>VRYO01001183.1:2333439-2422519 GCA_009812075.1 Sialia sialis | reverse complement strand
GGGGGGTTACAGAGGCGTGATGATGGCTGGAAAGTTGTTTGAGCTGGCATGGCAGGAGCCCGTGGTGGTTGTTATTAGCATTGGCGATGATGCTGCTAATTACCGAGCTGCTGGGAAACTCCCCATGGGAGGAGGAGGAGGAGGAGGGGAGGCAGGGCAGAGTGGAGTGAGCAGGGCATGGAGAGGAGCCTGTCCCTCCTGGCAGCTCTGTGCAGCCCTGAGAGGAGGACTCAGCTGCTCAGGAGCCTGGGGATGCTGGCATGGATGGGAGGAGCCATGGCCCAGGTGCTGCGGAAGGTAGGAGGGGTGGCAGGTGTCCCCTGTGCTCAGGTGTCCCCTGTGCTCAGAGCCACTGCTGTGGGATGCTCCTGCAGGAGGGGCCTGACCCTGCTGGGGCTTCCTTGCCCTTCCCAGAGCCCCCTGGAGTGGGGGAATCTCCCCATGGAGGAGAAGGAGCAGCCCTGGCAGGTGTGGGGATGAGCAGGGACAGGGTCCTGCTCACCTGGGAGCCCAGGTGTGCTTACCTGTGACACACAGGAGTGTCCCACGGCGGTTCTGTGAGTGCCTGGCTTTCACAGCAAGGGAGGGTTTGGTCTGGGAGCAGCTGATGAGGGTGAGGTGCTTTTGGTCACGTTTTTGCTCTGTTGCAGCAGAAGTGGCTGTGTTAAAACTCTGTCCCTGTGCCTGCAGCTGTGGGCAGCCAGATCCAGGTCCCTCCAGATCCCTCCCTGGGACTCGTGCAGTGCACACCTTCTGAGCTTCCTCTCTTTCAAAAAGCACATCAAAGCAGAGGTTTTGTACTACGTGAAACTTGCAGAACATCAAAGGCTTGCTCATAAATTTAACCCCTCTCACCACTGTGGTGAAGTCAGAACGCTCCAGCTTGGCTGTGACTCGGTAGCAGATGTGTTTTTGGGGGTTGTTAGAAAGTTACTGGAGGGATGGGATTTTCTGACATTTCTGAAATGTCTGAGGTTGTGTCCCTCACCCTCCTGTGTGCAAAAAGGAGAGGGCCCATGGAAGGAAGGGGCTGTGTATTCTGGAAAATTCTGGGGACCTGCCCCAATTCTGGGCCTGTGTTTAAGCTCAGAGGTCTTGGAGATTGATGGGGCTGAGCATGATCTAGAGTTCAAGGGCTAAAACACTTTATTGTGTCAAGGTCCAGCAGCTGGAGCAAAACCCATGGAGCAAGGTAAGGATCAAAGCCAGCCCTGCCTGGATGTGTGCTCTGGAACTGCTCCTGATCCTCTGATCCTGATCCTGCTGATGCCCTGGCCAGGGAGTGATCCCCACTCTCAGACCTGTCCCCCACCCTGTCCTCAGCCCAGCCCATTTATAGTCAAGGCAAAGAGGAGCTGTGTTGGATTGCTGTGACAACTTGCAGGGATGGGTTGTTGATGTACACTGAACGATTTTCAGGCACTCACCAAACATTCCCTGGGACAAATGTTTTTATAAGGCCTTTTTTATGATTACAGTCAGAAGCAGCCATAAAATAAAGGAATTTTTTGTGGGTCATACATCCCTGTCCCAGGGGCAGGTTGCCAGAGTTCTTTGCATGGTTTTCTGTCTCAGGATTTGTTGGGGGACTGTTGGGTGCTCGTGGTTGACCCTCTGAGGGTGGCAGGGAGCAGATCTGGGCTGTCAGTGTCCCCATCCATCCCCTGGGACTTCTCTGGGAACTGCAGAATGGGCTGGATGGGTGCTGGGCTGCAGGGATGTGTCACCCTTGGGGGTTTCTGCCCCCCAGCATCATTTCCCAGGTTTCCTTGTCTTGTCTGGGCGGAGATGGATGCTTCCCCAATTCCTCCTGGAGCTGGAACGTGGGGTTTGCTGTTCTGTGGTGTCCCCTCTGTTTTCACACCAGGTCCCTGCTGCATCTCCCTGCTCCCACAGCAGAGGGGCAGAGCACATCACACCCTCCTGCATCCCACAGCCTCCACGTTTGCTCAGCTGCAGGGCTATAATTATGCCATTAGTGCTGGTCAGACTTTCTGGTGTAAACGTGCTCGGAGAGGCAGGGAGTGGAGAGGAAGGGAGCAGCCAGAGCCAGGCAGAGAGGAAAGGCAGCTGCTGCTAAATTTAAGACTGTTCCTATGACACCTGGAGGCTGCTGTGGTGGTGTCAGTCCTCTTGGAAGCGAGCAGGTAAACACAGAGCTGTGGCTTGTTGTTGGAGTGCTTTATCTTCCTGTTCAGCTGGTGGGACCTTGCAAAGTGCTCGGGGCAGGGAGGCTGTGCTGGTTCCTGGCTGGAGGCAGGATGTGCAGGAAAACCTGACAGGGATGGGGAGGCTCCTCCAGGGATTTGGGCTGCTGGGAGAAGCAGGCAGGGATGTCTCCCCAGAGTTAGCTTGAATTGTCTGACCTGGCTTTCTCTCTGAGTATCTTTGTTGAGCTGTAGGATCCTTATCTGCTGTTCTGTGCCTCAGGTGGGCTCCTTGCACAGGTGCTGCACAAGCCAGGAGAGGTGTGAGAAAATCTGTGTAAGAAATCTCCCAAATCTGGAGGTGCAGCAGAGCCCTGACAGCAATTCTTCAGTGGGACTTTGGTCATGGGAGGCAGGGAAATATACGTGGACATGAAAAACCTCTGCAAAAAGTGGCAGCACAGAGGTGGGGGGAGGCAGCAGCATTTTCTGGCTTGTGCTGCATTCATTGCCTCAGAGGCAAATTATCAGTTTCTTCCTTGAATATTAACAGCTGCCAGGTAATGAATTCCCCCTCTCTGTTTTATAATGGCATTAAAATTGGGATTTGCCTTGGTTTTCTCTGTAATTATCCAATGAGCCTGTGTGAGTGAGAGGGAGGCAGAGCTGGCTCTGCTGCAGGTGAGTGTCATGCCTGGGGGATTGAACTTGGGAATGACCCTTCCTGAGGGGCACATCCAAGGGATTCAATTTAGGAATGACCCTTCCTGAGGGGCAGGAAACTTCCACGTGCTCCCTGGTGCTGGCAGGGCAGTGTCTGCATGGATCAGTGTCCCTCATCTCCCTGTCTTTGGGATTTTTCTGTTGCTTGCACACCCTCTTGCTGTGTTTTCCCTGCTTTTCCCTCCTGCCAGGCTGAGGATCAAAGCTGAGCTGTGTGTATGGGAGATGGGAGCAGGATTTGTGCAAGCCTGTGCATCAGGCACACACAGGGGAAGGAGCCCTGGGCTGTGCCATGGGCAGGAGGTGGCCAAGCCTCTGCAGGGGTGACACCAAGGACACCCAGGTCTGGATGTTTCTCTGCTCCCTCAGGTTGAGGAGCAGGGATTTCATTTTCCATCCTTAACTAGCTGCATGTGGAGGTCAGCCCTGGAGTTAGGAAAATGTGAAAAAAAATGCCTCTTAGGAGAGAAATCTGCTCTAGGAAGGAGGTGAAAACTGAGCTGGTTGTCCAAGGTCACCCAGCAGATTCATGGTGGAGGTCTGAAGGTCAGTGACCCAGCCTGGAGGTGACAAACCAAGCTCCCCAAATCCATTCTGCTCCCCTTGACTCAGTGTAATTGAGTTTGCAGTTATTGGCACTTTGAAGCCATAATTGAGGTCTGCTTTCCTCCTTGCACAACCTTTTCTCCCAGCAAACTGTCAGCCATCAAGTGGGATGAGGCACTGAAAGAGATGTTACACTCACCATTTCCTAGAAACTGTCACTTTAAAGAGAGCAGCACTGAAAAAAGGGATGAATTGAAGCCAACCCCAGAGTGATAAACCTCCAAATGTTTGATTTCTCTCAAAATCTGGAACTTCTCATTCCTTTCTCGGGTCTCTGCCGTGCCTGGGGCGCTTTGTGCCTTCACAGTTCTGGCCTCTGGTATTTATTGAACTTCACATGGCAGAAGAGCTTAAAAAAATCTCACAGCCCAGGTTCTCTTTGGATGTAAATCAGCCCAACTGATTAAATCCCAGGAGCTGGGGTGACACCCGATGACAAGGGGGGCTGTGGTGGCTCGGGGCTGTGTTTGGTTTTCTTGCACAGCCATCCCTGAGCTCCCAGCTGTGGCTGGGGGGATCTGGCATGGATGGATCCAGAAGCTCCCTGTGCTTGCTGGGGCTACACAGAGAATCCTTTCAGCAACAATACCTTGTGTTTCTCTTTATGTAAATTCTATTTAAAACCAGGAGATGCATGCTAATATCATGTTTTCTGGGTTTCACTGGAGGCCAGAGCTGTATAACCAGCTCTGTCCGAGCTTTATCTTGGATTGTGGCTGTTTTCAGCTGCTGGGCACAAACACAGCACAGCCTTGGGGCAGGTTTGGGTTTTGTCTGTTACAGCCCAGCTTTGGGGAGCCCACATCACCCCCAGAGAGCAGCCCAGAGCCCACCCTGCTGCCTTCACTGGCCCCAGGCAGCTCCATCCCTGCAGTTTGTGCTCAGGGAGGAGGGTTCCAGGAGCAGTGACAGGCAGTGACCTCCTCAGGGGACAGGCTGCTCTTAAGTCACTGTCCCATCCTCTCCTCTGGATTTAGGGTGTCTTTGGGGTCTCTCTGAGCTGCCCTTGCATCTGTGCTTAGGCTGCAGCAAACTGAGGCTACCTGGGAGCTGGCTAAGGGTCCTCTATGGCTGTAGGAGAAGGAGGGGAATCCATAAATGCCAGGAAGGTTTGAGGGCTGTTTCTTGGAGCTCTCCTGATAAAACCTGTTGTGGCAGCAGGATGGTTCCCCTGAACCCAGATGAATGTGAAGGCAGCTGAGGAGGAGGCAGAATTAGAGGTGCAGGCAGCAATTCCCAGCTGGACAGAAGGTGTCCCTGGACAGAGAATGTCCCTGGACAGATGGACAGAAAGTGTCCCTGATTTTGGCACTGGCTGCAGCCTGGGCACAGCCTATGTCAGGTTAACGTGGCCTCTGCTCACACCTCACCTTCAGCATCCACATTTCCCATTAGCAGTGCTATTTTTAAGCCTCCCTAGGCAGTTGACACCAATTAATCTCAAAAAATGCAAATAATGTTTTTTCAGAGCCCCCGGCTCGTTCCCATTCCCTGTGTGGCCCCAGAGCTCTGGCAGAGCTGCGCCCATGGAGAGCTCTGAGTGCAGGGAGGGCTGGAGAGGTCCCCAGGGGAGATGTGCAATTAGAGCAGGGCCACAAACCGTCGCATGGATCCGACTTTTCCATGCTGGATGGTGCTGTCTGTGCCCCAGGGGAAGCTCCAGCTCCCTGCAGTGTTCACTGAAGAGGGATCAATGCAGCCCTGTGTGGAGAGGCACTGCCGCTCCCCTGGCACCTGCAGCAAAGTCCCAGGAGGAATTTTTTTTTTTTTGCCTGTGTCTAAATCTTGAATCCCAGTGTTGTCATGTGGAGCAAACCCCAAGCAGGGTGTAGTTTCATCCTGCCCTTTGCAGCACCCAGAGCAGGCGATGCTTTTGCCTGATAGGAGAAAGCTGCTCCTGCCTTTGCATGTGATTTTTGTCTTGCCTGTTTCAACTCTCCTGAGCAGGTCAGACAGAGCATGGGTGCAGTGGCAAAGCCACAGGTACCAGCCCCAGGAGCCCTCCCTGCCCCAGCAGGGCCAGGATTTCGTGTTTTGTGGGGTGCCTTGCACAACAAAGCCTTGATCTCGAACGCGGCCTTCAGGCATTCCTGGCTGTGAGTAAATAATAATTAAAGATCTGGGCGTTTGCTGAGCGAGGGGTGTTTGTGTGCAGGCTGGATGTGTTATGGGTGTGCACAGCTCAACTTCCCCATCCCCAGCACCCCTGAGGAAGGTGCTGCAGCTGCTCAGCTGCTTCTTAAAAACCTCGCTGTGCTCAGAGCAAGTAGGTGTCTAAATCAAAGTCTGATTCAAGAAAGCAGCACAATTTTGGCAATCCAGAGACGAGCAGGCTTTTTTTGCAGAGCATTTTCAAAGCAAATTGTCAGCAGGTTCCAAAGTGAGGTGCAGGGGATGGGGGGAGCAGGGCATCTCTGCAGCTGGAGCACTGGATTGTCTCCATCACCAAAGAGGAGCTCACCTGCCCTGCTCCACCTGAGGAGGTGGATGAAGAAAGTGCTCTATATATTAACCTTGTGCTAATTAATCAGGAATATGGGTTACACCCTTTCAAGCAGCAGAGTTATTTCAGTTTAGCAAATTAGTGCTGCTCAGCTGAGACTGCACGGCTGAGCAAGGTCCTGGTTCCACCCCTCCAAGTGCAGAGTCAATCACTGCAAGGAGCTGCAGCCAAAACCTTGTGTTTTGCTGCTTGGGTGTGTGTTGGTGTGCACAGCCAGGTACCACAGCCCTGGTGAGAGCTACACCCCAAAAACTCACTGCTTGTTGTCATCCACCTCCAGCCTGAGCTGTTCCAAGCAGTGGTTCAGGTTCACTCCCAGTTTTGGTGTTTAAGGGATCCCTCAGGTTTTTGATGGGCCAGACTGACCTCTGTAGCCACTCATCTTCTCCAGAGACTGGCTGGAGTGAGAATGCTTTGACCCTGTGTCCTTGGCTAGTAAAACAATCTCCAGGTGCTAAATCCTGGTGTGTTTCTGCTTCAGAGAAACCCAGCATGGTAAAATTTACCTGGCATGATAAATGGTGTCAAAATCCACGTGGAAAAGTTGCTACATTAACTGCAGGATATTTGTTTGAATACTCAGAAGAGAAACCAGGAGTAATTCCCACAGCTCTCAGCAGCGAGGGCTGGACTGACCCCAGATTTCAGCACAGGTTGTTGCGTAGCTGAGGAAAACGTGTAAATCCCATATTAATGTGATTGTGGCACACAGTGGCCCAGTCTGGTCACAGCGACTTCCAGACAGTCAGCTCAGCTCTGCAAGCAGCAGAGGTGTCAGTAACACTTGAGGCAGACACCCCCAGGCTCCCTCCAAATGCAATCAGAAATGATATTGTCACCTGCTGCTGAGCCCTGTGTGGCAGCAGGGCACGGTCCCAACAGGTCAGCACTCAGTGTATTGCAGAAGGAGGGAGCGTGGGTGAGTTATTTTGATTTTGTTTGGAACAATAAAACCCGAGTTATTTGAAATCTTAACAACAGAACCAGCTTTTAGCACCGGCGTTTATAGGGATGAGTGGGCGAGTTGTTTAAAGGGAGAGAAATCTTTGAAAACAGTCCAAGTGAGGGTGATAATTTCGTGCTCCGAGGGAAGCGTGCGCAGGTCCTGGGCCTGGCCAGGGTGTGGATGGGCTGTGCCAGGGGCTGGGCACAGCACAGAGCAGGGCACACGTGTGCCCAGGGCACGCTCAGCTCCCTGAGCTCCCAGCCTGACGTTGTAGGTGGTGCCTCTGCAGATCACAGATGTCTCACTCATTCTTCTTTGCTGCATCCTAAACTCAGAAGGAAAATGTCATTTCCTCATGTTGTTCCAAGCACCGACCTCCTGTGTGTGGGCTCTGCCCCTCTGTTGTCCCCTTTTTCTGCATTTCCCTCTTTCAGAGCTCTCCAGAGGAGGCTCAGCTCTTCAGACCAGGGGCAGAGTTCCTGTCCTGGTTCATTCCTCTCTCTAGCCATGGATCCCCTGAGCTCAGCCCACAGGAGCTGTGGCTGTGCCCTGCCCAGTCAGGGGCAGGTACCGAGCCACACAGTTTCCAGCTCTATCTGGAAATTACTGTTTGACTCCTGGAAATGAATTTACTGGTGTGGAATAGTTCCCCAAAGCTGCATTTTTTTTTTTTTTTTTTTTTGTTCTGGTTAAAGAGATTTCCTACTTTTGCAGTGAGAAATGAGAATGAAGGACAAGTGTGGACAGAGAGCCGAGAGTGCCAGTGGGGCTCTGTCCCCAGTTTGCCCTTTTGGAAAAATGTTTTTCTTCCCAGTGCCCCATTTCACTGTCAGTAATTCCCATTTCATAAACGTGAGGTAAGAGCAGCTCTTTGGCTGCTGCGTGCCATTTCCATCTTTCCCTCTTTAAAACCCTGTTGCAATTAGAAATTTCCCTCTGTCGAGCAGCGTTACATTTAAATCAAGAGATGCTTGTGGCTGAGCAGCCTCAGCTCTTGCAATAAGACAAAAAAACCACACATATCTAATAATACAAGGAGCAGGAGGACTATCAGGAGCTAAAAATGGTCCTTCAGTATTTCGGTGCTTTAAATCCAAACGATCAGAGTGTGTCTGTGTGTGCACGGAGCATTTGCTGCCTGTGCCTGCGGAGCCGAGCGTGTTTGCAGATGTAGTTTGGGAGAATCGATCCCGATCTATTTTTAAGGTAAAGTGAGTGTGGCGGGTGGGAGGTGAGGAGGTGGAAGGAAAGCTAAATATTCACGTAGCTGCACTGTGTGTGTTTGAGAGCATCATCTAATAACGGGAGGATGGTGGCAGCGAGGTGAGGCAGAGAGGAGCGCTCTCCGCAGCGTGCCAGGCTCCGGGAGGAGGTGGCAGAGCGGGGCTGTCGCTTTAAACCTCGGCTCGCACCCAGCGGGTCACTGGAGCCGGCGACGTTCTGCACATCGCTCCTCACAAAAAAACCAAACAATCCCGCTCGGGATCTGGGGCTGGGAGAGCCTCGGGCAGCTGGAGCATCACCCTGCCCGCGGATATGTGAGAGCTGAGGTCAGTGAGGGAAACTCGGGTTGGTTTGTGTTTCCTTCTTTCTGTGAAATGAGAGGCTGCATGGGCTGAGCAGCAGGAGGAGGATATGGAGATAGCAGAGGATTCGCTCAGGTCGGGATGTGCTGCGGCTGCTCGGGGGTTTAAACTTTCCAGGTGGCTCCTGTGTGAACTTTTTGCTGTGGATGTTGTGGCAGCTGCAGCGGTGCTCGGGCTGCTCGGCTGTGCTGGCTCCGGCAGAGGGGGGGTCCCTGAGCTGGGGGGGACACGGGGTGTCTGTCACAGCCCTGCCGTGCGGGGGGAGCGTGCCAGGGCTGCCCAGGATTGGCACAGAAGGGAAGCGGTGTCCTGAGCAGAGAGCGGGCGGGTTTCACAGCTCTGCTGCCTCTGCAGCTGGCCGGGAGTGCGGGCTGGGCTGGGGACAGGGACGATTCTCCAGCGTTTCACCTCCTGCTAAAACAGGCTGTGGATTTCAGCCAGGGATTTCCTTCCACTCCTCTCCTCCAGCCCCCGCTTGCCTCTCTGCAAACCTCCCTCTCCTTTCTCCAGGTGAGGTTGGGAAGTTCAGAGCCCGATGTTTTTGGGCTTTGAGGTGCAGCCCCCACGGTGAGTTCTGCGGGGTGAGGTGTGGGGTGGTGCTGGATAAAGAAAAGCTGCGTGCAGGGGACTGACTGACAAACAGCCCTGGAGGAGGTGCTCCTGGCACTGGTGGTCACCAGCAGCACCAGCCCTGCTCCTGCCTGGAGATTTTGAGGTTGGCTGCCTTGGAAAGAACAGAGGTAAGGAGCATGTCTGGGTCACGGGGCAGAGGCAGGTGGGGGCACAGATGTGTGGGGATGGAGAAGTGCCAGGCCTGGGGCAGGTAAGCCCCTGCTTGGGCACGGATTTTCAAGGACTGTCCACAGGGGACAACTTAGTCCTGGGGACTGATTGCTGGGTCCTGTCCCAGCTCTGTTGTTACTGTGGGACGTGGTCAGGTCGCTTCATCTCCAGGTTGTGTCGGTGCTGCAGTCAGGTGGAATTGTGGAGGACACACTGAAATGAGGCAGTGTGTTCTGAGGGGCAGAACTGCTGTGTTACCCCTGAACCCACCACCCTCCTCGCTCATCCCTGAGCTGGGCACTCAGCAGACACCTCCAGGCAGCAGCTCCTGAGCTGCATCTGCCCTACCAGACCCACCAGGGTCCATCCACCCCTGCGAGGGCTGGACAAAGCTGGAGTGAGCAGCCCTTGAGCCTGACAGCTCCATCCTGCATTGGGTCAGGTCTGCGAGAAGCTGAGCCGGGAGGAGAGGAGGGGAACCAAAGGCAAGTCACTGCCCTGGGGACACCAGCTGTGAGAGAAGCTGGTCTGACACAGGGACAAGGTTTGGCCCTTTGGGTGGCTCTTGGATGTCTGTGGTTTGGTTTGATTTGGTTTGGTTTGGTGGGCGCAGCTCCCTTAGAAGGGGACGTTCCACGCGTGTTTGGATAACCATGGAGTCGCTGAGGGATGTGCCATGACTTGGCCAGCACAGAAATTCCTGCTGTGGTGCTTGGGGACCTCTGGGGTGCTGTCCCAGGCTGTGGTGGGGCTGAGCAGCGCTGTGGGAAGAGCTGCATCCCGAGCCGCTGTGGGGGCAGCAGGAAGCTGTGGGAGAAGCCACCAGCAGAGCGTTGGGCTGAGGAGATCTCTGGCAGCAGATGTTGGTGTGGTGGGGGCACAGCTGGGGCTCTGGGTCGCTCAGGTGCCACAGAGAGGTTGGGACAGGCTGCTGATGCCAGGATGGAGCTTGGCAGTGGGAATGTGTCCCAGAAAGGTTCTCCACAGAGTCCCGGGTGGGCAGCGGGTCCATGTGGGAGCCCTGCAGGGCATTTGTGGGCTGTGGCTTCAGGAGTTGGGAGCTGGGAAGTGGTTTGGTTCTTGCAGTGAGGCTTTCTGCCTTTGTTTAATGGCTTTTTTGAATCCTGGTGAAAATGGCCAGGGGTGTGAGGCACAGGAGTCAGCTCTGACTTTGTTTTGCGTCACCCGCACATCTGGAGCGGTCATGCTGAGGGGATTTCCACAGGAGATGCTGCTCCATGTCCTGCACCTCTAGGGCAGAGCTGGGCAGCCCAGGACATTCTCAACCCAAAACTGTGACAGGTTTTATTCGGTGTGAGAGTTTATCAGAGAGGAAAATGGGTGGGTTTGTGCTTCTCCAAGAGGTGTAATGACCTGGCTTGGGGCTCCTGAGGAGCTGGTGGTCCCAGCCTGCAGGGAGAGGGGACAGAGCAGGCGCCTGTCACTCCCTGCAGCTGCTTTTTGCTGCCTTTCCAACACCTCAGCTGTGGTTTTACACATCCTGAATCCACCCAGGCAGGTTAAACAGCCTTCCTTCACCAGCAAGGGAATGTGTGCAAAAACCTGGATGCCTTCCAGTGTGAGGAGAGGGAGTCCTGCTCTCCGCCCCTCAGAAAATGAGAACAAAGCTCTGACCCCCGCGAGTGGGACCTTCACCTGCTTGGCATGGTGCTGTCCCTGTCCTGCCCAAGGTCAGGGAGCAGGAGCAGAAGCTCCACACTTGTCCTTGTCCCTGTATGGACAGAGGTGGGAGTGTCTCTGTGTCTCTGTGCCCGGGTGTTTGCAGCCAAATCTGTCCCAGGGTGATCTCTGCAGTGCCAGCAGCCCCAGGGTCCCTCTGCCCCGGGCACATGGGGCTGGTTTTACTCTTTGTGACAGCCTGGCTGCCACAGGAAGGGGACAGTTGGCAGAACTTGGGCAGTTGCAGTGCTGGAGGCAGAGAAGGGAGATGAGGCCAGGCAGGGACACCAGCCATGAGGTGAGAAGTGGTCTCGGGGCTGGGAAGCCGAGCTGGTGGCAGGAGCCACTCGGGGATGTGGCTGTGTGTCCGTGCTGTGGCAGGGCTGATGCTCAGCCCATGAGAGGATGCTCTGGCTCCCAGGAGGGCTCCTGACCCTGGCTGTGCCAAGCCCCGGGCGAGCTTAGCCCGGGAGCAGATGGAGAGCCCCAGGGTGTGATCACACCTCCATCTGCCCTCGCAGCTCCAGCCTCGGGGCTGGGAGCAGCCGGGCAGGGAAGGAGCCAGCACTCTGTGCCTTGTCAGCTTTGGGCATTTTAATTAGAGAGGTTCAGGCCTGGGGCAGGGTTGGCTGGAGGGAGCCTGGTGCCCGCAGTGCTGCCCTGGGGCCATGCCAGGCTGGCACAGCCCTGTCACACTGACATGGCCCATCCCAGGCACACAACCAGCCCTGTCCCACACCTCCATGCTCTGGCTGCTCTTTACTGATTCAGAGCATCCTTTTCTCTGCCAGGTGCATTGGAGCAGGATCCTGACACCCCATACTGCATGGTCTCTGTGGAGGGGGGGCTCTGGCCATGCACTGCCAGGCTGCTCCTGCCAGCTGGAGCCTCCCCCTGGCTCCAGGACTGCTCTGATTTACTCCGTGCAGTCGTGGAACAGCGGGAGGGAGGCTCGGTGTGAATGAACTGGTTTCCTCCTCTAGCCTGAAATTTGGGTCACACAACCCAACATAGCAGAGCTGTGAGAGATGTAGTTCACTCTCAGTTCAAGCCAGAGCCAGCTTTGATTTCCGAGGAGTGGCTGCTGGTGGTTCAGAGGATCCAGTGGAGCTGTGGCTCCATTTGTGGATCAGCACGTGGCAGGCAGGAGGTGAGAGGGGTTTTTCCCCTCCCTGATCAGCTCCCACATTGCCAATGTTCCTCTCTGGCCCGCTGCTAATTTTGACACTGCCCTAAATAGAAGCTGAGTGCATCTCATCTGCTTCGCTTAGCATACAGGAAAATTGTTTTCCTTCATTTACCCAATCCAACTTGTGGCTTTAACCCTGTCAGCACAAGTTTCTCCCCACTGCAGAGCTCCCATGAAGGGCTTTGGCATGGGAAGAGCTCTGGTGGGAGCAGCACTGTGTGTGATGGGACTGGGAGGGCTCCCAGACTGCCCAGAGTGGCCACCAGCAGAGCTGGGAGAAGGACTTTGCTTCATCAGCAGCCAAGGGAATCCCTTGTTCTGCTGGGAAGTCTGGCTGTGCCCTCTCCATGTCTCTGGTGGAATGTGCAGCCCCTCAGGGGGACCCAGTGCCCCTTCCAGACTGGTCTCTGCTAGGAAATAGCTCAGACAGACCCAGTTCTAAGAGGTTTGGGGTTGCTTTCTGTTGTGTTTTTTTTTTTCCCAGCAACTGGTGGGACCAGCTCAGTGTGTATGGAATATCCCCAAGCCTGGCAGATGCCACTCTTATCACTGGCTAATTTTATCTCCCATTCCAAGTGACTCCTTGGAAGGATCTGTTGCTCCTGCTGCTCTGTCTGCCCCAGATCAGGACACACAGCCTCTCTCCCTGCTGGAAGTGGCTTGGAGAGGCTGCTTCCAGTGTGAGCCTCCTGCAGCACAACTTAAATATATCCCTGGCCAGTGCAAGGTGCTCATTTGGGGCTCTTGTGCAAGAATCATTGTCCTGAAAAACTGTAATTTTGTGGCATTTTCAGCCGGGTGACTGCTACAAGTGCTGCGCTGAGGAGATGGGCAGCGAGGGGAAGTGTTGGGGTGTGAGGAGCAGTGGCCTGGCAAGGTTGGATTTAGCTGGTGGAAAAAGCAAACCCTGAGCTTGGGCACAGAGCAGCACTTGAGCCAGGGTGGCTGCACGGTTCCCCTCATCCCGCTCTGAGCTCAGCCCCTTGCAGCCCAGCAGCTCCCCTGGGAGCAGTGCCAGGTGAATGCTGTCTCCTTTCCCCTCTTCCCCAGTTTCCAGGTTCTTCTGGCTGCTCTGCAGTGCCAGCAGCTGCACAGGGCTCGGTTTTGGGATCAGAGGGACCAAGGAGGCTCCAGACTGTGGGGCTTGGCACAACCAGGAGCTGAACAGACCAGGACAGGGCACAGCTATTCCCAGGGCTGCACTGGACACAGCGATTGGCATCAGCGATTGTTTGGGGCGCCGTGACTCTGACTCTCCTCTCTCTCTCTGCAGAAAATCAACCGGACCCCTTCGGACGAGGAATGCTTCTTTGACCTGTTGAGCAAGTTCCAGAGCAACCGGATGGATGATCAGCGCTGCCCGTTGGAGGAGTGCCCGGCCGAGGCAGCGGAGGCGGCTGCCACGCGGGTCCCTGCCCTGGGAGAGCGGATATGTGAGCACTGATGTGTCCCCAAGTCCCCGTTCCTGCTCCCGTGGCGTGCCCAGCTCTTGTGGTTTTGCCGTGCATCCCGTGATGTTTTCCCTGAGCCTCGGCTCTCGGAACTTGTAGCAGCTCCTTGGCAATCTTTGGCATTATTTAAGGAAGGAAAAAACATTCTTATGTAAATGGTTGCTGAGGGAAAGGCTGGAGAATGTGAGCTAAGGTTTGGGGAGTAAATTAGTGAGAAAAATGCAAAACGCACTTGGGTTTTTTTCAGTGTGGGTCTTTAGGTCTTGGGTTATGAACTGTGGGGTTGGCACAAGGACTTGTGCCACTTCCAGTACCTCCAAAAGGAAGATGATGATGGTCACTGCTGAGGGAGCTTTGTGAGAACCTGAGCTCTGGGACAGGCAAGTTAAAATATTGCCACTTTTTGTAATTGCGTTGCCATGGAGGAAAAACTTCTGGATTTTGTACTGTTCTCGGATGTGGTGGTGATAGGTGCTGTGTGAGGACGGAGGAGCCAGAAGGATGGATAAACAGTGGGAAGCTGCTCAGGCAAACAGCTCAGCCCTAGGAAGGACAGGGATAAATTGAGGAAGGCGCCTGACAAACAGGGCAGGAAAGGCAGGGCTGTGTTTGCACTTGGGTTTCGTGGCTTTTTCAGTGTTCGGGGCCTTTGTTTAACCCAAGCTCTAAAATGCACGGATCACCCTCACACGCTTCATCACCAGCACAAAGGGCTCCGACCTGATATTTATTTAGTAATTATATTTAGTTATTTAACCTGATGGATTTGTTCAACATCAGTTTCCAAATGAATAGGAAGTGCAAACAGGAGAGGAGACCCCTGACACTGCTCCCAGAGCCACAGCACAAGGAACATGTGCTAGGGCAGGGGCTAAAGCAGAAAACATCAGGCTGTGAGGTGAGAGGGTTTTTATCGTCTAAAAATAAGGTGGAAATGAGCATTGCTTTGCCAAGAGATGCATTTCTGCCACACGAGTGCATTTGGCTGTAACAGCTGTGTAATTTAGGAGACGGGGTTGAAAATGCAGAGCTTTATAAAGAATGCAGAGCAGCCCCATGTTCAGTTCGGCTCATTTGGGCTCTGAGCCTTTTGGACGTGTTATTTTTGAGGATTCTTTGTGAGCTGAATTGGAGGAAACTCATCCCTGCGTCAGCACTGAGATTTTCTTGTGTTTCTGCAGCTCCATGAGCTGGGGCTCTAAGGACTTGTGTCGGGAGGCTCGGAGCAGGCTCTGCTCCAGTGCTCTGTGCTCAGGGAAGGTAACTCCACTTGGGCTGGATTTCTCAGTTTTCCCTTGCTGGTTCCTGTCCAAGTGCAGTGTCTGTTGTTTGGGAGCCTTTCCCTACCCAGCAGCTGCAGGAGCCAACAGGCTCGTTCCAGGCAGCGCTGCCCAGAGGTGTTTGCAAGGGGTCAGTGGTGAGAGATGACATGAACTGGTTCTGGACTGGGACCCAGCACAGCCCAGGCTCTGCTCTGTGATGAGAAGCAGAGCCAGGAGTGTTTGCTGGTGCTGATGCAGGTCCTGCAGCCCGTGGCAGCCGGACTCACCCAGGCAGTGTCTCTCCTTGAGCAAACAGCACAGATTTCTGGGGGGCTTGGGAAGGTGCTGCCAGGTGAGAGGCTCAGCCAGGCCTGGGCTTTACAGATGGCCTGTCTGCAGTTATTCCCAGCTCTTGGGACTGTGTGGGTGCCTGTCACAGCCACAAGGGCCATCAGGAGCTCTGTGCTCACCCGCACTTGCCCAGCTCTGCCTGTGCCTCTTGGTCCAGGTGGAAAACAGTGGAAGCAGCAGGGATTGCACACAGGCAGTGCTTCAGTCCGGGGCCACTGAGTCTCCTGGTCTGAGGTGGCCCCTTTGGTGGCCTCCAGGAGCTGGCCAGAGACCCAGCTGTGCAAGGTGGGTGTGTGAGGCTCTGCTTTGTCACAGCACCGATTCCCCCGCTGCTGCCTGCTGGGTTTGTGTGGCTGGAGAGGAGTTTGGGAAGGGGATTTGGGCAGAGCAGTGACCCTGCCCTGTGCTCCTCTCCCCCAGCACACGCCAGCCTGATGACATCTCCGCAGACAGAGGAATTCTTTGACCTCATTGCCAGCTCCCAGAGCAGGCGCCTGGACGACCAGCGTGCCAACGTGAGCAACCTGCCGGGCCTGCGGATAACCCACAACAACCTGGGCCACCTGCGTGTCGAGGGGGACGCCCAGGAGCCCGGGGATGAGTTCTTCAACATGCTCATGAAGTGTCAGGTACGGGCACGGGGCTGGGGGAGCTCAGCCCCTTCCTCCAGGCAGGGCTGTGGTGGTGCTAACGCCCCTCTCTCCCCTGCAGTCCTCCAGGATCGATGACCAGCGCTGTGCCCCCCCTGACTCCATCCCCCGTGGCCCCACCATGCCTGATGAAGATTTCTTCAGCCTCATCCAGCGTGTCCAGGCCAAGCGCATGGATGAGCAGCGTGTGGATTTGGCCTCGATCCATGAGGCGACCGAGGAGGAGCAGCAGAGGCCTGGTTCCAGCTAAGAACTGGGCTTTGCTCTGGGGGGGTTGTTTCAGCTTTCTTTTGTTTTTTAAAGGAAAAACAGAGTAGGTGGTTTCAAGCCCGAGTGCTCCTGTGCTCCCAGTCTTGTCCCAGGAGCTGCACCTCCATCGTGTTCCTACGGGAGAGCCCAATGGATGGGGGACAGTTTTTAAATAAGGGGGTTTTTTTTAGGACACTTGGCCCCTCTGACACTGGCCACAGCACCTTGGAGACTTTAGCAGCCCCTTGCTGATCACCTAAAACCCCAGGAACCTGGAGGAGCCCACAGGGCGTAGTTAACTCCAGCCTCGATGTCTTTTACTTCCACAACATTTTTATTTAAACAGGGAAAGGGAAGAACACCTTTTCCATTTTGAAGTCCTTCTGTCTTCCTGACACAAATAGCTCTGAATCCTTCTCTGGAACATCTTGTTCAGCTTTGTTCCTTCTTCAGGAGAAAAAGAGCCCAAGTCCTTTAAACTTTACTCCACCCCAGCTGTATCCTGGTCCCACACACCTGAGTGTATTTTAGGTTGGCTGAAGACTCTCTGGAGAGCCCTGGACATTCTCTGCTTCCAGCTGCAGCCCTGCAGGACCTCCTGAGCAGGGACCAATCCTCTCTCACCCTGAGCTTTAGTGGGATTTGTTACCTCTGGAGCCCACTGCAGCCCCATGGCAGGGGCTGTTCCTGGGTAGGGGGAAGAGGAAAGAGGTTTCTGCCGCAGCCCACGGCAAACAGGGACAGCTCCTGGTGCCACTGAGCCAATGTGAGGGTGTCCAAGACACGACCTGTGTGTGACAGGGCTCTGCTTCAACAGCCAGCAAAGCTTTCTGCCCATGGCTCAGCCCTCCTTCCTTCTGTGTCCAACAGCAGCTCGAGCCAATGGCCCTTCCCTCCTCTTGTTTCTCCCCAGACCAGCGCTGAGCTGCTCCCAGTGAGGCTCTGGTTCTGTGCACCTGTGTCCAGCCACTGGTGCCTCAGGAGAGCCTCAGCCTGTGGGGCTGGCTGGGAGCTCACATTTACTGCCATTCCTTCCCCTTTTGGACCAGCTGGAAAAGCTGGAGGAGGGGAGCAGGGACCTGTATTTTTCCTTTGCTTGAGCAGACACAATGCTGGACTTCAGAAACTCCAGCGCTGAGTTGTGCCGAAGCAGCGCCGTTCCTGCAGAGAATAAATCAGCACTTCCCATCCCAAATGTGTTCTGTGGAAACATTCCCAACCAGCAGGGAGATATTTTTAGACCAGTGATGCTGCTCATGGGGCATTTACCCTGCCTGCACTGACCATGTGGAGTGGTAGCTGCAGTTTACCTGGCAGCACTCACCTGCTGCTTGGGAGAGGCTGAGCCTCCCTCCTGGGGCTGGCACAGCTCTGGAGAGGGGAGAGGAGAGGAGCTGCCCTTCCCTGACCTACCAGCCAAGCTGGGATTTGTAAAAGAGGACAGCAGTGATGATGATGATGACCTGACCAGCTGCAGGCTCAGGCCTGTGCAGCTCTTAGCCAGGTGGTGAACTGGAACCTGACCATTAAGCTTTCAGAGGTATTATTGAGGTATTATTTGCCATATACTTGAATGTATGAGCTTATTTATTTTTTACATGTGCATTTGCTAATGTCATTTTAATGGGGTATTTCCGACCCACAGGTACTTGTTTTTTTCTAAAAAATAATCTGCCAAATGGATTAATATATTAGAAATGAATACGGCTCAAGGGGAAGGGGTGGGGGGAATTGTGCTTAATAAATATTTGTGTCTAAGCTTCAGTAAAATACTCATTTCCATTATTTCCTGGCTGACAGCAGGGCTAATCCTGGCTCTTGGCAACAGGGAAGGGGGTGAATGGGGGCCTCTGTAACAGACATCTCTACATGTGCTAAGAAAAGTGCTGTGCCCTCACCTCCACCTCACTTTACACTATGAGCACACGGGTCTCTGCAGCCACTACTAGCCCAGCTCTGCCTGCCTGCCAGCATGGACGTGGCTGTGGAGGGAAGGCACAAATCCCTGAGAATTCCCTGCCCAGAAGTTTCCAGGACGACAGCGCAGACAGAGCAGCCCTGCATGGCTGAGAAAAGGCCACTGGAAAAGGCTGAGGAGAGGCTGAGCTGTTCCTTTCAGGCTCTGCCTGCTCTTGGTGCCACCCCGGCGCCTGGCCCAAAGCTGGGCTGGTCCCCAGAGCCAGGGGACAAGGGCAGGGAGTGCTGGGCACAGCCCTGGCACCAGCCCTTGGATGAGACAAAGCAGCAGCAGCAGCTCATTCCAGCACTGCAGGCAGGAGCAGGGAGTTGGACTGGGCTGGAAGGCAGCCTGGGAGCAGCACTTTGGATCCTGAGCCCTGTGAGGATAAAGCCAAGTCACAGCTGAGCTTCCCATGCCTGGCTCATTTCTGGTGGCCACTGCTACTCCCGATCTAAGATTAATAAAGAGGCACCAGCTTGTTCTCATCAGGTGTTCTCACACCTCTGCATGCCTAGGAACAGCAGCTTTGTGTGTGACCTGGGGACAGAACCATGTGCAGAGGCTCAGATTCCCAGGGCAGGTGATCCCAGGGGGTGAGTGAGTGATGCTGTCACCTCCTGGCTCTCATTCTGAGCCCCTGTGAGCAGGAGGCTGAGTGTCCAGAGCAGCCTGCAGTGGTGGCTGCTCTGCTGCATCCTCCTCTCGTCCCCAGGTCGGGAAGAGCTCTCTGATGGTGACATCCTCTGGAGAGCCGCGGCACTGCCAGCCCGGGAAGTGCTGCTGCTGCAGCTCTGGAGTGTGAGTGACTGGGAGCTGGGCTGGCCCCAGTGCAGGGCAGCTCCTCTGAACCCTGAAAATCCAGCACAAACACCTACCCAGCTGTACACAGCACCCAGGGGCACTCACATGTCAGGCTGCTTCTCCTCACTCCCTGCCTTTTGGCTAAAGCAAGCTCCTGTGCTTACCTGTGTCCCTCTCCAGAGCAAACCTACTGCCCCGTGACACAACATTTTTCAGAAAAAAACCAGCTTCAAAAGGGAGCAAAAAAATCGATTTTTAACCTGCAATCTTTTAGCAGCAAATCTTTTTGTACAATGTGCCAATTCTCTTCCCCCTGATGTTGGCCTGAACATTCAGAGCAGCAGCAAGAACTGCCACCCTCCATGCAGAGGCAGCCTCAGGGCACAGGGACCTGTCCTGCCCCTAAGAGCACCTGGTGACAGAGGACACTGGGACAAGGAAACACTAAAATCTAGGAACAGCCAACATATATTTTGCTACATTTTTTACTATAACACAGCAAAAATTGGCAGCACTTTCCTGTAGCTTGCGACCCAGTAACAGGTAAGAAAGGTGAGAAAAACAGTATAAAAAGCCAGATTGTAAATGAGTTGTTTCCAAGGCAACACGGATCCTGCAACAGCTGCTCTGTTCCACCCCATCAAAGGCATCAGCACCATGGAAGCAGAATGCTGATTTTCAGATTAAAGGTAATAAAACAAACACTTTTCCAGTAGTGCTAATAGGTGCCAGCAGCCCAGCTCAGGGGGAGCACACAGCAGTGCTCTGAGATGCAGGATCCTGTTTGTCAGTCCTGGGTCACTCCAGCAGCTGGCTGCTTCAGGGAGAGCTGCATCTCACCAGGATGTGAGCACACACGAGCTGCCCCTGTTTCATCACTCTGCACTGACACCCGCAGGAACACAACTTTCCTGCTGCTCTGACCCAACACTTACAGTGCAACACAAATGAAATTGTTATGAACATTGCAGTTGAAGAAATGCCCGCATTGCCCTCACTGAATCCTCGGCTGATGAAGCACCACAAGCACCTGGACATGGCTGGCTGAAAGAAGTGGGTTTGTTCAACCCAAGACATAAAAAGTTTTGCTGCTTTCTGTGGCCCAGCGATGAGGGGGATCCACAGAGATTGTGGGACCTCCACCCTCAGAGATACTTACAAGATCCTGAATATCCTCCTCTGACGAGATCCTCTGCAGGCTCTTCCAAGCTGAGCAGTCCTTGACTGCAAGCTCACAACCTTGAGAAAGCAGCCACTGCACTGTGCAGAGGAAACAAGCCCTAACAGAGCACAACATGATCACCTCGGTGCCTGATCCACCAGCACCCGAGAGCTGCGTGCTGACAGACTCCTACATCTGTCATTCATGACTTTCTAAATTTCTAACTAATCTTAACATACTGCAGTAACACTAACAAGCCCCTCAAAATCTGCCAAGACAACTTTATAGGTCCTCTACTTGTCTCCACCATGCTCCACATCTGTTAATTTTGCCTTCACACCCACACTCTCCCTCAGCAACAAGGAGTTGTAAAACCTCCATGCTGGAGCTCAAGTGGGATCAAAATAGAAAACTTTCGGCCCTGACATGAGGGGCACAGAAATGAAAGTCTAGAAGATGTCAAAAGAACAGATAAAAGCAACACTTCACTGCATTAAGGGCAGTGAGCTGACCCTCCTGCAGGGTCATTTTGGCTTTAGAATTTTGGGACCCATCTCCTCAGGTGGTATCAGCTGCCCTCTTTCTTCAGCTGCCTGAGCATCCCTAAAACCTCCAGCTCCAGCTGCACCTCACTGGTCAAACACATGTAGACAAAGAATTTGTGGCTGCCTTCTCAGCAGGGAACAGAGCCAGGCACAGGACACTGCTGGGGCACTGAAAATTGCCTGAAAGTCATCAAAACGAATAGCAGGAAAAATACCAACATCATTTCTAAATACATCAACTTGATCAAAGGCAAAACTACACAAAGCAAAGACAAGAGAGAAAACCCAACATCCGAGTTTATTTTTAAAACAAACAGTTGAAGCCAGGGAATGAAGGTGAAGAGTCTCTTGCCACAAGCAGAATGACCCAAATCCCACGTGGCAGGTGTGTCCCAGAGGCCACAATCCCTCGTGTCAGGTCTGTCTCTTGTTGCCAGGATCTGGGGAGGCTTCCCCACTGTCCCCCTCTGCCAGCTGACCTTGGGGCTCGGGCTCTGCCGAGCTTTCCAGCAGCAGTTCCAGGGCTTCCTCACCAGCCACACGTCTCACCTTCTCCCCTTTGGCTGCCAGGATCTCCTCGATGTTCCTGGACAGTGATTTGAGAACCAACAGTGACACCACAGTAACAGCCCACACAGGCTCACTGCACTCTGCCCTGAGGGCTGACACTACACAGGGAATCACAGGCACATCACCATGAAAACTACCCAAAATTAACCACAGAAAACCACTCAAACCTTCTGGGACTACTTGCATCCACTAGGATCAATAAGCTTTTAAAGGTATCTCAGGATGTTAGAAATCACTGGAATTCCACACCAGATTAATCTACACACTTGAAACATCCAAGGAAAGCCAGCAGTGAAGTGATGAAGCCTGAGGGGAGCAGGAAATCACCTGCTGGCACCACTAAGGATCCCTGTGTATCCCACACCTCCTGCTGCAGCTTCACACCAATTTATTTGGATGTTAAACAGCCACAGTCAAATTGTAGTGACTGAAAACAGAGTGTGTTGTAATGAACTGGGATGAAACTTTTAGTATGAGCCACATCTTTTAAAAACCACTGGAAGAAGGTATCAGCTCAGGAAGCTGCAGCTGGGAGCGGGGTGTGAGGAGCATCCTGCTGGCACACTCACCTCTTTCCCTGCAGGTCGGAGAACCAGCCCAGGTTGTCGGCGATGACGTGGTGGTTCCCGCAGCCGGGACATGTCACGATCACCACCCCGCGGTGATAGGCGGCCTTAGAGATGGACTTGGCTGAGCGCGTCTGGCACACCTGAAAGACAAAGCGGATTTTACGGGTAACTGCAGCTCATGGGACTTTCCAGGAACTTTCTTGCCATGAAAAGCATCTTCCCTCTATCACCTCTGACTATCCCAAGTCGGCTCCATCATGTTACGATGTCGTGAGTTCAGCCCGAGACACAAAGCTTTTACTGCTTTCTGATGAGGAGGATCCACAGAGGCTGTGGGATCTCCACCCTCAGAGTGACACAAGACTCTGAACATCCTCCTCCAACACGGAGCTTGGACTCGAACCCTCCAGAGGGCTCTTCCGCTCTGAATTAGTCTTTGCAAGTTTAAAACTAGAAAACATCTACACCAGGAGCCCCCGGCCACCCCAGCGACGGTGCCCTCAGAGCCCCGCGCCCACCTTGCAGGTGTACACCAGGCGGTAACGCGTGGCCGGCGGCGGCCCCGGAGCGGTGCAGAGCGGGCGGGCCGGGCCCCAGAGCTGTCCCTGGATGGTGCAGAGCGGGCGGGCAGGAGCGCAGAGAGGCGGCGGGGAGGTGCGGGCCGTGCCCCTCAGGGCGGGCGGGGGGCAGCGGGGCCGCCATAGCGGCGGCTCGCGGAGCAGCGCCCTCAGCGCGCGCCGCATCGCACGGCGCATGGCGCGGGGCGGGCCCCTGAGGCGAGGGCGGCCATGTTGGGTGCGGGCGGCGACCATGGTTGTGTCGGGCAATGCCCGCCATTAACCCGTCACTAACCAGCAGCGCAGCCAGGGCCTGTCTCACATTTAAACCTGTTTATTAACCGAGAGGGCGTCAGAGCCACGCAATAGTGCCACTGCAGCACTTTTCATAAATGGCTGTTTGGATGGTTTTAAAATCTAAGCAGTCCGTGAGTCAAATTGAGAGGCACAGCTGCCCTACAGATGCTGGTGTTTCCCTCAGAGATTGGCTCCTGAGGAGGCTTTGGTGTCGGTGTTGTCCCTTCCCAAGGGACATTGTTGTCCCTCTCTCAGGAGCCCTCGGTGTCGGTGTTGTCGCTGCCAGAGGTGTTCTCCCAATCCACCTCATGGTGCCGGTGTTTGGGTGCCCTTCTCACGGCTCTTTTTCTGAAAACAAGACCAGACATACAACTTTTAGAGGGTGCTTTCTGCAAACAAGCAGCTCTTCATTATGTCCCTTTCGTGGTTCATTTTATGCCCTCTGTGAAAGCTTGGGGAGAGCAAAGGGGAAATGCAAATAGTGGATATTTCCAGGTTAGCCCTGCTTACTGCAGCCCAGACCTTCGGTAACGCTCAAAGCAGTCCCTCATCCTCCTCCTTTCCTTTTCTGCCAGCTCCTCATTGGCCAAGCCACACTCCTTGAAATGAAAAAAAACAAACAAAAAACATATAAATTTAATCTTGATCACATCAGGCTGCTTCTTGCATCTGCAAAGTACCAGCAGGGTCTCTACTGTGCGTGCAGGATGGTAACACTTCTGTTTCACACAGTTTTACTACACTTATTACTTCAACATCTGTAATTCTAGGAGTCTGTTTTCTGCATCAACAGAAATTCTGCAGACAATTACACTGGAAAACATCCCCACCCAGAGATGAAGGGCAGAAAGTAATTAGAAGAAGTTTTTATTTACAGGTGGACAAATGTCCACTGTAAATGTTTTGCTGTTCAGAATTCACCCATCGTGGAGGGTGGATTCTGCATTAAGTGCTGAGTTTGGAAAAGCAGGAGCTGCTGACATGCTTCTCCAATCTGGTAATTAATTATTAACGAGAATATTAAAGATCACAAACCCCAGTCATAGTAAAGAAGAGGCCACAAAGATCCTCTTACACTTGGTGATTTTGGGGGCAGATGGCTCTCTCGAGGGCTGAGTTCCTGGTTTTGTACTTCCAGGCAATCTTCTGAAAGATTAAAAAAAAAAAAAAAAAAAATCACAGCTTTAGTCAGAGTTGCCATTGCAAAGTCACTTCTCCCTCCAGCAGTTCACACAGAAGAGCTGTGTTGTAACTGCACAGAGTCCACAGCAGAACTGAAACCAAGCCCAGAGCACTCAGAACTCCATCCTGTGATCATCACAAGTCACTTCTCATTTGAATTGAGCCTTGAATTTGCCCAGGATGGTTGAGTTCCTCACCACACTCAGAAAGAGAAAGAGCTTTCCACTTCCAACCTGAGCAGGAGCGAAACAAACCTTTGCCAAGCAGCTCCTCTGCTCCTTGCATTAAAATAATATTAATGTGAGAAATGTGTTAATCATTATTTAATCCATCATTTGTCCCTGCTCCTAAGTTGTGAATATCATGGCACTTCACACCAGACCCTGTTTTGGTGAAACTCCTTCTGTAGTGACCAGGTGTTATATTTTTGAACTGAGCAAGGTAAAATAATAAAAAAAGCCTTTTAGTTTAATGAAAAATCTCCCATCTCAATGAATGAAAAGATCATTTAGATCTTCCAGAAGAGCAAAACAGAATGGACCATCCTCTCCAGAACTCTTACTTTGAGCTGTTTGTGTATCTTCATCCAGGTGACTGTGAAGAACAAGCTGTGGGGCAGAAAACAGAGCAAGAATATCAGAACTGTCTGTAGGAACAGATAAAGGAATATAAAACCCAGGGCATGCTAGAGCCAAGCTCTCCCTGTTGCTGCCAGCAAACAGCAGACTGAGCCAGGAGTTACAGATTTGCTCCTGGATTTATCCTCCAGGAATAGATCCAGCTTCCTTTGATCTCATTTATACTTTTGGCCTCCAGACAATGTGCCAATCACTCCCTCACTGAAGTTAGAAACTGAGTGAAACTCTTTACTACAGATGGCCCCAGGGTAAGACTTATTTTTGCCTGTTCTCACACAAGACAGGCAATTAAAAGCAATTCAAAATAATTCAATTCCATTGATTTGCTTAGACTTAACAAATCTTGCTGACTAATGCCATAACTGTGTCCTACACTTAGAACTTCATACACAGGGAGGTTCTGTCACTGTCTTGCTGCCTCTGGACTTTTTGAAATCACTGAAATGAGTTTAAGCTATTGAAAACTGAGGGAACTGAGCAAGGTGAGGAGCACAAAATCATCCCAGAAGAAAGTGAAAAGGCAAACAAGGCACACTACTCACTTCCTGGGAATCTCTAGAAGAGGTGTCATCCAGGTCAGAGGTCTGAAACAAAACCAGTTTACATTAATCATTCCTCATAAGCAAGGAGCAGGAGACTGAGAGCTCCAGAAAACACAGAAGTGTGGACTTGCTCCCTCCTACACTCCTGTCTGGCCACTCAAGAACGTACACAAGATGCCATATTAATTAAAATAGATCTAATTTCGTTCCAGAAAACTTAGCTCCCCATTTCCTCCAAACTGCTCACACCCAGTCTCTAAATACAGTCACTCTTTGGTGGTTGAGGAACCCCTCATCACCAAACACAAACACAGGTGACCTAAGCTTGAATCTGCCTGAAATCAAGGTGAGGTCATAGACACCATCCCATCTTTCCTTTTCTAAACTCAGCATTTGCACGGCAATGGTTTGAATGAATTTTGATGGTGGCTCAGGCAGGTGTTCAGTGCATGATGAGCTGGAGCTGCTCAGGTGCAAAGCCTGGGAACAGCCATGGTCTGAGCCCATCCTCAGCTTCCCAATCCCATCAAGGGGAGCAGAGTTGTACCAGTGTGGGCAGCTCCAGCTGCAGCCTTTTCAGCTTGGCCTCGGTGGCCAGGAGCTGACTCTCCTTCTGGAAGAGCTGCAGTTGCATCTCGTCACACCTCTCGCCCAGCTCCCGGATCTGCTTGCGGTAGGCGTCTCTCTCCACCAGGCTCTTGGAATACTGCATGTGGAACTGCTCTCGGGTCAGGAGAGCCTGTGCAGAGGGACAGCATGTGGCATTCACACAACACAGCACACACAGGCTGCCACAGCCTGCCTAAAAAGCAGTGAGGAATATTTTATCACCTGGTCTCTCTCCAAAGCCACTTCCTCCATCTGCTGCAGAACAGCTTCAATCCGTTTTTTGTACATCTGGGAGTCCTTCCTCAGAGATGTGCACTGTAGCTCCAGCATCTCTTTTTCTTCTGCAAACTGCTGAGACAAGGTCAAGCACCTGAGCCAGAGTGTCCCCACTGCTGCTCTGTGGCACAGATTGCTCTGTGGGATGTCTGAGCTGTCACTGCCACACAGAGTGCTGAAATACAGGTACTACAGTAGGAGCAGCAGGGATTGCTCCTGAGCAGCTGCTCTGCTCCACAGGCAAGACACTGCAGGTGCTTCACCTGCCTGTCTTATCCATGGCCCTTAGCAGGAACTTGAACAGCAGCACCTACTTTGTCTTGGAGCACCTTGGCTCGGCGCAGCTCCTTGCGCAGGCTGTAAATGGTGTTCAGCAGCTGCCGGCGTTCTTCCACAGTCTGGCCGCAGTCGTTCTCCAGAGTTTCCTTGGAGAAATTCTTCTCCAAGTTCTGCTCCCTGGCAACCTGCAGGACAAAGGAAGAAGTGAGACAGGGCCACCATCTAACTCCATATCAGTTCTCTCCCCTCAGGGCTCTGGGACAACAGCTGAGCCCCCACAATCTTCACTGCAGCATCGCTGCCCTGGCTGCTACAAATAATCCCTAGAGTCCATACTCAACCACCCCACCAACCTGGAGAGTGTTTTCCAGCTCCTGGTTCTTGGCCAAGAGCAGCTCCTTCTCCTGCTGGATCTCCCACACCACCTCGTGGCTGGGGCGCTGCTCTATGGCGTGTTTCAGCTTCATCGTGTGCTTCCTCTCCAGCTTGCAGTCATCCTCAGCCTTCATGAGGCTGTGCTTCAGCTGATCGATCTGTGGGAAGGTTCAGAGCCCAGCAGGAGCAAGGAGAAAGCTCTGGCCTGCAAAACCAGTTCTCCCCAGCCAAACACAGGGCGAGTTTCTCCCCAGCTGTTTTCCTCAGAAGTTTTGTGCTCTGGGGACAAGAATCCTGCCTGTGTGCTAGCAGAGACCTGTTCCTGTGCTGCCTTTGTGAGAGCAGCCTTGAGTGAGGGGAAGACTGGTCATCATTCACAGCACAATTTGTAAAATATGCACCTACAGGGCCGAGCTAGGGACTACAAAGGCACATGCTGGAGAAGATGCTCAGTGCTTCATGCTGGACTGGAGCATCCTTGGCAAACACAAAGCGCTCAGCCCAGCCTTCCAGGCTCAGGTAAGAATTGGGAAGCTGCAGAAGCAGTGACTGACCTCCAGCAGCAGGTCCCTGTTCCTCATGAGGGCTGCGCTCTTCTCCTCGCTCTGTTTGGCGTAGCTCAGGGCCAGGTTGTAATTCTCGTCCTTGCACTTGCGCAGCTCCTTGCTCAGGCTGTCCCTCTCCTCCCTCATCCTCTGGGCGCGCTCCTGGTGCTTGCGGAGCAGGCTGTCCCTGACCCACATCTCCCTGAGCGCGCCCTCCTTGGAGTGCAGCCACCCCGCCAGCTCCTGCGCCCTGCGCCGCTCCTCCTGCACCGCGCTCTGCAGCTTGCTGATCTCGTTCATCAGCACCTGGCTCAGGCCAGACTCGCCAGCCGTGTCTGTGAGGGGGGCAGGGGTCACTCTGCTGTCACCAGGCACAGCTCAGCTTCCCCTCCATGTCACTGCAGCCAGCTCTGATGATGTGTGATTAAATTATCCCCGCTGTGCTTCCTGACACAACAGGCTGAAGGACGAATTCATCCTCCTGCTTCCTCCCCACCCTCCCCAGTCCAGCCTGTGACACCAGGGCTTTTCTTCCCAAAACCATTCCAAAGCACACAGGAAGCAAGGCAGGGAATGCTCCTGACTCTGCCCAGCAGCACTAAAGGAAGAGCTGTTGTTGAGAACACAAACATTACCTATAATCATAGAGAAAACCCTGCTGGGCTCATTGCCAGTTATTTTCTTATACAGCTGGGGATAATAAAGCTCAAGACTCTCCATAAATGCCTCAAAGCCCTTGTGTCCCGTTCGCTGAAGAATGTCCAGGAGAACACCTAAAATCACGACAACAGGATATTCTATTCAGTTATTTCTATATCTGTTTGTAACATAAGAAAAAACTGGCTTCACTTCCTCCACATACAAAAGTCCCTGGGATCCAATCACAGAATAAATTAGGTTGGAAAAGACCTCTGGGATCATGAAGTCCATCCTATGACTGAACCAGACAACCACCAAGTGCCACATCCAAGCTTTGTTTAAACACCTGCAGGGACAGTGACACCAGCACCTCCCTGGACAGTCCTCCCCAGAGAATCCCAAACCAACGGCCTGGGAACTCCACAAAAGGATTGGAAGTGCTCCCACCTGCCTTCCTCTTGCGCATGACCAGGCTGGGGTCGTTGAGGACCTGCTCCTCGTCATCGGGGCTGAGCACTTTGCACTGCCGCAGGTACGGCGTGATCCGGGAGGGGTCAATCACTGAGATCAGCTTCACACGGAACTCCTCCAGCTTACTCCAACAGATCTCATCGTTATCCTCTTCCAGCATGGCAGCAGTGAGGGCAATCAGTGAGCACCGTTGTCCTGTCTGGAGTAAAACAATGAAAAAACAAACAAGCAGCCCCTAAGCCTCTCAGAGCAGTGTGGCACTGGTGGTGAAACCAAGGACGTCACAGACTGAGAATGCAGAAGTGTTTTAATGAGCCCCTGCTTTAGGAGCAGCTCACTCCTCCTTCTCCGCTTCCCAGCATGTGAGATCCCTGTGTTCTGTCTGACCACACCAAATCCAACATCCACAAGAGCTGACACTTTACCTCAGAGCTGAAAAATAAACTTTTATTCCTTGTTAATATCAGCCATTCTGTATCACTTCACCTCTGCAGTCACAAAAGCTTCCTCGATTCTCCTCCTGTGTCCTGGCTCTGAGAAAACCTGCCTTGGGTGCAGCCTTCCTCTGTATTCTGACTAGAGAAAAGATAATTTCAGGAGCAAAACTGGTTTGAGAAAAAAGGGGAAACTACTCAGCTATACCCTAAGACGGGAAAGGGAAGGAAAAGAAAAAGAGAGATAAATAAAAAAAAGCAGAAGCCAGAATGGTGATGGGGGAGGAGAAAGATGGTAATGGCATAGTGAGTCAGCAGCAACACACAGGCAGTGATTTTAGATCAATTCTGGTTTTCTTTTCTAATCTGCCCCATGGAAGCACCTGCTGGATCCAGAAAGTTTCCTTGTGCAGTGGCAAGAATGCAAGTCACAGCCATAGGTGTGTGCAGCTGATTCCAGGGGACAAAACAAGCCACAAAATCTGAAGAAAGAGGTTCTTCAAAGGCTTTCCAGCTGTTAACATCCTTCTCCAGGAAAACAGGTGGCAGCAAGAACTCACTCTCAGTTTAGAGTTCAGCTGAAAAGGATGATTTCTATATTGATGCCTCTAATTTTGGATGTCCTTAAGCTCCCAGCATAATTATGACAAGAAAGAGAAAGGGAATCAAGTCTTGGCAAAGCAAGGAACATCACCCATGACTCCCAAATGCCAGGCTGTGGCCATGGCAGCAATGAAGGAGCAGCCCAGCAAGCAGCACCGTGATAATGCTGAGCATCACCAAAAGATCTGAGCCTGCCTCTCCCCCTCCCCACAGCCCTGCAGCTGAACTCAGAACTCACTCAGAGTGGTTTTTAAAAACGCCTGGAGAACACACAGGCTCTGATGCCATGGCAGCATGACACATGTTCCCATTAGCTTCCCACTCCACTCTTTGTTCTGCTTTCTAAGATTATGGAGAGTTGTTCCATGTTATCATTAGGAGTAGGGCAGAGATGCTCAGAGATTCTTTCAGCCCATGTTTCTTGTCATTAAATCAGCTTTACACTAAAAAAAGATGCAGTACCTGTGTCAGCTGTGCCCTTGCTGATGGTAATCAGTGTGTCTGTTAATTGACCAGTTAAACTGGGGAAACTTTTATTCTAGTGACAAATCAATTTAATCCTGAAAAAGGGCAAAGCCAGGTGCTGCTTTTGCAGTTTTCCCACAAATAAATGACAAAGGGATCTTTTGAGCAGCATTTGCAAAGGCCAACAATCATTCAGAGCACAGCTCACCTTTCCCACCAGTGCCTCACAGCCTGGGCACAGCACCCACAACTGTGCAGCAGCTCCTGCCACAGCTGAATTTCCTGGAAAAGTGATGTCTACAGTGGAAAATAAGAGTACACTGCAAGAGGAGAGCCTTCCACAATCATTCCTATTGCTCCATAAAGTCTTGACACCAAATTATTGCAACACTGGCACCCAGTGACCCAGTGCCCCCAGCTCTGCCTCGAGAGCCCTGGTGGAAAAGCTCAAAGTCCCAACTCCCCCCTGCACTCAGGGAAGTTCAGTCAGTGCAGTGGGATGAAGTTTTCACAGCACTTTCCCTCTAGATTTTATCAGCTTTGCCTCAGCTAACCTTGCACCTCTCTGTGAGACTGAAATTGCTGGGTTATAAATGAAGAAACAAGTTTTTTTTAAGGGATTTGTGATGTCTGTATAGGGCAGACTGTGGAAGAATCAAGAAAGAATCCTAATTCAATCCTGCAGTTTTAGGCACATGAATATTCATTCCCCCCATTTTCCCTGGTTTTCATGCAGGCAGAAAACTTCATTTTTCTCATTAGCAATCACTCTCATACACACATTATTAAAAGCACTATTTACCAGGGAAAAAAAAACCCACACAGAACACATCAGTAATTTTTAAGTGAGAAAAATAAAACATCTGTATTTCAACAAATACTTAAGAGTCATTTGGATACAAAATTAATCTGCTGCTTATTCCACAGCATTCAGTCTGTGGAAAGCAAAGCCAAGCAAAAACCAAGCAAAGCCACAGTCACAGCACTAAAAAACACCCAATTAACATATTCTGAACGTGGATAAATATTCACATAAATAGGGGCTAACACAAGAAGGAAATAAATAACCACCATTGCTCATTTCCTCAGATTTCCAGCAATATTCCCCCTCAGCATCTCTGGCAGGTGGGAGTCTGGAAGAGCACAAGTCTGTGCCTGAAAGATTTCCCTCCAGCCAGTTTCCTTCATTTTTACACCTTGCCAACAGATGCAGATTTTGTTGAGGGATGGGAAAAATCAATCCAGCATTTTCCTCTTCCCCGGGTCCATCCAGTCAGCACTGGAAGTGGTAAAAGTGAACAGTGCAAAGATTATCTCCCCCTGGCATGCAGGAAGGCAGAGCTCATTCCCCTGTAACAAAGCACAAACAGCTCCTGTCAGTCACAGCATTTCTACAGGGAAGTTGCCCTTTTGGAGAGTCTAAAATGGATTTTCAAGACAAAAAAAAAAAAATCCCCAGCCAACCGCATCTCACAACCATGTGGATCAAACACTGTTCATGTTCATTCCATCCAGTGCACCTGAAGCCTCAGCAGGTATCAGAACATCACCCATCTGTACCCTATTCTAACTCTACAGAAATGAAGCCAAATAGGAGAAATAAACCCCAAACTCCACCAAGCTGCTCAAAGATGAAGTATTAAAGAAAAACTCCACTGTCAAGCCTATAGAGTGCTACCAACTAGGTGCATACTAAGTAGGGTTCGGGGCATGAACTAAAAGGCTGCCAAACATTTGAATTTCATGAGTTTTTATATCATTTTTTCATAGAGACATCAACTTCCCCTCTCCCCAAAATATGATCAGCCTTAGGCTGTGATTGATGGTGACTGCAGAACTCTGTGTCCTTGGGGAACAAGAGCAGAGATCACTTCAGTCCTTTCCTGGGGTCATGATTCATTGTCTGAGCTGAACCACATTTGTCTGTGGTTCAAATGTGGTTCAGCTTCTCAGCAAGATGTACAAACCACTGAGGAGCTACTAACACATTTCCTTCTCATATCCTCCTCCTCTTCTTGAAGCGGGCACTTCTCCTGGTTTGGGGAGCTCCAGTATCAGCTACATCAGTGCAGGAGCCCAAGGCAGACTGAGCATGGCTCTCCTCATCCCCCATGCCCTGCAACACAAGCAGGAGATGATCAACACCACAAGAATTACAAACAATCCCTTCAGCAACCTTTTTGATCTAGGGAGCTCAGCAAGGCTTCTAAAACAATCTTTCATTTACTTTCAAAGTGAAGCATGGGACAACATTCCATTACCAATGTCAGAGAAGGCACAAAACATCAGTTTACAGAGTGAAAACAAAGGCCTGGTTTCAAAAATTTTGGATTATAAACAGAAAGGGGAAAGGAGTTTGATACCCATTTCTGGGAACTGCCATGGCATGTTTAAAAGTGCTACATAAACCATGGGCTTTCACCCTCCCAGCTGAGCTGCAGAGCTTTTCCTTTCATCAGCTCTAGAACTGTCTTTATTCAAAAGGACTAAATTTCTGCTACACAGTGGAGGCTTCCCCCTGGATTCCAATGCAATATTTATCTGGCAGTGATTTTCTGCTTTTAGCCCCTGGAATGTGTTTTACCTGATTTAGTAAATCAGCATCTTTGTCTCCAGGCTCATCCTCATGTCTCCAGTCCTCCTGTGCTCTTGTCAATTCATTCCCACAACTCTCAGACACATTTTTCTTACTCTGCCACTCCTCGTCATCACTGTCCTCATGTTGCTTCCTGCTGGCTGACAGAGTTGTTGTCACTTTAGGAGGAGGCAGAGTTGCCAGGACAGCTGGGAGTGTGAAGGCTGCCAGGAATCTGGCTTTCAGCAGGAGGTAAGCAGGGTTATCACCCAGTTTCTGCTGCACCAGCTCTCCAATAGCATGGAAAACATCCCCAGTGGCCTCAGAGGGCAGCAGGGAGGCTGCCTGCTCTTCCAGAGCTGCTTTCTGCACCAGGAGCTTTGAGAGGGTTTTAATGCTGCAGAGGAAAGGTGGCAGATAAGGCAGCCTAGTGTGCAGTGATGGCACCGGAACTCCTTGTTTCCCAGTCAGCCACTCCTTCACCAGCCCCTCATCCTCCAGGGAGATCAGGCTGAAGTCAAGGAGATTCTTCTCTGCACTGGAAGTGCTTGGCTGAGGGGGAATGTCAGTACTTGGTGGTTTGGAGGCAATGGGTCTGCTCCTCAGCTCCTGGGCACCAGAGCAACCAGAGCTCCCTGGGACACTGCTGTAAGGAGCTGCAGCTGCTGGCCAGAGCACAGTCTCTGTCCTCATGCTGTCTGGACTGAAGGATGATCCATTTGTTGTGATGGAGTTACTGCTCCTTCCCAAGCTGGGGAGACTGGGCACAGGCTGGTAATAAAAGCCCTGAGGGCTGGCAGGGCGCTGAGTTTGGGGCAGCATGGTGGCACACAGGGCTGGGCTGGCAGCTGCAGCTGCAGAGGAGTCTGGAGCTGTGGAGGAGCCGTCTGAACACGCAGGAGTTACAACAGAAACACTGGATGTGGTGCTTCCAGGACACACTGAGGTCAGAGGTAAGAGAATTGTGGACTGCTCAGCTGCCTTTGCCAAAGGAGCTCCTGCCAGCTGGGAACTTGGTCCTTTTGTCTCTGCACTGCTGGGTTGAGGTGGCTCTGCTCCAGCTGGTACAAGAGTCCCCCCCACAGCAGAGACACTGCCATTGAAGGTCATGTTTGTCTGAGTCTGCCTTGCCCCAGCAGCAGCTGGCATTCCCTGGGGAACACCCACCACAGTCTGCACAGCACTGGGGAGCAGAATCTGGGGGACTACAACCCACTTGAAGGGCAGGATGCTGTTGGGAATCACGGGAGAAGCAGCTTGTGGAGGTACCAGAGCAGGCAGCAGGCTCACTGGGGTCTGCTGTCGCTCACGACTCTTCAGCTCACAGGTGACTGGTGTGGAAAGGGACAATTTGTTGGTGCCAGACTCCATGCCAACAGGCACCACTGTGATCTGCTGAGGCACTAAAGCCTGGTTTTGCAACACTGCTGAAGCTGAGCTACTGGCTGGGACCTGACCATTGCACCCTCCCTGCTCTGAGGCCTTCTCTGCTGCAGCTGGATTCACACCTGGAGAATCCCCTCCTCCAGGGCTGCTTTTCAGACCTTTCTCTTTTAGCTTCTTACTTGGCTGTACATCTGTCCCTTTTGAGCAACCAGGCTTGTCCCCAGTTTCTGGCACTGCTGAGGAATGGTTTTGAGGCACAAGAGCAGCAGCAGAACCTGCAGCAGAAGTCCTTGTGGGCACTGGTGAACCCAGTGCTTGGCTCTCTGTCCCAGCAGCTGCTGCAGGGACGCTCCCTGCTTGTGCAGAGGGAATGATTTGCTGTGGTGGGTGCTGGATTATCAAAGGCCCTGAAACCACCATGGGTGAGGCAACCAGCACTGTCCTCTGCATGGCCTTCTTGGCCTGGGACTCCCTTAAACGCTTCTCTCGCAGCAATTCCGAGACAGTTTTAGGTTTCTGCCTTTGCCCCTGGGCTGGGGGAGCTCCCTGCACTGCTCTGGCACAGCTCTCCAAGGCAGATCTCCTGGCAGCCCTCCTTGGCATGTCCCCTTGGGAATTCCTCTGAGAACAGGCTTGGGATGAATTCCCTACAGAGAGGAGGATATAAAATTACAGTGAATGAACAGCATTTCCAAAAGCCATTTCTCATTAAACATCAAAGAACGTGGCAAAATTCCTGTTTGTGAGAATTCCTACAACACCACAGTCCTGATTTAATCAAGCCAGGTCCCAACAACTGAACAAGGAGTAACTGCCCCCAGAAATCAGAGATGGGCCAGGAATGCACCCTAACACCCCATTAACTGGTTCCCAAACCCTCCAGGGCTTTTTCCAGTCCTTACCAAAGGGGAACATGCTTAAAGATCCAAGAGCTAGCAAAAATGAGCATGACAATGCAGGTTTCTCCTTCAGTTAAACTGGTTATTAATGTAACAGTGATGAATTATGTGAAAGTTCTTGCACATCATAAAAATAAATGTTCTGGTAGGTACCTGAAGAAGTCTCCGTATTTTGGGAAGCCTGTAAAAAAAAAAGTGTATGATATTATACTTCTGATAAATGTAAAGATGCTAAAATAGCACAGATGTGAATCAAACCCACATCTGCCACCTCCTGAACAAATGGCCATACAGCCAGCATTTTATTCTGTCTCTGAACCAAAACAAACTGCTCACACACATATAAACTGTGTGGCCACACAATCAAAGTGCTTATTTAATCAAGACTTCAGTGGGAAAAGTTTGAAAACACAATACCTGCTGAGGGCTCCTTGCATTAAGCAGCTCCAACTGCCTCAGCTTCCTCTCTTTAATAATCTTCATACAGCCTTTGGTATCAATCTGGAAGAGCTGCACAGTGAGAGCCTCATTAACATTTAAATGGGAGCAAAAATGTTTTGGTGGAGTCAGTGACAACACAAAATAGAGGGGACATGTTTCACATGCAAGACTGTGGGGATCTTCTACACTTCCAGAAAAAGGCCTGGCAGGATCAGATTTTGGATGCAGGGCTTAAGAAACTTCATATGCAAACATGAGGGTAGATTAGTCCAGTCATTAGTTTAAAGATAAACCATTCATTTAAGCCTCAAATACTGAAAAATAAAGACTCCCAATGTTTAAAAGCAGGGAATGCTCTTAAGAAGTAAAACTTACATGAACCAGCAGTGCAAACAGGGGAGTGCTGGTGAGACTGACTGACTTCACCTTCTCATGAATAGCAGCAGCTGGAAAGAAACCCAACATCCATATCAGCTGGGAATTCACTCAGAAGACATCAGAAAGTAGGGACAAAGGTGGGATGGGTCCCCAGTACCTTTAGTGTTGTGGAAAGCCATGGTCCCAGCCTGCACAGTGCAGGGCAGCAGCACATTGCCCACCCACGGGGTCACTGCCATCAGCAGCCTCCTGTTGAGGCTCAGCCTCCTCCAGCACTGCCTGTCCCGGCATCGAGCTCTCCCTGGCAGCTCCTTCAGCCCCGGGGCATCCTGGCCAACAGCTGCAGCCACTCCAGGGGGCTTGGCTAAAAGGCTGGCAAGAGGTTTTAGCATCTTCAATTGCCGTGCATGAAAAGAAAATACACAATTAGGAGTTCCCATTAGGAAGGTTCTGCCATTAGTCCCAAGACAAACCACTCACAGGGCAGTTAGCACAATAAAACTGAGCTTTTCCTCTTGGAATTAAAGTGCAAGATCTGTGATTATATAAAAATAAATTCCTACTAAGCACAGCTGGGCAGTGCTCATGTGACAAGAGCAGACAAGACAAGAGGCACTCACCAGTTTCCTCTGAAACCTCGTGTTTCTCCTGAGTATTGCTCTCACCTCCTCCAGGCTGACCTGCAGCACTTGTTTTCCACACTGGGAAGCCTGAACATGAAAACACACAGGAAAAGACAGAAGGGAAAGTCACTCCAAGAAAATGATTTGCACTGGATATCCACAGCAGATACAAGCTTTCAACATCCCTGCTGTTGAATGTTATCTTATTAAATGAAATCAACTCTGAAGACCTTGACTTTTAATCCTTATGCATCACCACAATACAAAATGTCTATTTGATAGGAAATACCAAAAACCCCAAAATCAGAATTTTTAAAATTAACAGTACAAGGGAATGAGCAGCAAGCCCCTGCTGCAGCAGCCGCACTTCCCTTCTAACTTCTGATCCAAGCTCCCATCCCAGCTCACCTTGGCCATCACTTCTGCTGGATTCTTCACCAGCACATCTGTGGAATGGGGCTGTCCAGTGCCCCTCACCAGGGTGTTCAGCTCAGATGATTTATCAGCAGCTCTGTCTGTGTCACACCCTGCAGCTGGAATGTCACTGAAGCTGCTCCCTGCACCAGCCCTGGCAGCAGAGAGGAGGGATTGGATTTGGTATCTCTCCCTGGGTGCCTCCTGTGTGTCTGTCCCTGTTGGTATCCACAGGTCAATGCTGGGGACTGCAGGCTCTTTATTGCCTGTGGGGCTGCTCCTCTCCTCCTCTGAGCTGTCTGCCAGCTGCAGCTCCATGTCCTCCTCACTGCTGCTGTCTGAAGGGCTGGAGCTCTCCTCGCCGTGGCACCGCTTGTTCATCCCAGATCTTTTCTCCTTGGTCAAAACAAGCACACACAAGTTTTAGTCAGTGTTCACACCCCTGGCTTGCAACTCTCTCAAATCAGGATGTTTGCTTCTCCAAAAGAAACAAGATTTTGGAAACAAAACTATCTTCAATATGGTCTTAGCAGACAGAATTTCTTGAGTGCCTGGGAGCAAAACTGGCAACTCATGAGGTACAGACAAGAAAACCTACATATATCCCATCCTTACAGGCATCTCAAGGCAGGAAAGAATTCTGGATAATACACAAATATATAGCAAATCAACTTCAGCTTTTCAGAACAAAGGCTGCTTTACCCAGCCAAAATTTAAACTGTGAAATCCACAACAAAAACCATGATTGTGTGAAATCAATGTAATTTTTAAAACTGATCTCACAGGATTCCACTTCTAGTTTAGAGACACTTAACTGAAGAGATGGGACTGTGACACAGCAGGATTTCCACAATACCTTAGAGCCAACCATGAGTTTCCACTTGCTCAGGCACTGGGAGCCAGTCCGATGCACCAGGTCTGAAGCTATTTTACTCCAGTGACCTGAAAAGGATGCAGAGGATGCAGAACATTTTTATTGGTGCCACAAACTGAGTAACAGGCTTTCCAATGCAGCCATTACACACATATTACAAATTTCCGTGGATAAAAAGAGTTGCTGCATGAATGGATCTCAAATCCTTAATACACACAACACACAATACAAAGAAGCTGCAATCATCAGTACAAAGCAGAGCCTGCAGGACTTACAATGAAAGAAGAGAAAACCTCAATGACACCTCTAAACTTCTATAGATTAAGGCACAGAAACACCTACCCAGGCCATGCTTCTCAACCAGCTCAATCAGCTGCTCCTCTTCCTCCAAGCTCCACTTGCCTTTCTTTAAATTCCAGTGCAATACTTTTAAATACCTTCAAAACGAAAACATTACAGTCAGGAGCATTCAATCCTGCTTGTGATTTATCAGATGCTCACTGCACACAAAGGCAGCATTCCCAAGCAGAGCTTTCCCTCACTGAAGGGGCTGTGCTGAACTCACCGGTCCCGGCACTGGGCGTCGCTCCTGCCCGGCACCTCCGTCCGGATTTTGTACCAGTCCTTCCCCTTGTACTTCTTCACTGCAGCCATCAGCATCTGCATGCACCAGACAGAGCAAGAGCTGAAATCCTCACCAGAATCAAGCCAACAGGCTTGAGACAGCAGCAGTTCTGTTTGTTTCCTGTGCAAATCCCTGCACTAAAGTGTTTAAGAGCTTCTAAGTCCTCCTGAGCCCACCCTGGTTTGTTTTGCACTCCTCTGTGCCATTGCTCAAGCTCAGATCTACAGCCAAGCCACACCTCAGCAGTCCAACATTCCCACCCTGCAATCCCAGGCCCAGAGAATGGAGCTTACAGCATCCTCCTCTGGTGTCCAGGCTCCTTTCTTCAAGTTGGGGTCTACACTCTTTGTCCAGCGGTAAATCAGCTGAGCAGAATCTCTTCCTTCCATGTAATAAGCAACTGGAAATGAAAAGGTTTATTTAACTCTGGTGTAATTAATGCTTCTTCCTTTATCTGGACAACAGCTGCAAGCAGTGATTGCAATAAGCAGCACTTTTTGGTGCTCAGCCAGTTTCAGCCAAATTTCCAGTATGGATAAAGGTTCCAAGAGATATTAAGTTCTTGCTGATATAATGAAACTTCCAGATGGGTACAGGAAAGGAAGAGACCACAGCTTCCACAAGGAAAAGAGAATGGGAGAGTGAAGCACTCCAGGTGAATGAAAGGTTTGTCACTTGTGGGTCACTTACTTTTCTTGTATGGGATATGGTTTCCCACTCTCATCTCTTGAACGAGCTCTAAAAGCATCTGATCCTCATCCTTGGTCCATTCTTTCCTTTTTAAATCTTTGTTATAGATTTGGTATTTCTGCAAGCACTGGAAAGGTGTCCTGTTTGTCTTAATACAAGGAAAAAACAGAGAAGCAGGTAACTGGTTATTTATGAGGACAAAAAGCATTAATTAATACTGAATTAGCATTAACATGGGTTTTAAACCTGACAAGAGGCAAAGCAAAGCCAGAATGAACCAGCTCAGACCTTACCCCCAGCTCCTGGGCAATGCTCTGCCAGTCCAGGTAGTTGTGTTTGGCAGCTATCTGCTTCAGCTTCTCTATTTCCTCCTCAGTCCACTCATTTTTGTTAATGCTTGGATGTTCCCAATTTTGCCAAAACTTCCTCAGTTCTTCCGAGCTACGTTGTCCATCAAACTAAAAGAAACAACAAAAATATGCTTAGGCTCAGAGCTGGGATTAAGACACCTGGACAAACAGGAAAACCAGTGTTTTACATTCCAGAAATGTCTTACTGCTGAGTTTTCCAGAATTAAATCACCAAATTTAACACGCTGAGGTCACTTAGTCAACTTGGAGAAATGCAAGATGGAAACACTGGCTGCAAACCAGGTCAGATGATTCTCAAGAGGAAGGACAGAGATATCAGAAGCAATGAAACAGCTGATCCCCCAACTCACATGGATGTTTGAAATTTTGTCCCAGTCATGCTCATCAAATCTGTTTCCTATTAAGTCACTTTCTGGCAGTTGGCTAAAGCAGAAGGTACAAAGAGGAAGAAAAAAAAAATCACATTAAATGGTTAATGAAACACTTTGTCTTCTTGATGCTGCCTCATCTCATTCCTGCCACCTGTTCCTGACTTGCACAAGAACTGAACACTTGGATTAGCAGGACAAACAATTAATGCCATATCCAAATACACTGCTCTAGATTTGTTCATGAGCTGAAGCTCAAAAATATGAAAAAAAAAATCAGAGCTCTGCTCCTTTGTTGCTGAAGACAAGGCCACTTAAAGCAGCACCTCCATAGTGGGTGCAGGCACAGAACCCAAACACATTTCTTAGTAGAGAACTGTGGAGATGACAGAGCTGCAGAGCCACAACAGCACCCTGTTTTTTATAACCCAACACCAGTGAACCATCTCAAAGTAGGAGGAGGGAATTTTCAGGGCTGAACTCTAAGAAATTTCATTTTTCACCAAGAACATGGAAAGACTTCTTACTTAATTGTCTCTATTTCTTGCTCCAACTCTTTGATTTGCTTTTCCAAGATCTGTTTTTCTATGTCAGTCTTGACTTTCTCCAGTTTCTGATTCCAATAACTCAACCTGTTCAAAGACATTTTGGATAGATGGGAATGAGATCAATGGCATCAGAAGATGTACAGCACAGACACCTTCCCCATCAGTACCATTCCTCCCTTTGAGTTTATTTCCACACAAGGTTTTCCCACAAGGCACACTCATTGCAATATTTTTCAATGCAATCCCTGACCCACAGCAGGTTTCAGATAAACCATTTTGGTTTACACAGACATCCAATGGTTGCTGCAACAGCAACAAAGACTGTGCCAGCTCCAGCACAGAAATCCCTTGCTGGACACACCATATCACACTACATAGCACAATTTCAGCTTCAAGCCCTGCAAAGTATTTTATGTTACACCGCAGTGCCAGCGGGAAGAAATTAGAACAAAAAACCTGTGAGCTTTTCCTCTTGGGATTACAGTACAAGATCCCACAAACTCAAGCAATTAACACGGGAACTTGCTGCTGGAGGAAGGTGAAATCTCCACATCTCCCTCCTCCTTTGCCATGCAGTGTTGTCAGCTGGAGAAAAGAGGATTTTTGGGCAGTACTCACTTGAGCAGCTTTGGCTGGAGCAGGCGCTGCAGGCGGTCGCTCACCACGGATTTCTGCAGCAGAGCCTTCTCTGCAGTTTTCCCTAAAGCAGAGAGGGGAGCAGCCAGACATCAGTGCAAAAATACTGCCAGGAGACTCCCACTGCTCCTGCACCCCTGGGAAAGAACTCTCTGCAGTGAGAGCTCCCTGCATAAATCACAACATCATGTCAGACTGGATCTCCAAAGAGACCCCAACAAAGGAATCTTCCTGTGAGCACTTGGAGCTGCAGGTGTCCCTTGAACTTCCCTTGGTTAAGGAGTGCTCACAGGAGCTGATGCAGCAGAACAAATGGAAAAGGAGTCATTATTGACTCACTGAAATAATTTATAGAGCATCCCATTCCCTTTTAATGACTTAATGTTGATGTTTAACTGCAAATAGGAACACACACACACACATATAAACAATATGAATATATATATTTGTTATATGAAAATAGACATGTTACAGCTCTTCTAGAACACTGAACAGCAGCCAGACTTACTTACACTTGGTTGAGTGCAGCTGTTCAAAGGATTTGATGCCCTGAGCTGCTTTTTCCTTGGCATCTTCATTGGAAGGAGGGCCCTGATGAGGATACAAGGGTTAGATGCACTGAGAGTCACACAAAATTATTGTTTCTTCTTAAAACTCCAGCAGGAACTGCTACAAACATAACTGGAAACTCAAACATGTGCAAACTGTCACACTCACAGTGCTTAGTTACCTTTGTTAGCGAGAGCTCACAAGTACATAACTTAAATAAATATTCCCAGTAATTGCCTGAATAATATAAGAATGACGACAGTTGACATCTTGGTTACCACAAAAAGCCAAGATCTCCTTTTGCCAATGGCCTTATAAAAACACACACAAAAAAGTACAAAGAATTGCTCCAGAAAATATTAAAAAAATTACAGAAAATCTCAGAAACCAAGAAAACTCAGTTTCACAGACAACCAGATCACAGTGAGTGCTTTAAATAGCAGCATGAGATTGGGTCCTGGAACTGAACACAATTAAGTTAAACTCAAGAATATTCATGCCCCTGGTGTGTGTAATTATTTACTTACAATTCCTGTCATTTTATCCTTAAAATATGGCTTCATAAAATGTCCCAAAAACACATTTGTTGGTTGATTTCTGCCACCTCTTGACTTGGATGTTTTTGGACCATTAAGCTCAGACACGATTTCCTTCTGCAACACAAGAATGAATTGAGCAGCATCAGTATCTCCTCCTAATTCCTGATTTCAGAGAGCAGTGGCTGAGCCCTCACAAACCCCAGGCAGGGTTCAAATCTGCAGCAGCACACTGGAAAATCAGTGCAGGAGGTAAAGGCAGTGTTTAGAAATTCCTGAGTAACATAATTAAAAAGATTAATAAAATAATAACTTGCCACAACAAGCTAAAATGTAACATGTAAAATATTAATTTCTTATTGTAAGAAAGTATGGATTCATCACTTAAAAAATCACTTGAGGGGAAGGAAGCATGGTAAATGGCAACCCAGAAAAGCACAGAAACGAGCATTTCACTGCTGTTTGCCCACCTGCTGTTTTTTGTTTTGTTCAATGAGCAGGTCCACTTCCTCAATCTTTTCCTTGATAACTTCCTGGTACACATGGTTCATCTGCAGGCAGGTTTCTGGATCCTGGGGCAAGTTTTCAACATCATCATCATCATCATCATCATCATCCTCCTCCTCCTCCTCCTCTTCATCTTCATCATCATCGCCACCGCTGTCTTCTTCTATTTCCACCTCCTTGAGGCCAATAAGGCATTTAGGGAGAAAACAAAGAGAAGCAGTTGTTTGAAAAGCAGGTCTGTACCAATCAGTTGTGTAACTCAGCACTGCCTCAGCCTGAGGGGTCTGCAGGGACACAGCAGGGACACCTCTGACCCTGGCATGTGCACAGAAGAAATCTCTGACACTGAATAACAGAGTCCTGGGCAGGAATACCCAAAATTCAGATTTTACTGAGCACAAAGCCAAGGCAGTTGCCTGGATTTCCCAGAGGAGGGTGAGGTTTCCCTTCCTCCTGCTCCCTTCAATAGACAGCTGGAAATATCTAATTAAAAACAGTTACCATTTCAGCATAAGAATCTTCATCATCACCATCCTCATCATCCCCAACTTCATCATCATCAGCTAGACAAACAAAACACAAAAATGCTGATTGTAGTGGGATAAAAGGAAAGCTTTAAACCCAAATATTTTCAATTAAAGCACAGAGGGAAAAGCACCAGAGAGATCTCAGACCTGACTGCCAGTGGGTTTGGATAATGGCAAGTTAAAAGTGTATTTAGTTATAGTCCACTTATACTTTTTTGTTTATGGTGTGTGTGTGTGGGGTGTTTGTTTTTGGGGGGGTTGCTTGGGTTTTTGGTTTATTTTTTGTTTGTTTGTTTGTTTTCTGGAGAAGGTAAAGAAGAGCAGCTCTGGATAACTCGAGCAAATCTGAATTGCGGCCCTGCACGAGAGACTCCCGGGTGTGCAGCCAAGGGAACATTCTAAGCCAAGGAGAAACAGTAACTTTGCACCAGCAGCTCTCACATGCCCCGGGTGCGGTACTGATGTCTGACAGAAGTTACAGAGCCTGTCAATCAAATCAGGGCTGGGTGAAGCCTCTCCGGACAGAGATGCTCCAATTGGCACCGATTTCTTTGGCTCTGGAAAATGAACTTCAGGAGGAGCAGGAGCGCTGGGGGGTGGCGCAGCTCACCCAGCAGTCTGCGAGGAGCGCTCAGGCCCTGCGATGTCACTGCTGGCGGTGTTTGGGTGCAAAGGGAACGTGCAAAGTGCCGGTACCGGCGGCTGCATGGGGAGCGCCCCGAGCTCGCCCGAACCCGTACCGGAGCTGAGGCTGGAGTCGGACACAGACAGATGGATGTCGGCCCCGCCGGGCTGCAGGCTGCGCTCCAGCTGCTCGATCTCGCGGCGGATCTTCTCCCGCTCCTCATCGAGGTTCAGACCCTGAGGGGAGCGGAGTGGCCCGGGCTGGCCCGGCCCGCGGGACATGGCGGCCCGCGCCACTGCCGGGGCTGCACTGGCCCCGCGTCCCCGCTCCGCCAATCGCTGCTGCGGACGCGGGTCAGCTGACCCGGCACGTGACACCGCGCAGCCAATCCGGGCAGGGCTCGGCGCACGTGCACGGCCAGGGGACGGCCCCGGGGCCCGCGCAGACCGGCCCGGGCTGGGCCGTGAACGGGAGCGCGGCACAGGGACACCGCGGTACCGCGACACGGCCTGCAGTGCCACCGGGACACTGCGGCACGGCCTTCAATGGCACCGGGACACCGCGGTACCGCGACACGGCCTGCAGTGCCACCGGGACACTGCGGCAGGGCCTTCAATCCATCAGGACACCGCCACCGCCGGCCGACCCACGGGCCTTTCCCCCTCCACAGCAAGAGCACTGAACGGCAAAGAGCCTCAGCCAAAATGTGTGGTGCTCGCAGAGTCCCAACAGAAATCTGGGGGAATTTCGGGGTGCACGGGGAGAAAGGGCCGCGTTCCCCGCCCAGCAGGACCGTGGGTGCAGGGTAGGTCTGGGTCTGGTCCGTTCCGGGTTTAGGGATCCGCTGGCTGTGGCTGCACCGTGGGAAGGGATGGAGGAACCAGGTCTGCAGTTTGGCATGTTGAAATGAGGCCAAGTGTCAAAAAATCACTTTTTAGTAATGGTTTCCATATAAAACAAAGTCCTCCGTGTTGTGTGAGTCACTGTCATCACTGTCCATCCTCTGACACCTCAGCGATTCTGTCTATGGATCTCAGGAGATCAGCAACGAGCTGCAGGGATTCTGCTCCAGAGAGCAGCTGCCTGGAACGGGACAGACACAGTGAGTGTTAGGTGTGTGCACAGGCAGTTTTGGGAGAGTTTTCCCATATTCTGTGTTTTACCAAACAGCATTTTATCAGGAAACTCAGAGATTCCCACTTTCCATTTATTTTTACTCCCTACACTTGTGAGAAAAACACATCACAGGTAAGAACATGGAGTAGCTCCTGTGGCACACAAACCAACCCCTGCATTTCAATCCTCAAAAACCCACTGAGGACGTTTACCTGTGAGCCCAGAATGTAGCCCAGTGCCTGGGAGGGTGTCAGCAGAGTTGTCCCAGCCCAGCTCACCTGATGGATGCTCTGGAGCTGGTTGTGACCTGGAGCAGGTGCTGCAGGGCCACCTCGGCGTTCTGCTTGGCCACAGCCAGCCCTGCCTGGCCCGCCCGCAGTGCCTCGTTCTCCAGCCTGGAATTCCTCAGCTCAGCCTGGGGGAAAGGGCAAAAGCCATGTGAAACAACCCCAGAACTGCAGCAGATACCCTACAGCTATGGAATAAGTTCACACAGCAGTTTATGGGCGTGGAATGTAATAATTAACTAACATAAGGATAACAAATACAATAAAACAATGTAATAAATAGTGACTGGAGCCCAGACTGCCTGGAGTGTCTTGCCAGTACCACAGAATCGTTAAAGTTGGAAAGGACCTCTGGATGTATTCAGCTCAATCGCCTCTCAAGGCAGTGTCACCTGGACCAGGTGGCACAGGGACATTTCCAGGCTGGTTTGGGTGTCTCCAGAGAGGAAGACTCCATGCAATCCCTGGAGAGTTTGCTCCAGGGCTCTGCCACCCTGCACAGAAAGTTCTTCCTCATTTTATCTTCTGGCCATTGCTCCTCACCCTGGCATTGGGCACCTCTGAAGAGTCTGGCATCATCCAGACCCTCCCAGCCTCTGACAGGACACAACTCCCAAGCCTTTACTGAACCTGGAAACACACCCAGCATTTTCCTCAAAGCCTACAAAACCCTTGCAATATTGTTTCTACTGGTTCAATTCGAGATGGATCCCTGCAGCCCCAGCGATGTTGCTCTGTACCTGGAGCTGTGCGTTTTCCTGTCTCAGTTTGGCAGCGCTGTTCTCAGCTTTGGCAGCCCGTTTCTGCAAGAGAACAGAGATTATTGAAAACACAGGGTGCTGAGGATAAACCAGGCAGCTTGAGCTATGTGGGAAGGAGTGATTCCAGCACAGAACTTGGAGGGAATACGTTTGTGTTACACCATGCTGTGTTCTGAATGTTTTAGGAGGTAGGAACAACTCCCTCCTTCAATCCTCACTGCTCCTTTTTGGGACCTGCAGAACCTCCCCAGCCTCACAGGGAGAATTTCTTCCCAACATCTGATCTAAACCTCAAGGCAACACTTACAGTCATCAGCTGGAGATTCTGCTCCACGTGCTGCACCATTGCTTCCAAATCTTGTGCTTCTTTTTCTTCTTTGATTTTGTTTTCCTCAAGCTTCTTCTCAAGCTTCCTCATCCTTAAAAAAATAAGACATGGCACACAGTAAGCACTTGTGTAATTACATACATTAGGAAGGAAAATTCTGGGAAAGGATCAGGAATCTCATGGTTTCATGGTATAAGGAAAATGAATTCTCACATACTTGTCTGCTTGAGTTTCAGACAGAATCTGAAGCTTATTAATCTTGCTTCTCAAAATAGTGTTCTCTTCTTTTAGCTAAAAACAGAAATTAAAAAATTCTTATTAGGGTTGAGGTGCACTTTCACGACAAAACCAACAATCCATGATCAATACCAGAATATTCAGCTTTAATACTGGAAATCCTTGTGCTTTCCAATACATTCAAGCTTAATTTTACCTTCAGTTCACCCATCAGGAAACCACTGTGGGGCACAGGAATGCGGCACTGAACCACCAGTGCAAATATGACTAATTAACGCTGCCGATTCTAAATAAACACGACTTCAAGGGGCAGGAGCACGAGCAAGTCACCTAGGTCATGAGCAGGACAGCAGCACAGAGAAAGCACAGGAGCTGCTCACGCTGCAAAAGCGCATTTCCACACCTAATTCTCTTCCTCAGCAGCTCTCGTTGGCAGCAGGCAGTGGCGCTGAGTTGTGCAGAGCCAGCAGGCAGCTCGGAGCTGCTGGGACAGAGGAAGGTGCCGGGGGAGCAGCGCTCACCTGCTCGTAGCTCGGCTGCCGGGACGGGCCCGGGGCGGCTCCGAGCGTCACCAGGTGGGCCCGCTCCACGGCCAGCGGCTGGTAGCTCTCGCTCCACTCATCCTCCTCCTCCTCCTGCTCATCCCCCGACTCTGCGGGCACTGCGGGCAGCGGGGGCACGACGGGCCCGGCCCAAGGCGCCTGCAGAGGGGACAGCGGGGCTGAGGTGCGCGTCGTGACGGGACAAACCCGACCGCGCTGCCGCACACGGCTTTACCTGTGTGTCACCGCCCGGCCCGTCACCGCCGCGGGACTTGGAGCGGACGAACTCGCGGAAAGAGAAGGGGTTGGGCTCGGCCGGGCCGCCCGGCAGCGGCGTCGCCGCCATGGCCGCCTGAGGGCGCGGCGGATGCGGCCGCGCGCTCATTGGTCCGCTCGGACGGGGCGGCCCCGTCCCCTGACCCCGCTCTCCCGGCGGCGGCAAGATGGCGGCGGCCATGGCCTGGCTGAGGCGCGGCGCCTGCGGCCCGGCCCGGCGGTGAGCGCGGCCCCGGCACCGCGCGGGGAGGGCACGGCGCTGGGGACAGCGGGGGGACGGGGCGGCAGCGCTCGGGACTCGCTCTGGGAGGGGATCAGCGCTCGGTAGCGGCCTTGGCGGAGGGGCGCGCCCGCAGCCCCTGACGGTGTCCCGGTGTCCCTCAGGTGCGGGCTGGCTGCCGGCCGGAGCTACAGCGGCGGCAGCGCTTACCCCAGCGTGTCGCTGACGTGCCCGCTGCCCGGCGTGCCCAAGGCCGTGTTCGCGGCGGCCGAGAGCCGGGAGCGCTTCGAGACGCGGGTGACGGTGCTGGAGAACGGGCTCCGCGTCGCTTCCCAGAACAAATTCGGGCAGTTCTGCACCGTGGGCAGTGAGTACCGGCGGGGCCGTCGGTGTCACCTCAGCTCCCCCCGCGAGCCGCGGGTCGGCTTGTGAGGAGCGGGGGATGTAAAAGTCACGCTGGTTTGTTCTCTTCTTTACACCAGTTCTGGTAAATTCGGGATCAAGACACGAAGCGAAGTACCTCAGCGGTATCTCCCACTTCTTGGAAAAACTGGCTTTCTCTGTGAGTACTGCCCTGCAATGCCCAGGGCTCCCCAAATCTGCATCCAAGAAGGGCCTGACCCGCAGGAGCTGTTCAAACAATGGTGACAGCATTGCCAGAGTCACAGAATCTTAATTGCTCGTCATGATTGTCATTATATTTTGGAGGTCTTTGTGGTTTCATCTCCAAGGCTGGCATGTAGTGATCAAACCATTTGATTGAAGGAGCCTAGAGGATGCTCTGGGTTACACTGAAGGGTTATAAAAAAGTTATTGCTTTACTAATTAATAACACTGGTATCTTCTTCCTTAGTCCACAGCTCAGTTTGGCAGCAAAGACGAAATTCTCCTCACCTTAGAGAAGCATGGAGGCATTTGTGACTGCCAGGCATCGAGGTGGGCTGCTCCTGCTGCTGTTACCTGGGTGTTGTAGCACTGACAGCATTTTGAGTCTCTTTTATTGACATGGGGCAGAAAAAGCCACTTTTTGTTCCCAAGCAGCAGAAATCTGTTTGGGCTGCTGGGAAGCTACAAAAGTGAGCCTGAAAGGATGATAAAGTTCAGATTTATTTAATTTAAGAAGCATTTAATGATTAAAACAGCTTCATCTGTCATTTCCTGATACTGAGATGACACTGAACGACCCCAGAAGTGACTTCTCAGTGCAGAACCTGTTTTTTTTTTTGTTGCAGGGACACTATCATGTACGCAGTGTCTGCTGATGCCAGAGGCCTGGACACCGTGGTCAACTTGCTGGCTGATGTAACACTCCAGCCCAGGTTATCAGGTCTGGCAACACAATCCTGTGCCTCAAAAAACCGCATTTCCAACACGTGGCTTGCTGAGAATTCTCTCAGAAGTGAGAGCAGCAGCTGGATGTTTTGTGTAGGGGTTGCCATCCCTCGTTGTGTCTCGTTGCAGATGAGGAAATTGAGATGACCCGAATGGCCATAAGGTTTGAACTGGAGGATCTGAACATGAGACCCGACCCAGAGCCTCTCCTGACAGAAATGATCCATGCGGTAACACCCGGGGAGTCCCACCCTGCCTGCAGCCTCCTGCTGCATCCTCCTCCTTGTCATTTGTGCCAGATTCAGAGCTTTAGATTAAAAAGTACATTTTTTTTGTTATTCAGTTTCTGTGATGGGAGAATTTGGCTGTCCCTTCACTCTGAAATCCAGCATTCTTCACATGGGGAAGATTCTAACCCAAACTTAAAAAAAAAATTGCAACCACTCTTTGGGTGATAAAATGTTACTGAGTTGCACTGATGTCTCTCACACATGGGCTTAATTCCAAAGCAAAGGGAGGTTTAGAGAGGAATTTAGGGAAAAAATGAAGTGATGTTTGTGATTTTAATGTGCCTGTTCCCTTTTAGGCAGCCTTCAGAGATAACACGGTGGGACTGAACAGGTTCTGCCCTGTGGAAAACACGGACAAAATCAACCGGGACGTGCTGCACTCCTACCTGAGCAGTTACTACACCCCAGACAGGATGGTGCTGGCTGGGGTGGGGATTGAGCACGAGCAGCTGGTGGAGTGTGCCAGGAAATACCTGCTGGGGGTGCAGCCCGTGTGGGGCTCTGGGCAGGGCAGGGCTGTGGACAGATCTGTGGCTCAGTACACCGGGGGCATCATCAAGGTACGTGGTGCGGGTGGCATCCAGCACCTTGCTGGGATTTGATGATTTCTCTACAGGCTTTTGCTTTTTTAAAATTAAATTTCATGAGTATGAGCCCAAGCTGGCCAATGACAGCTGTTAATTGGGTGGTGTGGTAATTATTGGGAATGTGTCAAACTGGGTACAGCAGCTGCGAAAGTTGGTGTTAATAATCTGTCTACCCTTCCCACAGGTTGAAAAAGACATGTCAGATGTGAGTCTGGGCCCTACTCCCATCCCAGAGCTCACCCACATCATGATTGGGTTAGAAAGCTGCTCATTTTTAGTAAGTATTAACCTGAAATCCTTCATTTTGCCCTATACTTGCAGAATCCCAGGATCACTGATCCATCACACAAACACTGAGATTTTTGCTGCTGCAAATCAAAACAAGCAGCATTTTCCATGACATTTCACTGAAGGCCTTGACCTTCTCACTGTTCTTGTGCTGTGTTTTTTCCCTCCCCTTTCCTCACCCCAGACCCTCGAGAGCTCTGCCATTACCTGAGTTTTTTGTTCCAATCCAGGAGGACGATTTCATTGCTTTTGCTGTGCTAAACATGATGATGGGAGGTGGTGGCTCCTTCTCAGCTGGAGGGCCTGGCAAGGGCATGTTCACCCGGCTCTACCTCAATGTGCTCAACAGGTTGGTTTGGCTTGCTGTTCAAGAAAAAATCCTGTAGCAGCTTTACATAGAAAAAAAAAAAAAAAGCAAACCCCTCCAGGTTTTACATCAGTTTGTTCTGCTTGGAATGTTGGAGTGATGTCAGTTGGCATTTTGAGAGGGGGAAAGTAAAGGGCAACAGTAGCCAGGAATTCTGGTTTTTTTTTTCCTGCTAGTCCTGTCCATGCTTTAATCAGGGAATATTTACAGGATTGGCTGTGCATTGTCCTGGGTTTGGTCTCAAGAATTCAGGTGGAGAGAAGGGAGTAGATGCCACATGCATAAATCATCAGAGGCAGGGATTGACAATTCTCATTGCACTGCTGAGAATCCTGGAAGTGCACGAGGAGGGTGCTCATTGTCCATGTTGAATTTTTACATGGCAAATCTGGGTTTTAAATTTTAAAATGCTGTTTGTATACTCACAGGCACCACTGGATGTACAATGCCACCTCTTACCACCACAGCTATGAGGACACAGGTCTGCTGTGTATCCATGCCAGTGCAGATCCAAAACAGGTACAGAGTCCTGTTCTCAGAGACAGGAGCCCCTAAACAGTGACCACCACTTCACTCAGTACCAGACAGTTCTGTGCACACATGGTTCTGATCTTCTGTCCCTGCTCTGTTTTCCCCAGGTTCGGGAGATGGTGGAAATCATCACCAGGGAATTCATCCTCATGGCAGGAGCAGTGGGAGAGGTCAGCAGCACATTTGAGTTTCCAGATGGTCTTTGAGATAAAATAATCCCTGGAAGTGTCCAAGTGGATGAGGATTGGAGCAACCTGGGATAGTGGAAGGTGGCCCTGCCCTGCAGGGGTGGAAGTGGATGAGTTTAAGGTCCCTTCCAACCCAAACCAGTCTGGGATTCTGTGAATGCATTGCACTGACTGCGCTAGAATGGATTTTTATGCATAATTTTGTTTAATGTTTCTGTAAAAGAACACAGCAACAATAGCAATGCATCCACAAAGAGAGAGGTGTCTGCAGAACCCTTCCACATTACCTTGTACTACAGAGCAGCAACCAGATTTTTTTTTAAATTTCCTGCTCATTCACAGGTGGAACTTGAGAGAGCAAAGACACAGCTCAAGTCCATGCTGATGATGAACCTGGAGTCTCGGCCAGTGATCTTTGAAGATGTGGGGAGGCAGGTTTTGGCAACAAACACAAGGAAGCTACCTCATGAGCTCTGTGCCCTCATCAGTGAGTAGACAAAGCTTTGCCTTGTGGGCAGCTGTACTTACAGTTAAAATATTCTTGTAGCACTGATGAATTACCTCTGGAAGCCTGGGGGCATAAATACTACAGAAATACATTTCAAACAGCTGAATTGCTTTCAGGCTAACACAGGGCTTATTTTAGTCAGAAGGAAGGGAAAAGGAAAATCATGGTAGAGAAGATATGGAGTTGTTTTTTTGAGCTGCTTTGTGCTGTTCACAATGCAGGTGTCACAGCTCTGCCTTTTTTCTGTCTGCAGGTCAGGTGAAACCCTCTGATATCAAGAGGGTGGTGACTAAGATGCTGCATAAGAAGCCAGCAGTGGCTGCCCTGGGTGACCTGACAGATCTGCCCAGCTATGAGCACATCCAGGCTGCCCTGTCCAGCAAGGACGGGCGGCTCCCGCGGCTCTACCGCCTCTTCCGATAGAGCAGCACCTCCTGCCCGACCCCAGATCCCTTCTTTTTTAATGGTTTTTTTTTTGATTCTCATGTTGCTGTACCACCCTCCCTCTCCCCAATGCTCCCAGGCATTCTGTGCAACCAAGGAGCTGAGCAAAGCTGCTTTGGAGCACTGGACTGTGAAGAGCTGGTGTAAGGAGCTGGCTCTGGAGGAGGAGGAGTTTGACCCTCTGAGTAGGTTACAAGAGAAGATGGGTGTTGACACCTTTCTCTTGGCATTGGGGAGAACAGAGCAAGCCAGAATATTCATCACTACAATGAAAGCACATCTCTGAGCAGTCAGTCATTGTCTCTTCGTCACCCCAGCAGTGGAAGTGGGGCTGCCACAGTGCCCTTCCTGAGGAGTGTGTGGCACTTTAAACAACTTGGCTTACATATCTGAATTCAAAGAATTATTTTTAACTGTTACCAAGGTGAATAAAGACTTGCTCAGATTGAATTAGGAAAATAATAGTTACTGTCCCTGTGAAGTTAGGCAAAACGTTTCCTGCAATCCAGGTTTTGTTACAAATCATGGATCCATTTCATCAGTGCAATTCACCATCTGACAAGGAGTCACCCACCTGGGAAAAACTTCAACATCCTGCCAGAGCTCCAAGGAAAGCAGACCCATGACAGAACCAATTTTCTGTGGAGTTCCTCTGCAGAGGTGCTGTACATAATGGACATTTACTTGGGAACGAGATCGATCCTATTCTTTAGGTTTTTCACTTGGACATGAACTGCTAAAGAATAAAAAGTTCTTTTCCTCCAGAGTTGCTATACAAACAGTTATTAAAGGAGTTGCTGCTGCTGCACCTTAAACTCGTGCCTCATTTCCTCACTGTCACCCAGATGGACTTAAGGCCTTGAAAAAGGGAGACACAGTCTCACAGCAGAGACATGGCTCAGCTGGAAGTCAAGATAACAAAATCACAACATTCAGAAACGTCATCTTGACTGACACCATGTCACAGAAAGCCAAGTACCACACACGTGACATGCTGAAGAAATGGAGACTCAAAAGAGGAATAAAACACTGAATTTATATAATCCCCTAATACATGGTTTAAAAACACAGGACAGCTGCACTGCAGCTCTTCCCTGCTAGGTGTGTATGGTTGGGAGCAGAGCACTGTGAGGCTGCTGGTACCTGCTTTACCCCATCCTGTCCTCCTGCAACTCAAAGGAAATGTTGCATTGCTTCCTGCAGGGCCCACAGTGTGGAAGCCCTGTTGTTGTGTATGCTTGTGAGGAAATAAAGAGACCTCTGAACACCCAGAGCGAGTGGTAAGAGTTATGAAATTCATCTGCCAAGGGTTTCCTGAACTGGCAAGTTCAAGGCAAACAATTCCAGAGAAATCTCTCCCACCCCTCCAACTGAAGACAAGTGACCCAGATCACACAAACCCACACGATGCAAAGAACTCTGGTTCTGACAACAATAAAAGCTGGTTCTCGGTTAAGGTATTGCATTAATTTATTTTTATTCCTTTAAAAAGAAAGGAAATCCAAATACCTGATGGCTACAGACAGGTCAGTGCCATAAATGTACCGCAGAACAGGAGCCTGTCTTGGACAGGTTGCATAGTCAGCAGCACTTCCTCCAAGGTGTTTGCATGATGTTTGAGGTCCTAAGGTGATTAATGATCCCATCTGTGCCCATGAGGAGCTCTTAGTTATTAGCTGGACTTGACATTTTACCAGTGCCACACTGGGCCTTGTAGGATATATAGCCTTAAGACAACACTACTTCAAAAATAGCAAGTTATTCACAGTTTACTGATCTGGAAAAATAAAACCAAAAGGAATTGACTGTGATTGGAGGTAATGGAGCTGTGTGGAGCTGAGTGGCTGCAGTTGCTCTGCAAACCTCCCTGGTGCACTCACTTGGCATCACTTTGGTGAAGCAGATAAATTCTCAGATAAATTCCAACTGCTGCTGCTGAAGGCAGGTAGTGCTTAATCAGCCCTGGGGGGGGACAAGTGAGTTCAGGAAGGGATTGCTTCAAGCAGTCTCAGCAGACAAATATATGGCCTGAGAGTTTGGTATTTACCCCCTTAGGAATAGAAGGCCTATAGAATGATTATTGAAAGGCAATGTTTCTACACTTCAATGTACAGGAGTACATTCACACACAATTTGCTGTAGAGGACTCAAAAAGCCCAACACAGGAGCACCATCCATGCACAGGACTGCCATAAACTGGTCCCTCTTACTCCTTGTACAGAACACCAACAGCTGGCTACAGAGAAGGAGCAAACACAACCCCACACTGGATGGAAGTTAATCTGACCAAACCAAAGAGACAAACAAAGAATTCACCTTTCTGCAGACTTTTCTTAGGTCTCCTGCCCTGGGTGATGCCAGATCCAGCAGCTGTGCCCCTGCAGGGAGGGGAACCAAAGGTCTGCACCCAGTGGCTTCCTAAGATAGTCTGGTTAAAAATGAATCAATTACACCAGTTGGGATGGATGTTTTAAATAACTTGACTCCTTTTCTTCGGCAGAAGCACTTGAGCTACATGGATTAGCTCATGCAAATGAATCCAGGATGAGGTTTAAGACATTCTTCACAAGCCACAGCATCTGCCAGAGGTGCTTATGCAGACAATTCCCTGCAGAGTTTGCCATGGCCTGAAATCCTCTTTTGGGGCACCTCTACCACGAGCACTGCAGAGCTTTCAGCTCAAGAAATGCTACATATGCTGCTGGATCTTTGGTCCTTTTGTTCACGGCGTTTCAGGAGCTCCCTTGTAGCCCTCCTCCTTATTCCAATTAAATACAGATCTCTGTCAAACAGCCCTGCAGCCAGGGGGATGCTGCAATAGGAACACAAGCCAGCAGGTCAGGGCACAAATAAATCCTTGTTTGCCCAGCATTTCCCTATTACTTCATGCAACAAAGGCACAAACCTGATTTTTACTTTCTTAAGGCATTCAGCTACTGCTGGGGGAGGAACAAGAGTTGCTGTTCCACAGCAGCAAGTTACGCTTTTTCACAAAAAAGGGAAACGTACTTTAAATTTTAGCATGAACTGCTTTCACATATAGAGGCCTTTCTTATTGACTTAAACTAAAACCCACTCATTTGAAAAGCTAAACCAGATTACTGCTAACTTGGTGTATTCACTGGTGTGGTTCATCTCAACAATTCTTACCTTGGTCTGTTTTAGAGAGGCCAGAGGAAACCTGAGCAGCCCATCACACACTGCTATTTAATGGGTATTTAATACTCAGAAACAAAAATTCCCATTCTAATTGCACTGCTGATCAAATACTTTGAGAAAGCACTTTGCTAGATATTCAAGTTTTGAAATCCCTGCCCATGTTATTCACAAAAAAAAAGAATCATTCCAAACTAAATTTTCTAAGGAGTTGTACCAGTACAACAGCCTACAGCATGACATTAGAACTTGGGAAAAATCTCAAAATACTCCACTGACATCCAGCTGTGCTGAACTGCAGCCACCACTGGGGAGGGAAAACACAACTAATCCTAAAGAAGGAAAGAGGAAAGCTGCCCATGCTGATAGGGAAAACAGAGCTGCATCTCAGATAAAACATCGCTTTCTATTGCATTCCTGTGGGCTCTGTTTATCCCCCTCAGAAGGATTAAGGCAGCAGGGATTTCAGCTGTCAGTGCAAGGTTTAAGCTCTTACTGCTCTGACCACCAGCATGGGTAAAACCCAAAGAGGCCTGTGGGGACAGACACAGAGAATGTCCTCAGGATCACTGGAGCCCTGAGCAATCCTGTGGAGCTGCAGGAGGTACTCACTTGTCTCTGCCAGGCCTCACTTTGACACGAAACAAGGCAAACACAGGCCGGTGGTCTGAGGTTCTGATGACAGGACAGGAGGAATATTTGACAGCCTGGATGTCGTCCTTGTAGCGGCTGCGGAACACGACTCGGTCCTGGGGGCAGGGACAGGGGGACAGTGAGGGAGACTCCATCACAAGAGACAAACCCATTCATTCATCATGCTGCACTTAATGAAATTAAAGTGTCCTTGCACGGGGATCCATTAGTGAAGTGTCTGATCCCAACAGTTGTTCTGTGCCAGCTCTGAGCCCATTCAGGATGTAAGGCAGGGAAAATAAGGTAAACAGCATGTGCCAAACTATCCCTGTGCTCACAAATTCAACAATCCTTTCTTCCAGAAGTCCCAGCTGCCCTTAAGCAATAAATCTCAGCACAACTGAACCCCCTTTGACTTCTGAAATCATCCCTTACCGTGTAGGAGGGAGTCCTTTGTTTGGAAGTGGAGTCATAGCTGTCCTTTCCTATGTCAAACTTGTAGGAGGGACGGAAATGGATATCAGCCTCTTGGAATCCTTTGAAAATAGACCCTGTAAAAAAAGGGGAGAACAGCATGAACAAACTCCTCCCTCCTGAGAACTGGGCACTGTGTCTACTAATGGTGGCTAGAAACAACAGCCATGCACAGCCCAGAAAAACCTGGGTCCAGAAAGGGAGCAAGCTCCAATCCTGACATGGAGAGGATAAAAAATAGCCAGTGGCTGTTTAGTCAGCGGCCAGTCAAACAAACTCCTGGTCCATGCACCTCTCCTTCCACTGAAACCTTGTGCTGCCTTACAGATGCTGTTCAAATCTAAACTCCCTGGACACTGGGACAGAATGATGCCCAGGTTATGGAGGAGTCAGATGAAACAGCAGCAAATGGCTTGGGAGGTCACATTAAACAGAGCAAATTGCTACAGCCACAGGTCCCTTGACACATTGCCACTGTGTCCCTTTTTTAAGGAGCTTAACCAAACAAAGCAGGAAAGGTCTCCAGGAAATGGGGCTGGGCTGACATCACTGCTGTGTGTAGCATCTTTGTTTCTGGAGAGGAGGGAGACAAGGATCTGCCCCTTACCCCGACTCATCTCACTGGTCAGCTGGTCATACACCAGCAGCTTGGACACGTCTGTGTCGGGCTGCTGGCTCAGGATGGAATCCACGGTCTCCCGATCCTTGTTCAGCCGGAAGTTGAAGTCACCAAACCAGAAAACTTCATCAAACCGAGTTGTGACATCACCTGCAAATTCACACCACAGCTGTTCAAGGGATGCTGCTGAATGAGTTTGAGGAACAGGGAGAAATTCTTTCTTTTCACTACCTGGAGGTGTGATATTGAGTATGTTTTCTACCTGTGATCACCACTGAATGTGGAAATTAACAACTCAGAACAGAAATGTTAAAAACCATAGTTTGGTCTCTTTTCAGTTTTTTTCTATCTACAGGACCTAACACCAGAGAACACAAAAAGCTCACACTACACTGCAGACAGAGTATATTCAATTTCCTAGTAATTATTTATCTAGGCATCAAGTTGTCAGCACAGTATTAGAAAACAATAATGGACTTTGGCAAACAATGCTCTGACCTGTGTACATGCAAAGTGACATAAGGCTTGTTCTCTTAAATTTTGAAATAAATTAATTCCTAATGGTTCTAGAAAACACTTGGAAAGTGAAACACACCTGTAATATTCATAATAATTATCCAAAATTATCATATTGCTGAAAAAAATATATCACATAAAAATTCTCCTTTGAATTTTCTCTCTCGCATTTCATTTTTTTCTCAAATTCCCAATTTCAAGAAAAAAATAAATCCTCAGACCAAAAAGATCTGCTTTTACAGTCTCAAATGATCCCTCTTCTTGTGTCTTTCTCAGTGCAGACTGAGAGACAATGCACAGGCTCTGCTGATCTGGGCTCCCCACACTCATGGTTTCACACTTACTGGAACTGGATCGATATGGATTTGTGTCTGGAACATTCTTGGGAAGTGTCAGGGCTTGAATGGTTTTACTGTAGTCCAGTTTCCTCTCATTCACTTTGCTGTCCCCAGCTGCAAGACACAAAGCCCATTAATGTCAACAATGAATCATTTTCATTCAATGACCATCTCTGCTTATGCCAGGAGCTTCCAAAGGGTGTCAGACATTTTCCACATGTAAAATCTGACACTCTGGGAGTGCCTGCACTGAATAATGATGGCAGAAAAAATGTGGAAAAGGGGATACAATGGTGCAGAGTTAATTTCTGTTTCCATTAACACAGTGGTTTTGTAAGTTTGTTACCAAACAATCTTCCCTCCTTATCCTTCTCAGCTCAGCAATCCTGAGCTTTGGCTTCAGCCTGTCCTGCTTTTTCACCTCTGTACAGCTCCCTCCTCTCCTCTCTCAACCAGGACACTCGTAGCAAGATTGCAAATATCTCACATGTGAAGTGGGAGGTGATGAAGAGAAAGGAGGTCCCAAAAAACGTGAAGCTGATTCCCAGAGCTCCCTTGGTTTTGATCTGGGACACAATTCGAGTTGTCACCGTCGCATACTCCACTTCTGGAAGGAGGAAAAGAAAATGCTGGCACTGAAACGCTTCTGGCAGTGAGCAGGGAGGTTAGGAAAGGAGGAAAAGGGCTGGGCAGCAGTGGCCTCAACTCAGCACACACCTGAGCAGAACCAGATGAGGTCCCTGCGGATGAACACGGACATGTAGAGCACCCCATGAGCAGCCGAGTGCAGCAGGACGTAGTGGGGACCCAGCGTCTCCTGCAGGCGGATCTCCCACTCTCTTCTGCAGGAAAGAACAACAGCTGCATCACACAGACAGTACAGGAGACAACAACCAGGAGAGCACATCAGCACTGTGCACACAGAGCAATCCCTGTCACACACAACATCGAGTCACAGCAAACCCTCCCTGCGCTGAGCTAAGGGAGGCTGCTGAGCTGCCACAGGAATCAGCACAGCTCTGCCAGCAGGATGAAATTCTGCAAGCCCAGAGAAGCTGTTCCATCCCTGCAAGAGTCCAAGGCCAGGTTACACCCTGGCCTGGTGCTGGCACTGGATGGGCTTTAATGTCCCTTCCAACTCAAACCCTTTATGATTTACAGATCTCTGTGACTTTTCCCTCTAAATCCCATTTCCTATGGTGCTCATGCAACAGAATTCAGTCTTGTTAAACGGGTTGATAATTGAAAATATTAGGAATGCAATGGAGATTATTTCTAGTCTAGTTCAAAACAAAATGATTAGTTAATAAAAGAAGATGGTTCATTACATTGTTTTTGCTACCTGTCTGGACAGCCTTCTTGAACCCCAATGACATACATGTCCTGGGCAAAGTCTGGATCTGTTGGCAATAAGAAGTCATCCAGATTCACTGGAAGTTCCTATTACACAAGAAATTTAAAACAAAAGGAAAGAAAGGAAAAGCAGTATTAGTTATGCAAAGATTTACCAGCACAATACCTTGTAAATTGACAAAGATGACTCAGGATGACAAGGAACATAGGAAAGTCCTCTCAGTAGAGCTGGGATACTTTACTGCTGCCAAAGAAACTGTCAAGACTTCTGTGCACCCACCTTCTGGCCCTGCATGTTCCAGGTGGCCACAAAGATTCCCATATTCCGATCAGGGAAGAATCTGCTGAGTTCTTCTGCTCCCATTAAGGCACCACTTGCCAGAAGGCTGCCTTCCAAATAGCTCCTGTGGACAGAAGACCCAAAAAAGAGCACCTAAGGAAAGGGCATGGCAGCTGGGATATTGATGTGTAATGTTTGATTCTTGAAGTAATCAGGAATATCCCTTTGAGAAGAAGGAATTTAGTATTTATAAATTCATCTGCTTGCTTAAAGTTGCTTCCAAAGCCAGGACATGAGGGTGATGCTGCTCAAGTTCTGTCAAGCCATCCAAAGTCTTCAGCTCCACTAAAACTCATCCAGACACAGAACAAAGAAATTGGTTTGATAACCTCAGGTACCCAAGCTGCTGTGGCTGCCTCTGGATCCCTGGCAGTGTCCAAGGCCAGGCTGGACAGGGCTTGGAGCAGCTGGGACAGTGGGAGGTGTCCCTGCCCACTGGATGAGCTTTGAGGTCCCTTCCACCCAAACCGTTCTGTTATTCTGTGATTCCATTAAATTTGAATACCTTGAAGCAGCTCAGTTTACTTTAAACACAAAAACAGCTCCACCACTCCCAGTGTTCTGGCATCAGGTTTCTCCTAACTAAAAACTCAAACTCACATCTTTCCTTCAATGCAGCTCACCAAATCAACTTCAAGAAAATAATTTACTGAGCCTGAGGTCTCAAAATATCCCCTTTGGGAAGGACAGATGCATCCCACAGCACCTGCCTCTCTGAAAGGACACACTTACAGAGGTGAGGGATGCTGGCACAGGGACTGCATTTTGAATAAGCATTTGTAATCTTGCTTAAGCTCTGCAAATAATGATGAGAGAACAATGTCAGGGAGCTCTGGGCAACCCAACACTGCTCGCCTGGCTCCACTGCTTTAGGGAGGAATGAGGAAGAAAACCCCAATGGCAAACAAGTAACTGTCTTTGGGGCTTTTTTACCAGCTAGTAACACTTGAATTTATCACAGAATTATTTTGTTTCTACTACTAACTCCCACACTTTGGATCAAAGATTAGATTTTTTCCTCCTGGAGAAGCTGAGGTAGAGAAGCCCCTGTGGGATACTGGAGTAGTTTCCAGCACATAATTTGATCCTGCCAGAAACCAAATAAGTGGAACATCTGCTCAGCACCTCACAGGACTGTGATAATGCCGCATGACAATCTCACTTCAAAGTATCTGGTGTTATTTTTTTTCTGTAACTTATCATTTTGGTTCAAGCCCAATGTATTTTTAGGTTTTTCTAAAGAAAGAGTCCCCGAACTGCTGGCATGCACAGCCATTGCTTCTTAATTCTCAAACCAGATTATGTTAATATTACAAGCAAACTGACAGCAAATCAGACCGGTATTTATAAAAATACTTATCCAAAAGGAGAAAATGCAGAGTATTTGTACTGGTCTCTTTATCTTCCAGCAGGTTAAATAACACAGAACAGCTTCTGTGCTTTACCAGGAGCTCTGAAGTTCCCTGCCCAGCAGGATCCTCCTCCCTGCTAACACCCCAAAAAGGAGCAGTGAAGCTGGGGCAGCCCTACCTGCTGCGAACATCCTTGGCTCTGATGGGAGTGAGCACGCTGAAGGTGGATTTCATGGAATCTGTGGAGCAATTGTCATAGAGAGTCCCATTGCCCTGCAGCCTGGAGTCGCTGAGGCTGCTGCTCACCCTCCCAAACTTGTGCTGAGAATAATGTCGGTAATCCAGACAATCTGAGTCGATCCTATTAGCTGTCCTCAGCGAGTGGGAGGCCACGTTGAGCTCCATGGGGGGAGGCAGGGGGCAGGCCGGCATGATTTGGGACAGCCGGGGTTTGCCCCCCGCGAACCCCTTTCCCCGCAGGAGCCCCCCAAAGGCACTGGAGATCTCGGAGGCTCGTTTGCCCAGGTCCGAGGCGCCTCCCCTGCTCTTCCCTCCGGGACTGGCTTCCAAGGCGTCTGGTGAACTGTGCAAGGATTCCTGCTGGCAGCAGGGATTGCAGGGGCTGGCCCTGCCCCTGGTGGGAGGGCTAGGGGACGCTTCCTGCAGGGAACCATTGGAGGAGCTCGTGTCGTTGGGATCAGTCAGACTTTCCTGGCTTGTCCTAAACCGTCTCCACTTCCTCCAGCTCTTTTCATCCAGGGATGCAGCGCGTTCCAGCCGGGGCTTCCGAGGGGGCCTGGGAGTGATGGATCTAATTTTCATATTGGCTTTGAGTTCTTCTGGCAGAAGCTTTAAGGTCTCACTTATGGGAGTGCCTATTTTCGGAGGTGTCCCATCACCTCCAGCATCCTTTTTGGCTGCTTTTCCAGCTTTTTTCGCCTGCAGGTCCTGTACCGCTCCACCCTCCACGCTCCGAGTAAGACACACCCTCGAGTGCTGCGGAAATCCATTTGGAGTACTCATTGTCCCCCAGGTAGCGGCTGTGGATGCTGCCCCAGATAAAAAGTTCCTCAAAGCATCGTTTCCTTCCCTTTATCACCCTGTGGGTTTCACAGGGCTTTACTCAGCCAGCAAGACATGGGAATTGCAGACAGCTCAGCCTTTAGCTGGGAATGAAGGGCAGGTGAATGTGCAGGCAGATGCATTGTCTGCAAAATTCCAACACGGGATACCTGGATTCCCCCAAGACAAAGATATAAGAATGAAAAGTTATCGAGCTGCTAACCGTACACCTTGATCAGAAAGCATCTCCTTGCAGGACCTCCCTCTAGCACAACTCACACCTTAACGTGACCTTGTTAGAAAATCTGTTATTTCCCGTTTTTTTCCTCAAAAGCAGAGCAGAGAGCCGTGCAGGCTTCAGGGCCGTGTAGCCCTTTCTTTAAGGAAAGGAAATGCAGCTGCACAGAAAGCACAGCTCCTTGTCCTTGCTGCACACACGGCGTCACCAGCACCGGCTGCCCCAGGCCAGGAAATTTCCAGCGATGCCACAGCCGGGAAATCGCTGCCGCCTTCTCCTGCCTCGCACCAACCCCGCTGACACCGAGAAAATACCCCAGGGGCGGCTTTAGGGTACGGAAACAGGCTTCGAGTTCATTTCTACACGGGGGAAACACCTCGTCATTCTGCGGCTACGGCAGGGAAACAACACGCGGTGAACGCGGTTTGGCACTGAGGGGCCGGGCTGGACGGACCCGGCCCTCACGGTCACCCCTCACCCTCACCCCTCACCCCTCACCCTCAGCGCGGCCGCGCCTCCCGCCCGCCGGGGCCGCCCCTTCCCCGCGGCTGCATCCCGCCTCCTCACGGCTCCTCGCCGCTATTCGCCCTCGCAGCGCTCGGTGCCGGTGCCCGTTCCGGTGCCGGTGCCCGTTCCGGTGCCGGTGCCCGTTCCGGTGCCGGTGCCCGTTCCGGTGCCGGTGCCCGTGCGGCCGCCCCGCTCCGGCCGTGGCAACGGGGGCAGCGCTGGGCCGGGCCCGCCCCGCCCGCAGCTCCCCCTGGTGGCCGGAGGAGCGCGAGGCAGCGGCCGCGCAAAGTCGCGGCTGTCGCGACGCGGGAGGAAGGCGGCGTTTAAAAAGCAGGTTAAAATAAAGGAGTTATACTTGAAGGGATTTAAAAGTTGTTCATAAAAGCTTCAATTTTGAATATTTCAGTACAAACACTGAATCGGAGAATCGCAGAGTGGGGTGGTAGGGACCTTGGAGATCACAGAGTTTCCAACTTTTTCCAAAGGCTCCAAGCCCTGTCCAGCCTGGCCTTGGACAATTCCAGGCATGGGACAGCACAGCTCTGTGCCAGAGCCTCTTCACCCTCCTAGGGAAGGATTTCTTCCCGATATCCCATCTAAACCTGCTCCAGGGAAACCATTCCAAACACTCCAGGCTGCCTTTCCTGGATCCTGATCCTCACACAAATCATCCCCAGACAAACAGGAAAGATTCCTCCACCCACCTCACTAAAAGCAATAACCACAAGAAGAAAGTAAAATGTGAAAGTGCTCCAGAGCGCAAAATATTTTATTTAAGAATTTACAGTGTCAAATCTTACACTTAGGAAAGACAGCGGCTCCCAGCTCAGAGGGAGCCTCCTTGAATGAAGTTGTTTGGCAGTCTCTACTGAAAGGAGAAAATAATCAGCAGCCTGGCTGGACTAGAGGAAAGCCAAGTGTCTGATTAGGTTTCAATTATAGAAAAGTAAACCACACTGACTGCTGCTGTCCATGTCTGGAATCGAGAATGGATCAGCACACAAAGGTTTCTAATCCCCCCAAATAGTGTTTTACTTGGGCTGCATACAAACCTTCTGGGACATACATAAGGCTATCACAATCGTAGAAAAGTGGTGTTAATTAAGGAAAAGGAAAAAAAAAAAAAACGGGGACAAATACTGGCAATTTCACATTCATATTACTTCTACTCCTGGGCAGAAATTCAAGTAAAATCAAATAGTTTGGTGGCAAGTTCTAAATAAAATATGGCCTAATGATTTAATAAATATTTAAAGTTTATTTCTCTCTTTGCAGATAATTCAGATTTTTCAGTGAATATAAACGCTGCATACCATGGTTTTCAAGATTTCCTACATTAAACCTAAAGCTTTTAAAATCCATCTGTAGAGGTCTACTCCATCTACTTTTAGTATGAAATTCAGCTGTTAGCTATTTAAGACCTTGGTTATTTTAGTAAGGGAGATTCAAGAACAGATTATTACACTGATTCTGGCACTCCCAAAAGGAAAAAAAAAAAAAATAACCAACTTTCAAGCTGTTACCCCCCAGCTGCAGAGTGCCAGCAGTTTGAGAGAAAGCAAATAACCGTATTGCACTTAAACAAACACTCATCAAGAGAACAGCATTGGCTATGATACAGAGCTCCTTCCCACTATACACTTGGCTTTACAGGTAGTCTAAACCACAAACTACATACAGACTAGGAAAGATCCAGATCAAATCAGGATTGGATTACAGTCACAGTTTTCATTCAATGCAGGTCGATTTATTTGGATGAGCTGTGGCCCCCTCCCGCCTCCCAAAAAACAAAACCAGCTCCTGGGGGAGCCTCTCCCAGGAACATCTCTGGTTCCACACTCTGGCTGAAAGCATCACAATTGTGCATGGTCCTCTTAAGGCCACAGTGTTATCTTTACAATGTGGACATGTTTTTTTATTTTTATTTTTTTTTTTTAAACCCCTGTTGGGAGGGGAGCATCCTTCAGAAATTAAGGAATCCCTGAAACTATGTCTTGGAAAGTCACGCTAGTAAGGTTTAAAATAAACTTAAGGAATAAATTGCCTATGCAATTTACAAACAGGTTTTGTAACAGACAGCAACTATTTCCTCTCTTGTGTCTATTCTTTATCACAGCAAAGCTATTTCTAGCCAGGTTTTTGAAAAGGAAAAGTTACATATATTTCATGTTTGGTAATGGTTTGCGTAGATGAGGTGCAAGCATGAAAAAGATCACCCATCATCAGATTTCTGTCATGTCGACTGCAGCTGATACCAATGCCATACCAATGCCATAAGGCTGAATAGTTCTTTGCATACTCAGAACATGAGTGAGGATTCCAAATACAAAGCCATTGTATTCTATTTCAGTGTTGGATACTTTCTCTGTCCAATTCTTCCCAGTCTTGAACTTCCAGTGGCTGCAGGAGACTGAAAAAAGAACAGGAATAAATTAAAGTGTCATGATGGAGACAAAACTCAAAATATAAAATTTGTTAACTTGAACAGGTGCCAGACTGATCTTTGTGCACATTTAACATTCTATGTGCAACAACCCAAGCTAAGCTGGTAAAGAACAAAATCAAAGTATAAAATCAGACTGGTTTGGGTCGGAAGGGACCTCAAAGCACATCACACTTCACACAAAGCCATGGGCAGGGACACCTTCCACGATCCCAGACTGCTCCAAACCCTGTCCAGCCTGGCCTTGGACACTTCCAGCAGCCACAGCTTCTCTGGGAGATGCTGGAGAGCAAGGATAAGGAAAAGGAAAGGTGAGGCCTTCACTCACTTGTGCAAATTGAGAGGGGTTGTAGAACGGTACCGCTCCTGCTGAAGGTGCCCCCGAGGGTGGAACAGCGGCAGGCTGGGAAGAGAAAACACTGAAATCAGAGCCAAGGGCAGAGAGAGGCACCCCAGAGCCTCTCAAACGTGGTGTGCTGAGTTATACAGAGCAAATATCCACAGGAATAATGCCAACGACATGGACAGCACAGCCTGTTGGAACAACTCCAGAGTGCTGGCACAGTTTGCATCCAGGTCTAGAACAGGGCTGGCTTGATGTAGGAATTGGCCAAACAATGGCACATGCATCAACTGCAAAGAGCTCTGCAGGTCCACAGCATGCAAAACCAACACAAGACACCAGTGCAACTCCACTCCATTAGTACCTTGTGCCTTTGTTAGTACACCTCAAGGCTTGCCCCAAAATAAACATTCTATGTCAGGTTTGCTTTGCTAAGAAATATCAGAAAGGTTTGTGTCACCCTCTTTGTGGTGACCCCACAGCTCTGGAACTTCCAGCAGAGATGAAGCATTCCTTTAATTCCTACAGGGACTTTTATTACCAATTTGAGATTGGTAGCAGCAGAATGACCGAGTTTTGCATGTATTGAGTCTTTTTAGCAGGTTTGGTAGGTTTCGTTGGAAGATTCTGGGTTTTTTTTGTTTAAAATCAATTGATTTCTTTAGTACCCCAGAAAAAAGATGATGAAATTATGTGAATCTCTTAAGAAGGAAAATAAAAAGCATGCCTGGATTACATGCACTCTCATAAATACACAAAACTGAAGACCCTGTTTGAGTGTAAAAAGGAACACTACATCATGATGTACTTTAATGATATTTCCGTGAAATGAGGGGGGAAATGACTAAAAGTAGCATTAGTATTTGAGCAAATGCAAAATAAAAGAGGGGTGGGGGGAAAGTAAATAAGTGAACATAAATGAGAATGGCCAGCCACATGTACCTGATTAAAATGCTGGCTTACTTCACGTGATAATGAACTCATTGAACTAGAGCGCGAAAGCTACAAAACAGCAAGAACACACAAATACAAAAAAACACAAATAAAAAAAGTCGTCATGCATGTCACTGCCCCAAGCTTCCAGTTGTTTTATTTCATTGTCAAAGTCTCACTGCCAAAGGTTAAACCAACTTGGAGTTAAAAAAAAACCAAAATAAAACAACAAAATCAAACGGAAAGCCAGAAGTTAGTTTAAATCAAAAGGACTTCTCAAAGCACGAGATTATGTAGGTATAGAAAACATTTAGTAGGAACAAAGGTCGTGTTACTCTGCCTGGCACACAGCAACTTGTTCTTCTTTTGTCTTGCACTTAATATTAGTGAAATTATATGCATGCATGGGGGCAAGAAGAGACCCTTCAACTGCTACTCATGTTTTACTCTGAAAAAAAGCTTTTTAAAGTATTTTATAGGAAAAGGACATCACAGAATGTAGGATATGGAGGCTGAACTTCTCATATGGGCTTAGTGGTCTTTTCTGTATAATTCTGGAGGCAGTCACATCTCATCTTGGCTACTTATCAGCATCTGAATCAGTCACTTTTTGTTTTACATGGCCCACTGTAAGACCACTACAATTAACTGTAAAAAGTCATTAATGAAATGCTTTGCATCAAGCCTTACCTCGCCTGACTGGGAGCCATCAGGGTTAGGAACATGAAGTCCAGATCCAGGAGGAAGGGCTGCAGGGTTTAAGTACTGAAGAGAAACAAGGCATTTCTGTTTATCATCACTACTGCAAGGCTATTCCCCATTTCCCTGAGAGACCCCACGGAGGCAGAACCAAGCTGCAGCACATCAGGCAGGTGTAAGGTGCAGTGGAAAACTCCTCCCATGTTCTCAGTCCCTTTCCTGCACCCATGGAAGCTGCAGCTCTGCCAAATGCAACCATCAAACCACAAACCCTACAACAACATCATGCTTTATGTACTGTGGCTGTGAAACTGCTGCTCAGAATTGTGAGGGGATTTGAACGAGAACTTTGGAGCTCTGTGTGCAAGACATTCCTTCAAACCCACCTCTGGTTCCACAGCTGCAGCAGGGTCTGTGTTGGTTTGGTTTGGAGCTGGTGTTTGCTCTGCTGCTCCACCCCCTTCCATGGGCTGGGATTCCCCTGGAACTAGAGAGGAATTAGGATTTAGCCAAACACACCCCATAAACAGCCATAAAACCTCCCCAGAATCCTATCCACACACCTGAGTTTGGAACAAACACGTTGGCAGGAATGGGCATGGGTGCCAGGGGAGCAAACAGGTCTGATGGTGCAGGAACAGCACCACTTGCCTTGGTTCCTCCTGGGTTCAGGACATCCACATAACGGGCTCTGCTCCCAGCTGAACCAGAAACATGCAGGAAAACAGAAAGAACCCTTGTGTTTATCATGCCTGTGTCTGCTTTGAACAGCCTGCTGGTTAAAGCATCTTTCAGGATCAGGAAATAAGCAAAGCCAGCAATGGCCACAGCTCCACTGAGCTGCCAACTGTCCCCAGACATCCCAGGGAAAGTCAGCACTGCTGCCTTCATATTTTATGCAGCAGAAAGTCTTCAAGTATCAGAGCTGGCTGTCACCTGCTCTCCTGGAGAACACATTGACAGAGGCACCAGGTGGGGCTCCAGGCCCAGGGGGAGCAGCCTGAGCAGCTTTAGGAAATCCTGTTGGAGGTGGTGGAGGAGGTTTGTTCTGCAGAGAGACAAAAAAATATCCAATCACATCGCTGATTACTGTGATTTCAGTAAAAAGCAGCTCTTAAGAGACAATAAAAGATTAAGAAAATTGTGTGCCACAGTACAGATTTTTGTTTTCCACTTGGAGAAAACAAGAGGACACAGGTTTTTTACCTCTTCCTCTGGTTCATCCAGATTAACCCAACGTTGTTTCTGCTCATCCCAAACAATCTAAAAGAAAACCACAGTCAAAAACAAAGAGCTCAAAGCAAGCTGCTAAAAAAGTTTTAAATAATCATAATTATTTTTTTTTTTAAAGCTGGTCTTAGGACAAGAGTAATCTTCAAAGTTTTACAATCATTTGTTTACTCATCAAAACAATGTTCATCTGTCATCCAGGAGAACATTAGGAACCAATTCAAGTGTACAAAGGGGCCTTACTGATTTATTCTTGTCATCTGGCAGGTGAGCCTCATTCTTTCCTTTTCCCATCAGCCAGCGAAACCAGGTACCACCAGTCTAAAAACAAATCAAATTTACTCAGTCACTTATCTCCCTCTCAGTTAATTCTTGTCTCACTTTACAGGCAAGCCAAAACAAAGATGGAATAACACATTTTGTATTAAGGACTTAAACTCTGAATAAAAAATTTAGTCAGGACTTCTTAAGTACTGGAGCAGGAGTTGTGGAGTGTGGAGCAGGAGTTACCACGTTTACTAACAAATCTCTGTTTACCTTTCTAGGTGCTGCCTCCTTTTTTGTTTCCTTTTTAGTCTCTTTCACTGCAGGAGCAGAGGGAGGAGGAGAGGGCTGTTTTGCTGCAGAGTTGGATCTCTCTCGTCCCACAGAATGAGCAGAGGACTCTGAGGTTGTTCGGGATCTTTGCCCATAGCCCTGGGAGACAAACACACAGGAAAGCACCAAGTTGTCACTGCAGCAGTGATGGATCACATTTCATCTTGTTTAAAAAAATCCTTATTTGAAAAATCCATAAGCAGCACAGATCTAGAAGTTCTTACAAAATAAACCTTAAGGTGGATCTTTGTCCTGCTGCCTGGTTAGGTACCAAGCCAGGACATAAATGTATAATAAACATGAGATAATAATCTGACACAGCATTAATTTTTTATCAAGAATTACCACACAAAGACATTTAATCTAGTTCTCTGGGGACTTCTAAAAACCAAGCTTCTGTATTGCTGAAGAGCAATACAGAGCCCCCAAATCCTCCTCTATTTGCATTGTGCTGCAACGGAGCTGAGGAAATTTGTGAAATAACAATACCATGTTAGCCATTCTGCCATAGAAATCATCCTCTCTCTGTTCAGGGAAGGAGCTTTGTGGAGGAGACTCTGGGGCAATTCTCTGCATTCCTTAAAAAAAAAAAATTAGATTATATTAGCAGGGACACACACAAACAAAAAACCAACAATAAACACCCAAGCCCCACAAGAGTTTTAAGGCAAAAGTTCATCAGCTATGAGTTTTTGTGCTAGAGAAAATCTTGTCTTTTAAAGAATAAGAGCTGCAATTGCTGTGATTTTTTTCCCCTCTTATCTGGGTTTGTGTTTGTGTTTGTTCTCAGCCTGAGCTGAGAGATGCAACCATCATGATGGAGCAGTTAAAAGGTTCCTCACATCTCAAACTCTGCCAAACCTACATTTCCTTTCCTCCACAGAGCTAAAACTTAGCAGGGTCCTAGAAACTCATATCCAGAGACAGCAATCCCTGATATCCCCTGGAAACAGAACTGCCAGTCTCACTGCACTCAGGGATTATCTGCCAAGGTTTAAATCAGGACCTGCTGAGTCTGAAATCTCTTTTAAAGTAAGTCAAAAAAGCAGGATGAATATTGCATTTTCTACAGATGCTTCTATACCTTTACATGATGATTTAAAATTTCATTACCCAAAACACAACTATTTTTTAAACACTTCATTCCCTTTCTAAGGAAGGAAAGCTGTTTATTAAGATCCCAGACCTGTTTCCAGTTTTGTCTGCTCCTCTGGCTGTGGTTCCACTTCTTGTGGTGGCCCTGCTGGGGGTAGTGTTGACCCTAAATACAGTGGGGATGGTTCAGTTCCATAGGGATTTGAAAATCCTTGAGATGCAAAGCCAGGTCCAGGGCCAAGAGGCTGAGGAGCCACTGGGTAGAAGGGGACACTTCCCTGGTCACCAGGAGGAATCATGGCAGCTGAGCCATCAAGGACAGCCTGAGGTACTGCAGCATGAAAAAAAAAAAAAAAATCAGAGTTAAGAGTTAGAATTAAACAGAAATTCCACTGTGAGCCTTTTATTCTATGAATGATACAAAGCAGAAGTGAAATCTCCCTGCTCCAACCTGGCCCTTAAGTGGTTTCTTGTATCAGAAACCCAAAACCTTTGCTTTCTCTCTGCCATAAAGGAGATGAAACACCAACCTGAAGGCATCAGCTGCACGCTCTGCATCTGTTGAGCCACGTTGGGTAACAAGGATGCCAGCAAGGCATTTTCAGCAGCTGGCCCCACGTCACGGCCACCTCCCCCATCACACTGACTGCCACGGTCCAGCTCAGAGCTGGGAGTGCTGCACTCGTAGGGAGGGGGAGTGGATCTGTCTGTGTTATAGGCTATTGCACCCTCCTGCAGGAAAAAACAAGATATTATTAACTGAGCTGTACCAGACATTCGGTTCCTAACCAAGGGAGCACAGAGCAAAGGAAATCTTAGGTGTGAAAAGTTTTTCGGTGTTCAGTCAAAAAAAAAATTCTCAGCCGTTTATAAGCCAAGAGCAAACAATAATTTAAAGGGTTTATTTGTTTTTAAATTGAAACGCAGTTAATTAGCTCAAGGTTCAAATTTCTAACACATCTCTTTAAATAAATGGTAATTATTTCCATTGCTATAATCTAGCATCACCAATCCACACACAAGGTGTTTTTATGGCAAGCAGATCCTCTGATTACTGCAACCTAATGAGTTTTGCAATTCTCCTCGCATTGTGGTATCAAAAAAACCCTGTCTCATATAACTTTAATTATTCTATATTGAATCTCAGGGCACTAAAGTGTAGTAAAATTCACTTGGTTTACACCATAATATTTACAATTTAGGACATGAATATATAAAGTTATTTCCCATGTTTCTGTGACTAGTGGTGTAAACAAAACCAATTTTAAAAACTGGATTTACATAAATTCTTTAAAGGAAATAATTCATGTTGAAAAGCACACACCATACCTTGATCTGTCCATCCACATGTCGAAGTGTCACCAACCAGGAGGGTTCAATAAAAGATTCCTGATCTGGTTTTTCTTTTATCTGAGGGTCAAACAGGCGCAGCTGGGATGACATCTGAGGAAAGGAACCATTGTAAAGTGTGAGCTCATGCCAGTTCACTCCCACCTGCAACATCCAGCCACAAACTCTTCATTCTCCCTCAGGGTACCTGGATTAGCTGGCCAATCAGCACAGGGGAATAGTAATGTGGGTCCTTGAGGACAGTTCTGGAAATGACCTCACAGTAGTGGAAAGCCTGGGCAGCAAGGCCCATCTCAGCCAGCCGACAGGCATAGATGAATTTGAACACCTGGGGAGGCAAGCAGGACAAATCAAGCAAGTCCTCACAGCACTCTGGGTGCTAACAAACCGAACAAACCAAAGGCAGTCTGACATCTCAGCTGAAAGCTCAGATATCGCATGATCACATCTAAAATGAAAGGAAAAAGCATTCAGTTCTCCTCTGCCACCTAATGCATGCACTGGAAGTTGTCTATTTATCTATAGTTAGTGCCAGCAAATTCTGCTGGATTTTGATTTTGGAATACAGAATTGCCTTTTATAAAGTTAAAATTCAGAAGATCAGGATGTAGAGATGAAAAAAGTGAAAATGAAATAACACAAAAGCAACTACATGGCATTACTATCCTTGAATATTTCATGCCTTAACAGAGAAAGTATTTGCCACACTGACTACAGCACATGAGAGATTAAAAGCATGAAATCTGCCAAAATAGAAACTGAAGCAAAACAGGAACAGCTCCTCACCTGGAAATTGGGCAAGCAGCCAGGCTGACTTCCTAGTGACTGTGCATATTCATAGGCTTCTGTTCTTTGAATGGCTTCATTGGTGGCAAACTTTAAAAATGGCAAGCTGTTTCAAATAGGAGAAGAACAAATGTTATTTGAGGTGACAATAAACACAGATTTGACACACAGCTCTAAAACTATCAACTACTACAGGACAGGACATCAGACAGTTATCTCAAAACCAGCTAGGGAGGATAAGGGGAACAGTACAATTCAGTCTAACTTTTGTTTTTGCATTGAGAAAGCTATGTTTAAAAAAAAAAAAAAATAAAAGCCAAACCTGTGATTTGATCCAATCAGGACAAGCTTTGTGGTCTTCCTTGTGTAAACTCCAAACCCAACTTGGGCCATAAGGTAACAAAAATGAGCAGCATCCAGCAGGCCTTTAGAAGCTGTAGAGAAATGAAAGCCAGAGCTCAGGATGTTTCAGTGGCACATTCAGCGTCCTGCATTGTTTGGCTTTGCATTCAAATGCCACCACAAAACAGACAAGCCCATATAAAACTGCCCCACTTTGTATTTTATAAAGAAATTGCCTGTTTGCAAAAAAAAAAAATAGGCTGAGCAATCAAAGCTTTTCCTTCAGCCATCACCCTGCTCACTTCCCCAAGAGTTACCAAGAGTGTCTCCCATGGTAGCAATGGTCCTGGATTCCAAGTCCACGCTATTGGTCAAGTTGGATAACACCATTGCTAGATGAGGCCTCCAGTCTCCCCATTTCTCATCTCCACAGCACTAAAATTAGAAGAATTACTAGGTCAAATCAGTGACTGAAGCTCTGCATGGGTGTTTCAACCTAAAAAGGAGCGAGACAATTTGTCTGACATTCTGAGAAAGATCTGTGTTGGGAACTCCAGCACTCCCTGCAGCTCCCAGTGAATCTTACCGTGGATGCAGCTGGCATCCTCCCAGACATGAGCTGGTAAACAGTCTGCAGAGGGTCATTAATTGGGAGACTGTTGGCAAATCTACAGAGACAGTGCAGAGAAAAACAAAACACAAACGTGGGGTAAGCAGCTAAAATGTACTACAGCTCTCAGTGGCAATTAATCTAACCTAGCTCAAGAGAAGGAAATGCTGTGTGGAAATACTACACTGAAGAGGAAATTATCCAGTGGATAATGCTCAAAAGTAGAACATTCCCAGTGGACTGGTTCTGTCACTCTAACATCAGTCAGTCCAAACTAGGAAAACCTCTGGATTCTCCCCAAGCCAGCTGACTTTTACAAAATTGACAGTTGTTTTTTGGCAGTTTTTTCCAAGCAAGGCCACAGATGACATTATTAAAATACTCCTTAAATGGATCAGGTGGCACAGAACAACTTCTCAGGTTTAAATTTATAGCCAGAAGACCCCAGAATAAAAGGTAACAAATGACAAATAAATACACAGTAAAATTAAAGCATAAATCCTGCATGAACTACCATGGATAACCCATGACTTTGACATTATTCACATCATTAGCAGAATAGGCAGCCAAATTTCAAATTTTTAATCAAAAAGCAGCCCAGTACCTGGTCATGACTCTTGCATGTGTCCTGCTGTCCATTTTGCTGGCAAGGAGCAGAGCATGACCCCACAAACCATGCTTCATGGCAGACTCCAAAGCATCCTAACAAAGACACAAATTAATTTCCTGGGAACAGCTTCACAAAAACCAATTTTACAGCAGTAATTTGTGATCAAATCAGAATACTTTTTTTAGATAAAAACTAACACACACTCCAATTATGCTTTAGATTATGAACTGTAGGGTATGAATTTCTGTATCAGTGCCATACAGTGCCATGAAATGTTACATGCACTACAAAAGTTGCAAAAACAACAGCACAGGCACTCACCTTCTTACGGCCATAAAGCAGCAACTCCCTGAATCTCTCAGTCTCCTTCTCAAAACTGTCAACTGTGGTTAGAAGATTATCAGTGAGAAATGAGAGCTGGGCTTCACCAGATTCCTCTTCCACTTGTTCCAGAGCCTCATTAGTGAAATCAATCAAATTTGCCTCATTAGGGGACTTCCCAGGAAGCCACACTGTTTTATGATCTCGGAGCAGAAGTTCAGCCAGGTCTGTTCCCACAACAGTCTGTGTTTGTGGAGAGAAAAGAAAAATTGAAAAATCTGTTATTTCAACACTGCCTTCATTTTCTTTGGCACTTCAGCAGCAATATGTGAATGTCAGGATGTCTGATGAGTGCCCAGCTTACACATTCCTTCAGCCTGTGACATAATCCAAGATCAGTGATTGTAACACATATTCCTAAAACTATTTTTGTACAAAATACTTCAGGATAGATAAAAACTCAAGCAGTGAGACATACCCCATTCTGCCTGCACAACAGTACAATGAAGTCCCAGAGAAGACTTGCAGACTCTTTGTCAATTAAATTTTCATTCTTAAAGCACTGTGCAGCTTTACTTTGTGCAAAATTAATGACATCCACTTTATGTGTCTCATCCCTGAGAAAAAGAAGAGAAAGAAGTTTTTAATGAGACAAATGCAAACATTCAGGTCATTATTTGTGATTAGTCTGAGGAGTAAATTTAAAGCTCATGTATTATTTAAGCAGGTGAAAAACCACAAATATTTTAAGTCAGTTTAAATCCTGTAATTTGCAATGAAGAAATAATTTCTGAATGTATGAAAATTATTTCTGAAAACTGTAGAAACATACTTGGCAAGAGGACCAGGAAAGGCTCTCATCTCTTCTTGCTCTGGAGAATGTTGTAACATAGTCTAAAACACAAATATAATCCATAAGAAATTTTTGTAACTCGAAATTTTGCTTTTTACAGATAAAACCCCCAGAGCTGAACACAACCCATTGTGTAATCAAGCCTCTCAAGCAAAATATGACTTTGTGGCAACCTGCACAAGGATGATAAATTATGAAAATTACTTCACATTCATGTTACTCTGTACATCATCCTGAACAAAATTATAAGGTGCTCGATGATCTCATCATGACTCAGTCATCTCTCAGAGGAAAGGAACTTTTAAATTCACTGTTTTACTTGTGATTACAGCCCAAACAGACAAAGATACTGACATGAAAAAAAACAGAAATCAGGAAGTCATAGATTCAAGTTCCCCACTCCCTTTCCAGAAGAAAGTCCTTTATTCCCATTTTTCTTTTTTAACTTTACCTCCATGCTGTGGATTTCAACCAGAGCTGGCTGACCCTCAGAAGGCAGGTTGGGCAGAGCTTTTATTAAGAACCCTCCAGGCCCAAACCTGGCACAGATATGAGGCACTGAAAATTTCTCAGGTGTTGAGGGCCTTAAAGGTGCTGAAATGGGGAGAAAAGAAAAAGTAAGAACAGGTAACCTGTCCTGCATCTAAGTAAACTTGCTGATGTATTTACCCAATTCAATAATCCTGCAGCGTTAGTGGAAAACACCCTGTTTTTGAATTTGGCTGAAATTTGTATAAAATAATCAGTTCCTTTATAATCCCAAAGTCCCAAACATGAAGATCTGCAATAACTAGAACAAAACCAGACTCCAGAACCCTAAAATCCAGGGTTTTTTTTTTCAGTGCAGGGACTTTGCATCAGACCCATCCCTGTCCCCCGTGTACAAGAACATCTCCAAAGAGCTGAACAGACACGAACACTTCGGAACAGCTTTTCCAGAGGAAGTGTTTTGTGCAGAGCTTTCCCTCAGTGCCCAGCGTGTCCATACCTTGTTCCCCAGCTGCCCAGCCCGTTTCAGCAGGGTAGCCATAGTCTGGGAAAGGCTGCTGTCCATCAAAGCTGGGCTCATAGGCTCCATAGGGATAGTCTGCGTGGAGCGCCGCTGCCTGCGCGGGGGGGTCGTAGGCGTTGCCTGTCAGGTCGTGGTTGCTCCTGTACAGCTGGCTCTAGGCACAGATTAATCAGGGTTAGCTGGGAGTTACACACAGCCAGCAGCACATGCAGACATGGAGAATTCCTCCCTGCCAGCTTCTGTTGGTGGGAGCCAGGCTTACTGCAGCACTGCCTTGCACAAAGCAGTGAGACCCTTCTGTGCAGATAATCTCTGTCTTCTCCCCCAATGTTTTTATCATTTTATCTGCTCACACCCAAGCATTCACAATAGAATTTCTATGTGTTTGTGTGAAAAGTTCAGATTATAGCATGAGTTCTGTTACCAACAGATGTGAGTAAGAATAATTGTTCACAGATAGAAAATCGCAATTCAAAAATCCCAACAAATGCTCTACTTAATATTATACTCTCCTTAATTTTTGTGACTTGTAACTCTTCATTCAAAGGTGGTAATTTTTTCCCATGGGTTGAAATCAAAGGCACAGGGGTCTTGGGTTTTGTGCCAAGGCTTCTGAGCCACCTGCCAGGAACTCAAGCCATCCAGGGCAGCCAGAGGGACGTCCTGGGTTCCGACAACACCTGTCCTCCAAACCAGGACACATTTATTGGTGCATTGGCTGGGAAATTCAAACTAAACTAACACAATCACTCATATTTAGATGTCACAGTATAAGCTGTGCTAAGTGTGGAAAAGCTACTGGTGGGACAGAGCCACCAGAGGAAGTTTCGGGAAAATTCAGGGATCATCCAAGAGTCCCTGCCCCACCGCAGGAAGCCAAACAGGGTCAAAAAGCGGATGGGCAACCAGACTTTGGACCAATCACAAGAGCTTAGAGAGATACTTTAAGAAGTTATAAAAGGACATTCTAAACAATAAAGAGGCTTTTGTCGCATTTGTGCCTGTGTCACTCTCGGGGGGCACAAGATAAAACCCTACATTTAGAAGCCATTGCTGAGGTGAACAGCAGCTCTCCAGGGGGTTAGTGCTGGACAGTGCAGAAAGCTGAGCAAGGCCCAGGTGTGTGGGATGTGTGGGATGTAAGGACAGTCACCTGCTGGGAGCGGGAGCTGAAGCTGCTGCGGTGGCTGTGCACGCTGCGGGAGCTGCGCAGGCTGTGGCCAGAGTGCTCGCTGTGCACGCTGCGCCGGTCAAAGTCGTCGCCGTAGGGATCCCGGTGCGGCTCCGAGTCATCGTCAAAGCTGCCCGTGAAGCGCGGGTCGTATCTCCAGTTCTCCTCGTAGCGCTCGTTCCTGAGGCACAGAGAGAGAGCGATGAGCTCAGCCAGCCCTGGCACTGAGGGGGTGATGGTCAGGAAAACGGCATCTCACTGAAGGGCTCCTCAATCGCTGCCTACGCTGGTTGTTGTTACAGTAAACAAACTGGCATTTCTTCATGGAGTTCATCCAGATTATTCAAGGTCAACATACTCATACTCAGAGTGAGTTCTAAAAACATTTGCTTTTTGCTTTTTGCTCCTGCTCTGTCGTTTTTCTTCTCTCTTCACCGCCATCATCATCACCCAAATAAGATAAGCACTGCCACAGCAACATCAGCCCTGCCAGAACCTCAATCAGAGCAACTTCTACTTTTAATTAAAACTTTACTTCTAAATAGAATTCCATACCTAACCTCTAAACCTATATACCTCACATATATATAACCTATACCTCTATACCTACCTCTAAACTTCCAGCATGAACTTTAACACTTGTAATCTGTGCCTTTCAAGACTAACGTGCCTTTACAATGAACAACTTTATAGCAACTAACAGCTACTCAGCTCTTTAAACAAAACCAACCACAACCCAAAAAATGGTGTCCTAAATACCAATAAATAATCTACACCCCACAGAATGTTCAGCTGTTCTAAAAACAAGTGCTGCTACCTCTCAGAGAGATGTGACAGCTCATCTAGTCCCCCCTGTGACCAATGTTGAAGCTACAGAAAGAGCTAGCAGCACTGTGAAATATTATGTGCATTTTAACAGTCTGCCCTGAAAACAGCACTGGGAGAACATGGAATGACAGGACAAACCTGCTGCTGTATGGATATGCTTCTCTCTTCTGGTAAGGGTTATGTTCAGCATCATACCAGTACCTCTGGTCGTAACTTCTGGGGTCTCTGTACCTGGGGTCATAGGGGTATCGCTCCCAGCGACTTGGATCTTTGGAATAGGAAAAGAAATGGTTCAGATATTGGTAGTTATTGCCTGGCATCTTTTTCTACTCTTTTCTCTTTAATTACAAGCTGGTTTGGTCCTGGAGCACAATGCAAAACCAAAGCAATGTACTTGAAACTACATAAATATTTCCACTTTTTTTAGTTTTAAAAAAAGCTTAGAAAAATGAATTTCACACCTTTCAGAGAAGCATGGCTATTATAGTTACTCTTGAGGAGCTCTGTGTTTGCCATCAGATCTTTTCTAACAAGACTCAATCCTACTATTTGCTATGATATTCACAGAATCTCTGTGATCAATCTGCAGAGTGCCAAGCAAAACATCTCAGGATGTGGACAGATGTTGCTCAAAACCCTCCCAGGCACTACACAGGCAATTACCTCCAGCCTCCACACGCCAGCATGTCTCAGGGAGCACTCAGATAATGATGGACAAAACCAAAATCCAGTCGTGAATCAGCTTCTGTTAACACCCACCCAAAATTCACTTTACAGCTTTGCCTTCAGGTCACACTCCAAGGACACACCCCAGTGAAAGGCAGCCTTACAACACATGCAACAAAACTGCTCTCTACCCTTACAATGGATTTTCCACAAAGGAAAGGCTGAAGTGAGGAAAATCTATGGAAAAAAATCAGTTCTTTTGGACACCTTACCTCCATAATCATAAGAGTTTGGGTAATAGCCTGAATAATAATCACTCCAGCCACCTTTTCCATAATAATCTTCTGCATACCCTTGCCTGAAAGAAAGCACACAGGTAAAAAAAAAAGTTGTTATTCCTCCTAAATTTCCAAGAAACCTAGGAATAATAAAATTTAGAGTTAAAACCCAATATACTACTGAATTGTTGTGTGCCATCAAAAGCTGACAGTCCTTAGCATGCAATAATTCAGTGGCTTTATAAACTGCTTTGGTGGCAAGTTTAATTACTTACAGACAATTAATCACAAAAACTACTGCTACAATTAGCATCCTTTGAACTGTCTCAACAGAGAAGTAGATAATTTAACAATTCATTAAGAACTAATAGCTCCCCCAAATTTAATAGTTTTATTATACAGAAAATACTTATTTACAGAGCTGGTTGTCCAAACAAGCACAGAAAACCTGGCTAAAACCAACACAGCAAAGTAAGAGTCAGTATAGAAAAAGATGATTTCTTCTGATGAAAAAAGAAAGATGTGGCCATTATTTGAAATATCATGAGCTTTCATTATACAACGTTTTCAGGTCATCATCCTAAAATTTCTGCAAAAAACAAGGGGATGAATGTCAGGTGAAAAATGCAGGGTCTACATGTATGTGCAGGCACATAAATGTGTATATTGTATATATGCATGTTTTGTAGCTACACAGGTGCATTCATCTCACAAACACATCTGTGCATACACACAGCAAGAGAAAATATTTAATGCTTGTGTGGAGTGATGGAAACTTCCACCTTTCCTACAACTGAGAGTGCAAACTCCCGAGTGGCCCAGCCAGTCCAGGAGTGTGGGAAGTCTGCTAACACAGCACTCACTCTGCAGAGGAGGAGGAGGAGGAGGTCTGATCTTATCACATCAGCCTCAGCCACCCAACCAGTCTCCCCAGAGATTTTATTCCTTTCTCCAAGCAGAGTTCACAGAGCTGCAGCACCACCTCTGCACATTTATTCACACAGAGTCTCTCTCTGACTGCACTGGCACTCACACATCACTGACACAGCCACTCTGAGCAGGCTTTGATCAGCCCACTGCCACCTAGAGAAACTTCAACCCCTTCTAAAAATAGTACCTCAAGGAGAGTACACACCAGCAAGTGCTACTAGAAGTTATCATCTCGTTTCAAGAGCTCACAGCACACTTAAATTCACTCAAGAAAATGGTAAAAGTTGTCACGTGGAGCTACAGCCATTGTTTTGTTCTCCAGACCAAAATATATCTGCAATGTTCTGGAGATGGTAAACAAAATGTATATAATTTGATCACTGCTCTATGAATGAACTACCAACAACAGACAAAGATTATAAAGGGTTTAATCATTTCCAGACAGGTAAGAGGAGTCTCTCTGTTAGAAGCTAGAAACTCCTTAGCAGGACAACAGTCAATTTGTCATTAATTTGAAGTTCATACAAATAACTTACACAATTATCATCAGAAAGCAGCAATCTCTTCAAGGTACCTTGCTGCTTCTTGCTTGAGTACAGATTTAATCCTGCTTTTATTTAACATTTTCAAGTAGCATCTGAACACATTGTTCCCCTCTTTCAAATGTCTTTATTTTGTATTAATCAGACAGATGAAGGGTTTTAAGTTTCCTAATCAAAACCTGCAGTGAAATGAGTGGGTGGGACATGCCCACACAGCACCTCTGCCACCCAGACCACACTCTGGGAGCTTTGTGAGGAAAGCTTATCCACAGCTCAGGGAACTGTCACACAAATGGACCTGACACAGCTTCAGGATGCTGTCACTTGACTCACCACTCTCTTCTGAGCACCTGAACCACTGTGTATCCATGGTGCTTGCAAGGCAAATCCCACCCAATGTGCGAAAGGGTCATTCATTAACAGAACGAGGGGCCTCTGCTTAAGTGCAAAGCAGAAAATAAATGAGTATTGATTAATAACCTCATGGCCTGCACTGCTCTTCCACAGCAAACATCAGCACTGAGGCTATCTACCACAGTGACTTCCTGCCTGGCAGAAACACCAGCAGCCCCCAGAGAACTGAATGAAAGGAATAACAAGCAAGAGAAGAGGCAGGGGAATTGTATCCTCTCCAGACATTCGATACCATCCCTCCCCAGGGCAGCGCACAAAGAGGTTTTGAGTTCCTCCCTGTGGTTTATGCTGTAGAACTCTGACAGGCCCCACTACACTCCCTGCTCTGGGGTATCCAAATCTTGACTCACGCTAGCAATTACTCACCTGGAGGAGGGTCTGTCAGAGCAGTGGCTGGCCCTGGAGCTGGGCCGCTCGGGCTCGGGGTAGCGGTAACTGCCGGGCTCCATGTAGGCACTGCTGCTGTCGTAGTGCCGGTACCGGGGGTCGTACTGCCCATAGCTGTCCTCCTGCAAAAGCACAGGCAACAGGCTTCACACCTCCAAAACTGACAGTTCAAACCAAAAAACATCACACTGGTGACACCTGAAGAGATGCAGGTTAATGAATTACAGTTTAGCTTTCATTACTTTTTGTGGCGGAAGTTGTAGTCGAGTTATTAATATCCTAAACTTAAAGAAAAAAACCTCATTATATCTGGACTAAAGGCACTTCAACCACTCTACTAAACCATCAATAATTCAGGCAGCAGATAGGAATCAAGTTTGAGCACCTGGACAGACAAGCCAGTTACAACTGTCAACTTTTTCCAAAGAACCAAACAAATTGCTATGAGCTGACATCTGGGCCAACTGGAATTGCTATCAGCAACTACTTAAATTTCCATAATCTTTGCAGAGGCAGTTTTGTTACTGCTGTCTGGGTTTTCCCAACACTTAATGTGAATGCTCTGCTGAATGCTGATCGTCACACAACAATTTAAATTAATAACTGAAAAAGAAAATAATTAATAATAGATACTAAGGGAGAAGTAAGGGAAAAATAAAAACTTACCATGTAATAAAGGTGAGCTGCTGTCCTGGGGTCTGCAGGAGGATAAGGAGGTGGATATGGGGCCTGGTAAGCATCATAAGGATGTCTGTAGTAGTAGTATGAGTTCTGGGGTGGACCAAAAGCTTCCTGAGGGGTCTGAGGAGGGGCTGGACGCTGCAGGTCTTGCTGCCCGTTGGGTGGGACTGGCTGAGCAGCGCTGGCAGCAGGGGCTGTGGCAGCTGGAGCACCTGGAGGCTGTTCTGATCCTGGCTGCTTCCCAGGACTCGTCTGCTCGTACCTTGGCTGGGCTGAAGCTGCCTCTTGGGGCCCCCCAGGCTGGGCACGGCTCCCCAGCACCTGGCTGTCCCCCTGCTGCATGGCTTTAGCCCCTGTGGAAATCTGGGAGTCTGCAGGAACTGAGGACTGCCCAGATGTTGGTGGCTGCATTTGAGCCGCTTGCATTTGTGGCTGAGGTGGCAGAGCTCCCTGTGCTACAGCCTGGGGCTGCACATCTTTTGTCACCTGTTGGTAGAAATGTTGTTTGTCAGGCATCTCAGGACGCACCTGAGCAGCACCACTGGCTGCCTGCTGGACTGGAGCACCAGAGGGTGACTGATTGTGAACCTGCACTGAATTACTTGTGCTGCTTTTCTCCAACGTCCGTGGCACTGTGAAGTCCAGCACTCCAGCAGCTTCTTTGCTACTTGATTGGTTTGCAGAATTATTAGCCTGTGCTATGGAATTAACAGGGGGGACTAGGCCACTTGCACTTCCACTGGGAAGATTTGAACCAGGAGAAACAGATGAGTTAGACCCTGGCTTGCTAGCAAATTCAGGAGCAAAGCCTTCCATATTAACATTCTTTTGCCCTTCTGCAGTCAAATTAAGAGGAGTTTTCATAAGCAAGTTTGCAGGCTGATTAGAAGCAGCATCAGGAGAATTACCAGGACTTTGTAATAAATTATGCTTTAACAGATTAGTATTTGGAAGTGCATTAACTAAGAGAGATCCAACTTGCATCACAGGTAATGGCATGTTTTCTCCACCAGCATGTGAAGTTTGGGGAGCCATGGCAGGCTTGTCCCCAGCTCCAGAGTCCTTCATTGGCTGATTGTTTTCATTGTTGCTTAGCTGATTAGATAGAGAAATAGAAAAATTAATTGGCTGAGCCAAGTTATAGCTTTGATTAGGCTGAGCAATCAGGATAGGCTGATTTTGCAAAGACTCTGTAGGTGGAGAAGACAATAAACTTGCATAACCAGAACTTGCCTGAGACTGAAGTGCTTCCTCTTCTCCCATTTTGGGAGGATTCTCAAGATTTTCAAAAGTTATGTTTCCATCCTGGGAGTGCTGCACTGCAATAGTCCCTGGCTTACATGGCTGCTGAGTAGACAGGCCTTCTTCTGGTGGCTGGATGACTTCCACACTCTGTTTGGCAGGTACGTACACTGCAGGAGCAGCAGGAGCTAGGAGAACATTTCCCCCAAAATTTGGTAACTCATTGTGAGCCCATAAAGTTGTTGCTGGGCTGTCACACTTCTTGACTGCCCCCTGAGCTCTGGTTGAGGACCGTCTCTCAGATACTGATTGTATATTTTCCACAACAGGCCCAGAGTGCAGCGTGTTTCCAGCTTCCCCAGAGCCTGCAAGAGGCCCTGGGTGTACCTGAGGCATGTAAATTGTTTCCAGATTATCTGGTGGCTGTTCAAGATTGCCAGGAGATGCAGCAGGCACTGCCGTGTTCTTCTTGATATTCTTTTGGTTCGAGTGGTTCTCTCTTAATTCAACCACCATCTTTGCTTGGTCAATCTCTGCAGGTTTTATACCAACTCCATGAGACCTCACAGGTTCAAAAGAACTATTTGCACTTGTCTGAAACACTCCCGTAGGCTTAGGAGGACTTGGAGTGGGAGGCTGGGAAAGATTACCATGGTAGTTCTTGCTCAGGTTGAGCTCACCTGAATCACCTCCCAGAGGAGAGGAGTCAATCTGTTTGAAGAAGCTGGCAGAGGATTCCTCATCAGGCTTCCCAATCTCCTGCTGGATGAATGTACCAACCTGCTCTGGGGGCCGTGCTGAGCTGGAAGTGCTCCTGTGGCTGATGCTGCTGTAGGTGGAAGAGACGCTGTCTGGCCGGCCGGGGTGAGGTAAGGAAGGTAAGGAATCAGGTGCCTCCAGGTTTGGTCCTCCTTCAGCATGGCTCACAGCAGCGTTCTTTGGAAGCACCTGACCCGGGAAGGATCCGTACCTGTACACATCAGGGCCAGCAGCAGGGGATGAAGTGGTGATGTTCTGTGGTTCACTGGGCAGCACTTCCTGATTCTGAATGCACTCCAGGTTCTCCACGTTTTCGTACTGGGAGCCAGCAGCTGGGTCACCTATCTGTGCCTTGGCAGCCTCCTGATGGCTGACAAGTTTAGGGAAGTACTGGGCATCCATTCCTTTCTGTACCACCTCACCAGCTGAACCTGCACCCAGCTGTGCCTGAGAGACAAGAGTGGTTGCCACCTGCTGAGGATGCACAGGCTGGTGATACAGGGAGGCCGAATTTTGCTGACAGGCATCAAACTCTGTTTTTTCCATCATATAATTTTTTTCAGATGAAAGTATTTCTTCATTTTCTGCCTCATCCCCTTTAAAAAACATGGAGAGAGTTCCTGGCTCTCGATCTGCCGGAATAGATCTGTTTGATGTCTCAGACATAGCTGGAGACTGGTTTTTGGGGTTGTTTTCCTGAGCTGCGGGAAGGACAAAACCGGAGTCTTGCAAAGGTGGCTGTGGGTAAAACTGCTCCTGGTAAGGTTGGCTTAACCAAGGATTAGTCATTTCTGTGTTCTGCCTAAACACATTTCCAGGCTGGATGCTGTTTATGTGATGGCTGCTGTTTGCAGGGCCGTTTTTGCCATTCTTCTCACAACCAGCAGGTAAAGGCGCTTGCACAATGTTTTGTGGAATCCCTTGGTGTCCAGGACCCTGTGGGACGTTTGTGTGTGGAGGAGGGTGAGAAGCACTGACAGAAGGCTGGGAAATGTTCTGAACGTCAGTCTGAGGAGATTGCTCAGGATAGGGCACAAAATTCCGAACTGGAGACTGCAGATTGCCTGGGACAGGCCTCCACTGGGGCCCAGGCTGCTGGGGAGGTGGTGGGAAGAGTGCTGCTGTGCTGGCTGCTGAAGGTGCATCACCGGGATCCCTGCCAACATCCTGCCTAGCTCCAGGTTTGCTCCCTGCAGACACCATTCCAGGATGCACACTGAAAGAATTTTCCACTGCTGCTCCTGGGTTATAATGCACTGCAGGCCCACGGAGTCCGAGATCAGCACTGGGATGCCCTTCTGCAGCACTATTTATAACATAGCCCAGGGACGGAGAAGGAACTGCAACATTAGAAAAGCTGCTGCTGCTGCTGATCCCTGCCTGAGACGTGTGTGGTCCGTGTGGGGGATGCAGCGGGGCTGGCTGTGGGAACGCCGCGTTGCCCTTGGCTGGATTATCCAGAGGGGAGCCCTGGGGGGTTTGCCTGCCGAAAGCAAACGGGTCAGTGACGGGCTGCACGGGCACGGCGGCGGCGTTGGCCCGTTTGCTCAGCTGGCTGTTCCTCCAGTACATGTTGCGGGCCACGCCGGCGGCAGGAGGAGGAGCCGCCCCTGGAGGGACAGGCTGCGGTGGCTGCTGCATGGTGGCCTTGTGGCAGGGTCACACGGTGACAAAGCGCCCGGGGAGGCAGCAGAGAGGTTTCTTCTTCTGCCCTGCTGAGACAACACAGGTACAAGTCAGTTCCCTTTCTCGCGATACGTGCGGCGCCTAAGCAACTTTTATTTTAGAAATAAAATCGCTCGAAGAATTTGAAGAGGAAAATATCTCCCTTTTCTTCAGAATGCATAAGGAACTGACACACTCCACACTTGTATTTCTAAATCCAAGTCTGGTATTAATGAAGTGTAAGGCTGTGTGGTATCAAAGCACATTGTTTAACAATTCTATTAAATATATCCAAGTAAGAGTAATGAAACATAGTTCAGGCCTGTTCTAGTGTCAAACCCTCCAGTGGTATCCCACTGTTACAATTCCCAGAAATATGCACCACAGACAGGACAGGAACCAGCCTGGAACAGTGCCTGCAGCACCATGCCCTGCTCAATTTAATTATGAAGAGTTGAAAAGTCATTATCTGATTCTAATTCTGTTCGAGATGATCTTTAGCCCTGCTGCACTGGCACTCCATGTGAATGGACCTTTCCACAGGTAAGATGAGAAGCATCCCAAGCAGGAATTCATCAGATGTTATCACAGTCCACTTTTGCTTTAACCAAGAAAACATCGTGTGGCACAGCACTGCTGTTTATTCTGAGAAAAGAAATTGTATCTTCATCACAAATATTCTCTCTTCTAGATGGATTCTGCAAAGCAAATCTGCATTTAGGATAGCAAAACAATCAAGTACCCCCACCTATCAATGAGCATTCTCAACACCAGTGGGACTGTGGCACAGTATCAGGGTTACAGCTGCACTTCGGGGTGGAAAGGACACGCTCAGAAGTAATTCAATCCCAACTCCAAACAATACCAGGCAGGAATCTGGTGCACAGGAAGTTCAGTAAATTCATCAGGGTTTTTTTTTTTCAATTTTATCACCTCTTAGCAATCTGGGGAGGATGGAGGCTGACAAACCAGAGGAATTCATCAATACTCATGCTCAGTGAAGCATTAGCAGCACATTATAATTTTGTTTTCTCGTGGTACACAACAAATATTGTTTATAATGTGCAGAATGAAGTACCCATAGCAATTGCTCCACACCAGATGCACTTCTGTCTATAAAAGAAAAAAAGCTGTGCAATTCTTATTTGGAGTTCTTGTAAGATTCAGCATCTTGATTTAAGAGCAATAAAATGGGAAGCCAAAAAAGTCAGATGTTTGTAATCAGGACAAAACTGCAACAGTTATAGAGAAGTTCAAATGCAAAGCACTTCTGGTTTCTTGTTATCAAAAACACTACATGTATTTCATGAAAATGTATATCTAAAACATTCCAATAAAAAGCACACTGGCAGTACCACAGCACACAGACTTTGCTGGACATAACTCCCAAAGAAAAAAGTTTCCAACAGGTCTCTCTTTCAGGTTAACAGAGACTCAATTTCTCCCCTCTAGCCATATATTCCACAGCCACATCTAGAGTTATAACTCCATAAATTTGTGTTTTATTGAGATGGGAAGGACAACACAAACTAGAAACAGAAACATTCGAGCTCCATCAGTTCCATGCATTACTTTTTGTGCCTTCACCATTCTTTCTAAAGCACAGCTGCTGAGTTCCATCAAGGAATGCTCACAAAAAGGTTCCAGGACTCTGCAATCTTTTCTCCTGTTAAAATCCTGAGGTAAAGGTTTTCCAGCTGGCCATGCTCACCAGCCTTGCTGCCAACCACAATTCCAGGAGATCCTGCCCAAACACCCATCCCAATTTCCACATGCTTCAAGAACCTCTGGCTGTTCTGAGCATCCCCATTTCTTTTTCATCAAGTTTTTGTTGTATTAACCAGATCTTAAAAACTCCTCTCTCCCCTCCAAATAAACACATTATGCAACATACTTTGTCCTAGGGAGGAAAAAAGCCAACTAAACCATCTGCCAAGGCATTTATGTCCTGGAAAGCACAAACTTCACCGAACAAAATATTGGTATCTACTAAATAGCTCCATTTTTCATAGAAAAAGTTCTTTCTGAAATACAGCTGAGCACAAAAGCCAACCTAAATACCCACTTCCAAATGTCTAATGTGGACTTTACCTCCTTTTTTAGGATTAAATCTTAATACTTTGCCATATTTTTGTAACAGCCAGTACCAGTAATTAGCTAATAAAAACAAGTGTAAAGTCCTACTTTAAGGCAGAAGTTGCCATTCTCTAACAAGATCTTTGATGGTGCATGACAGAGGTTCAATATGAGGGATCACCTTCCTCAGAAGCAAAGTTAATATTAACAGACTGCACACAGTAGTAAAAGCAAGCAAGACTGAGGAATGGAGTCCAAATAAAATGAACATGCCCATGTCAGGTAATTAAACAGAAGATAACTCAGTGCTACTGACCCTCCCTTGTGCCTTGTCCAGGATTAACAGAAACCCTGATTTCAAGGAATATAGAAATAACTGCACAGGTTAAGAGCAATCCATTTCTGCTTAATCTAGTTTGGAAATTCTTAACTTTCAGCTGGTTTATTAATTGATAAAGCAGAGCCCTGCTAAACATGAGTCACCAGGAGCAACAATTGCAGAAGGTGTTTCCAGGCATACCAAAAATACATTGCCAAAGAGTGAAAAAAAATTAAAACCCTCTAGACAAGGCCATAAAATTAATTTCACCTAATGAGCTCTATAGCTTCATCTATAAATAAATAATTTCTCTGGGGGCAGTTAATTTAAACCTATCTAAATAAATTACTCTTAAACAGAAAAACTATGCCCATAAAGCAGGTTACAGAGAACTAATATTAACTGTCACCCTCACACATGAACCAAACAACAAAAACTGTGTTCATGCACAGATTCCTAATAAGAACAAAGTGATAAAAAACCCAAAACCAACCCACTGCAATCTCAAATACGGGGACAGCTGGAAAGTGAGATTTGCAGCTATAAAATCAGTAACTACTTTTTTACAGTTTTATCTCATGTAGACAGCTGCACATCTGCACACATGTGGGTGACAGATTGAACACATTCTGCATCATTCATGCCCCTGACAGATTCCTACCAGGCTTTTCCTCAACAGCAACCAGAGTTAGAAATGCTAGCCTGTTAAAATGCAGCAACAGGACAAGGGGGAATGGATTTAAAGAGGCACAGAGCAGGTTTAATGAGGTATCAGGAAAAAATCCTTCAGTGGGAGGGTGGGCAGGCTCTGGCACAGGGGGACCAGAGGAGCTGTGGCTGCTTCTGGATCCCTGGAAATGTCCAAGGCCAGGCTGGACAGGGCTTGGAGAAGCCTGGAAGGTGTCCCTGCCCATGGCAGGGATGGAATTTGATGATTTTTAAGGTTCTTTCCAACCCAAAACGCCACGAAAACAGCTCATTGGGAATCCAAAGCGCATAAGCAGCACAAAGCACTCCCGTTTGTTCCGAAAGGAGCCCGACCACCAGTCCGTCACCGCAGCAGGTCCCGAGGCTCTCGGGCAGCCGCACTCCTGAGTCAGCACCAGTTGCACAGACCTGTGGCACCTGACAGCTCGGAAAAACAACCCTGACCCGGGAGCAGCGCTGTCAAAGGGGATCCGTGATGGCCAACATCGCACGGACCCTTCTCCCTCCCGCACCCCATGGAACAACCTCCGGGCCCCCGCACAGCGTCCCGCTCCCGCCGCCCCCCTGGAAACCACCCCGAGCAACCCAAATCCTGCGGGGAAAGCCCCGCGACTGCGGCAGCGCCTTCGCTCCTCCTTGCGGCATCACAGCCCGTCCCAGCCGGGGCCGGGGCTGCGGGACCCGCCGGCTCCCTGCGCTGTGCCAGCCCTGAGGCCCACGCTGAGGCACCGCGGATTGGGCACCGGGGACGCCGGGGCCCGCACGGCAGGCCCGGCGTTCTTCACGCAGCCCACCCGGGACCCGCGGGCCTCCCTCCGGGCGCGCCCCGCGGTACCTGGCAGCCCCCGCCGGCCGAGGCCCCTCAGCAGCGGGCACGGACGCGGCCGCCCCTCGCGGCCCCAGCAGCGGCCGCCACCATCTTGGCACATCCGGCTCGGGGTTCCGCCGCCGCCGACGTGTCACGGCGCGGCGCGCGATGACGTCACGGCGGCGCGCGCACCCGGCGCTGTCGCTGTTCACCGGCCCCACGGAGAGAAACGGGGGCGGGACGGCTCGCGGGTTCGAGTCCCGGTTGGGGCGGCC
>VRYO01001183.1:2311309-2328720 GCA_009812075.1 Sialia sialis | reverse complement strand
CTGGAATGTCACCTCCTGTCCTCTGAAGGAGCATGGCACTGCTGTGGGTGGCACATCACAGCTGACCAGGTGTGCAGCAGGTGTTTGGTGGCCCTGGACCAGTCTGGGGCTGGACACCAGCCCTGTGACCACACAAACCCTCTCCCTCCCCAGGCAGGGAGTGGAAAATACCAGCATTCCAGGCTTATGTGATCTGGGAGGAGGTCAATGGCTCTGCTATTTATATCCAGTTATTTGGGGACTTTGCAGCTGCATTTGCACTGCAGAGTCCCTGTGGGGTAGAGAAAAAATGGAATTAAATTAAATTACCTTAAAAATCTTGAGCACAGCGAGGACAGCAAACATTTCTGGGTGGTGTTTGTGCCTGCAGTGGCACAAGTCAAACTGTCCCTCTGGTGCTGCTGTTCCTGGGGTTTTTTTTGGACATACACAAGGGATATTGTTTAAAACAATTTTTCCATGTTTCTTTTTTTAGATCTTGACCAGATGAGGATATCAGAGGACCCACAACAGGTAAAAGCCACCTGAGCACAGCCCCTCGTGTCTTGCTCAGGTGTCTGAAATCAGTGAGAGTTTAGCAAAAGTTAAGGAGAAATTTTCAAAACTGTCCAAAACTCCTGAGTTTTTACACAGAGAACAAGGTACTGAGGAAGCTCCAGCCCTCTGTGCAAGGAAGAATCAAATCCAGAATTCAACTGACCCATAACAAAACCACCAAGTTCCAGTTTTAGTAAAATCTAGATGCCCAGAAGCATCATTTATTGCAAATCAGTTAACCAAAAAAAATACATCATTTTTGCAAACTACAACTTTGCATGTAGATAACTTTATTACAGAAGATATCTTTTCTTAAACTACACTCTAGTTTATAAAACATAGGAAGATTCAACACCACGTGATGTTTTTATCACTCATATTAGGCGTGTCTCAATAACAATGGTCTGAAATGTTAACTAAGATGAGTGCTCAGCAAGGCACTGTGCCTTGAGAAATATCCATTTTATTTGGTGTTCTAATAGAAAGGAATGAGGAAAAGGAACCCCTTTTCTCAGGTTTTCATGAACTGCTCTCTATCTGCCTGTCCCATACGTGTCTTAGGGTGTCTGCTTGCTTTTTGCACCCGAGTGAGTGATATTCCAACACCTCTACAAGGTGATATATTTATGATATATTTAAGACTTGCTCATTTAGATTTTTGAAACAAAATCCACCTTTTCTTGATTAAAAAAAAAACAAAAACCAACAAAACAAACCAAAAAAACCCCCCCATATTTACAAACGTTAAATCTGCCACAGGCTTATACTATATTTTACATGATACACAGAAAGAGTGCACACCAATATAAAAAAAGATGCATCACTCCAGGCTAACGTCACAAAAATGTCAACGTCTCACAGCACAGCTGTGCTGGCCCCTCGCCCTCCAGTTTGGCCAGTCCAGCCTCCCACCAAAAACCAGCAGCACATCCCACTGGGCACCCAGTGAGGGCTCTGCTCCGTGGGGGTGGCAGTGTGATAATGCTTTGTAATCTCACTCAGGGTGTCTGCGCTGCCAGACACACCTTTTAAAAAATAGGCAGGCCCATCCTTAAAATAAGGATGCGGTTTGCAAAGTTTATATTGGCATTTGTTTCTTAAAACGGTTACTCAAAAGGCAAACACGAAGACAAAACGAAACAAAAAAAATTCAGTAAAGATATTCAAAGTACAATTAAGTCTCTTTTGTGTATATACTCCATAGTTATGGGCTTGATCTCTTGGAAGTTTGGCAAATACATTTCTTTTTGATGGGGGACAGTATTCATGTTTTGTAGGGTTTGTTTTAGCTTAGAAACTGGTCTATAATCCTGATTTTCTCTTTTTTTTTTTTTTAGATCATAAAAATCATTTAAATATATATATTTTATATATATATATAAAAACAAGAGAGAACAAAAATTTCTATTATCAAGGCAAATGTACAACTATATAATACTGAAATTTAAACAAAGATTCATGACTGGTACCATAAAATGTCCTCTCATATATTTGCAAAGGAAACATTTTAAAGTACATTTAAAAAATTTGTCCATACTTAATTTTTTCCCCTTAAGGAGTGGTACTTTTAGTCAATTTTTCCTTCCCCTCTTCTTTCTCACCTCTCTTTCTGAGTTGAAAGAGAAAAAAAAATAAATTAATGGCATTTCAGAATCACAAATCGTTGCTTATAGCTTTACATAAACATTTCCTCTCAAATCAAACACAATGAACCCCCCAAACAAAAGAGAACGTCCTATAAAAACCTAATTTGTTGATTTCTCGAAACACAACTGGTGTCCCACATTGAGTTCTTAACAATAGAACATATAAATAAAAAGGCAGTGTTCTCATGTAAAATAAAAAGTACATAAATAAATACTAAAAAAAAAAAAAAAAAGGAATTAATTAGTCTTTTTCTTTTCTTTTTTTTTTCCTCCTTTTTTATAAAAACATATTTAAAAAGGATCCTTTAATAAAAGCATCCGACGTCCTTTTAAAAAAAAAATCTCCCTCAAGCATCTGGCTCCCAGTGAGAGTCTCTAAAACATGTTTCTGTTTTGTTTTATATTTTTATTTTTTTTTACTTGAAGGCCTCGGGGATGTGTCCCATCTGTGACTGCATACTCGTGGGAGGGCTGGAGATGCCCTCGGACCAGTCGGACACGTTGGAGTGAGGAGAGGAGCTGGACCACTGGTCCGGCGACTCGGGCGACGGCGTGAGGAAAGGGTGGTCGGGCACCTGCAGCTGGTGGCTGGGCGTGTTGTCCAAGGGGGAGGAATAACTGTGCTGGGAAGGGGGGGTCAGGAACTGCGTGGTGGTCATGGGCTGGGCGAGGGAGGAGGGCAGGGAGGTGGGCAGCAGCTGGGAATCCTGCGGCAGGATGGTGTGCACGGCCATGGCGCCGCCGCTCACCGGCTGCAGCTCGGGCTGGCTCAGCTCCGTACCGAGGAAATTCTGGCCGGGGTTGTGGTGCTGCTGCTGCGGTTGCTGCGGCGGTTGCTGCGGTGGCGGCTGCGGCGGCTGCTGCTGCGGTGGAGGCTGCAGGTTGGGCTGCTGGAGCTGCTGCTGCTGCTGCTGCTGCTGCATTTGCTGCAGCTGCTGGCTCTGCATCAGGTGGGGCTGCGACGCCAGCCGCGTGTTGGGCATGGCCTGGTAGCTCATCATCTGCGACAAGCTGGTGCTGGGCAGCCCGTTGTGCAGCGAGGTCATCATGCCGTGCTGCAGGTTCTGGGGCTGCTGGTGCGCCCCGGGCTGCAGGTTGCCTCTCAGGGGGTTGTACTGGCCCTGCACCATGCCGTTCTGCAGCCGGCTGAGCCAGTCGCACTGCCCGTTGAGCCCGGCCCCGCTGCCCACTGAGAAGCTCATGGGGGCGCTGCTCATGCCCGTGCTGGGGCTGGACACGGGCAGGTGGGACAGGCGCGGCGGCACCGAGTCGAAGCCCATCCTGCTGGAGTTGCCCATGGCCATCTCCTGCTTGCCCGCCATGTTGAGGTGGTTGATGCTCAGGTGGGCGTCGGGCATGCCTGGCAGGTGGTTCAGAGGCATGGAAGGGGACTGCTGGAACGGAGAGGTCATCAGAGGGGGAGACGCCACGTCCGAGAGGTACCCGTGCGGCGACTCCAGGGAGTCCACCGGCGACAACACGCTGGAGTTGTCCAGCAGACACCCTTTTCCATCCTGAGACTTTTTCCTGCGGGCTTTGAGATCTTTGGCGTCCTTGCCGTTGCAGCTCAGCCCCTTGGTGCTCGGCTTCCTGGCTTTCTTGCCCTGCACGGCGGGTTTGAGGTTGCCGATGTAGCTGCTGGGGGAGCAGAGCGGGGGGGACAGGGTGGGTGCCCCCAGGGGGCCGTTGTGCAGCGTGGGGCTGCGCACCAGGTTGTACTCGTCCAGCAGCCGCACGATGTCGTGGTGCATGCGCTCCTGCGCGATGTCCCGTGGCAGCCGGTCCATGTGGTCCGTGATGTCCCGGTTGGCAAAATGGTCCAGCAGGACCTTGGCGGTTTCGTAGCTGCCTTCTCTGGCTGCCAGGAACAGTGGGGTCTCCTCCTGGAAAGCCAGGAAGGTTTGGTTAGGGTTGAGTTCATGGATTCTCCCTGAGCTGCAAACCCAGAGATGCTCTGCTGTCATCTCTCCTCTGGTAAGCGTTTGCTCCTTCTTTTTCCCACCACTGCTATCAAACCAGGAACTCTATGAGTGGCCCAGAACACGCTGGAGGTGGCCACAAAGACACTGCCTGGCCCCTCAACACCACCCCTTTACAACCAAATCCCACAGTGCTCCTTTGAGCTAAATCCAACAACTTCATTCACAGCAGAACAATCCAATCAGAGTCTCAGTGCCAGACATTTGTATTTCAGCCAGAAATTAGTCTTTAACAGACTCCCTGAATGGTTCTTCCCTTGCATATATCAGCCTAGGAGATCTTACCTTATTATTCTGCATGTCCTTGTTGGCACCATTCTTCAGGAGGACCATTGCAGCTTCCACATTATTCACAGCAGCTGCCCAGTGCAGGGCTGACTTGCCTGGAGAGAAAAAACCACAAAATACAACACTCATTAGGGAGTGCTGAGATGGACAGCAAGCAGCCCTTTTGTCCCATGTCTGTGTGAACTGGTGTTTTAGCTGCCTCAGTACCTAAATCATCCACGGCGTTGACGTCAGCGTGGCAGTTGATGAGATCATCCAGCATCCCCTCCACAGCCAAACGAGCAGCCAGGATCAGGGGAGTGGTCCCGTCATGCATTCGGGCATCCAGGTCTGTTGCCCTGTTCCTAATCAGGATCTGCCACAAGAAGGGCCAAAGCAGAGGGAACACAAATGTTAGGGTCTGCCCAGGGAGGTGGCGGAGTCACCATCCCTGGATGTGTTTAAGAAAAGACTGGATCTGGCACGTGGTGCCGTGGTCTAGTGGAGATGTTAGGACATGGGTTGGACCTGATGATCTTGAAGGTCTCTTCCAACCCAGTCATTCTGTGATTCTGTGACAGCAAGGCACAGCAATCTCTCAGGACTTGCGATGCCCTTCCTCAATGATCATCTCTGCAGAGCTGCTGTGCCCCAAGACAACAGAAACTTCATTCCTTACAACTCTCACCGAAGCAAGCAGCACAAAACTCCTCACACAGCACCACCATCCATTACCTGGAAGACTCCTTGTGCATCGGCAGAGACAGCGGCGTGGAGGGGCGTCCGGCCCATGTTGTCCTGGATGTTGGCGTCGGCGCTGGCCTCCAGCAGGCGCTTGGCAGCGTCCGAGCGGGAATACCTGGCGGCCAGGTGCAGCGCCGTCTCGCCCGTGCGGTCAGTCTGGTTGTGCAGGCTGGCGCCCTGGTAGATGAAGTCCGAGATGACGGCGGGAGCATCGTCCTCCTCCTCGCTGTTGCCGGTCTCCAGCCCTCCCCCACTGCACGAGGCGATCATGAGGGGGGTAAAGCCATCTGAAAGCACAGAGGGGGAAAAAAAGGGGTTTTTTTACCCTCTGTAATGCAGGAGGCTCAGCCAAATGCTCTGCCTGCTATAGATGCTTATTCTCCTGGGTGCGCCGAGACTGAGTTCCTGACTAGTTCTGAACATCAAACACAAATATCCTTCCTCTGATATGGATCTGAAATTCCTTAGTGGTATCGCACTACTCGCTGCTTTCCCTATTTCATCTGCTCCATGTAAGGTGCAGTTTGTACAGAAGGTTGCTCAAAGCAAATAGAGTATGGCAAATACCTTCATTACTTCAGAGGACAATTTCACAGACATGGGGAAGAGACCAAGTGTTTGTAAGAGCTATTAACTATTGTTAAAAACCTTAAAGGAAGATTGTGAAATGTACAGTTGGGTGGGAGGAGAGGAATATAGGAGCAGCAGAGAGATAACCTGGGTGATTTAACAGGTACTTCTGCAATTTCCATCTCAGTCACTGAACAAAAGAGCTCTCGTGGAAAGCCAAAATGTGACAGGGTCTCTCTCTAAATCACACACACAGCAAGCCTGTGGTGCAGAGCTGGTAGCAGTGACTCTGCAGCAGCAAGGGACAGGGAGGGCTGTGTGCAGGGAGGCTTTGACATAAGCTGACAGTGCAGAAGCACAAGGGGTCCTTACCCGGCCCTCTGACGTTGACATCCATGCAGTCAGCATCGATTTCCCCCTGTGGAGGCGTCGGGGCCATGGAGGAAATGCGCAGGTCAGCGGCATCCAGGTGCTGCTGTGTCCACTGCCTGTGATCTGTCTGGTCATCCGTGTCCGGCAGCATCGCCTGCTCCTCAAACTGAGGGCAACAGCAGGGAGTGAGATCCCAGAAAAACACCCCAGGCTGAGCTGCCAGGTGTGTGTTTGTCACACAGGAGCTGAGAGCAGCAGTGAGGGGCCCTGAGGGGCCTCTGCTCCTTCTGTGACAAACCAGCAGTGACTGCCTGCAGCACAGGGAATGTGCTTACCCTGAACTTCTTGGTGTCCAAGGTCTCCTCGTCACCCCACTCATTCTGGTTGTCATCCATCAGCGTGCCGTCCGAAGCATTTTTGAGGGGTCTTTAAAAATAAAACCACGCAAAAAGTTATCCCCTCTGCAGGAACTGTTTGTGACGTTTGTCCGTGCACAGGCACAAACTGAAAGAAGAATCAACCCATTTCCAGGATGTTCCCCTCAGGCTGCATTTCATTTTTAACCGAGTGCAAAAAATATTGCAGAGCACGAGCCACATGCAGAACTTTCAGACCCCTGATTCTCCTCCTCCCTGCCACACCACAACGACACAGCAGAGAACAAAACTCCGACAAGGCTCTCTCAGAAGAGCCCTGGGTTAGCAAGCAAACTACTCACTTCAGCCCGACAGAATCCTCGCCGAGGGGTTCCCGTCGCTTCTTCTTGCTCGACTCTGTCACTTTGAAGCCTTCTGGGAACCAGAGCTGGCCATGCTCCCGGCGGCGCTTGCGAGACACCAGCACCCCCAGCCCGATGAAGGCGAGCAAGACCAGCGCAGCCCCCACCACGTACATAGGATACAGCTGCGAGTTCTTCGTGGGCTCGGCCGTCTCACCTACAAAACAGTGGGGCACAAAGAGATGCTGAGACATTTAAGCTGCATAGCAAACCAGAGTGGAAATGAAGGAAAATTTGTTAATAGAGGTACCTAAGTCTGATCTAAATCAGCCACCGCCACCACCCCCCCCCTCCCCAAAATAAGGTCATTTTATACGCTATTAATCAGAATTGCAAACTATCGGCAAATTCTCGGCTGCACAAGGCAGCCTGCACCAGGAGACAGCTTCACTTTTTTCTCCTTTAAGGAAAAGGATTAGCAAACTTCAAATCATTGCGCTTGCATTGAGCTGTTAAGACAAAAGGATTTAGGGGGGATTTTCAAGATACAAACTTCAACTCCTTGCATGTCACTGATTGATTGGAGCTGCTTGGGTTTTCTTTTTCTTTTCTTTTTTTAATAACTTTTAGAGTGATAATGATTTTGAAATAAAACCCGGAATAAGCAAAAATAATAAAGTGGGCTTGCAATTTTTTTAAAGAAAACACTTAAAAGGGAAAAAAAAATTGTGAGGTTATTAAAACCAGATTGTGCTCAAATACAGCCAATTGACAGACAACTAAACTCGGGGAAGGCTGCAAAGTTTTGGCTCTCTCCTCCCCGGCTGACCAGCTGTACTTACTTTTGACAGCTTCTATTTTGTAGGGTATGTTCAAGTTGCCAAGGGAGGCCAAGGCTCCCAGGAATGCTGCCACATCGGTGGCACTCTGGAAGCACTGGGAAGATGACTGGATGCACTGGCGGTTATCAATTTCCAAGTAGACGATGGATCTGTGAGACAGAGGAGTCAATAAGGAACAGGGAGCGATGACCACACCGAGGACAGGGGTGAGCCCCAGCTCCCTTCCCTCTTTAACCCCCATCAGGGGGAATTAGAAGGTGGGACCCATCTCCTTGCTTCCCTGTGGCCCAAAGCCTGCAGCTCGTGGTCTGTTGGATTTGCCTCAGTGAATGCTGTAAAATCCAGCTATCTACAAGAATGGGAGTCTCTGCTTGACAATGTTTTAAAATTACCCAGACTCTACAGTATCTTAAATTATGCTGTTTGGGAGCCTTCAGATCTTCTCACAGCAGTTCTGATGCTCTAACTCCTTTGCTTTCAGGGGTTTTTGATTGAGTCCATGGAGAGGGAGCAGGTTAGATGTGTATGTTTACACCAAAGATCTCCAAACACAGATTGCAGTAATTGAGCTTTACAACAAAGCTCTAGAAAGCATTTCCCAGGGAGAAAATGAGGCTTAACTTAATGACTTCCTGAAGTCAGACAGTCGGTCAGGCCAACCTCTGCTTCCAGGTCCCACCCAGCCCAGCCCCGGCTCCCAACAATGCACAGGACTCCTTCAATCGTGAGAGTCGCAGCATTGTACCAGGGATTCCTGAATGATCACTCCATTTTCCCACATGAGAGCAAAATCCGGTTTCTGTTCACACAGAAAGCACCATCTAAATACAATTATCTGGCCTACATCCTTCCCTTCCTAGCGTGTTACTATTCTCAACAAACACACTCGGAGAGCTGCTCAGAGAAAATGGAGCCCTCTTACCCTCTGATGTCCATCTGGTCCAGCTCCCTCTTCTGCCTCCTGCCAGCCCTGGGGTAGAGGCTGCTCTTCACTTTGTTGATGACAGCACTGGGCATATCTGACCAGTCCTCTGTGGACCTCTTGATGTAATGTTTCTTCAGCTCCTCCTCATTGCCATAGTAGGGGAAGATCATATATTCCCCCTTGGGGTTCTTCTTGAAGACCACGTTGGTGTGCAGCACTCGGCTCAGCTCCCGCAGGAAGTTGAAGGAGTTGTTCTTGAGGTTCTCTGGGGTGATGAGGACCACCACCACCAGCGTGCCATCTGCCAGCTTCTCTGGCATGTTGTTTGCACAGTCCAGACCATCCCACTCGCACTCAAAATTGTTGCAGCCCTGGTCGCAGTGACCATCTGAGAAGTGATCTTTGCAGTATTGGTCGTACAGAGGGCTGGGTGGAGGAAGAAGCAAGGCAGAAGAAAGAATTAGACCAGGTACTGCAAGTAACACTTATCTGCTGAGAAAAGCAGTGGTGGTCTCTTTTTGGTATAAATATTCTTCACCCTGACACACTAAATGAGTTTACACAGAAAGCAGCTGTTTCATGCAGCACTGTGAAGCATTCACCTCTGCAGGTGAGAGAGCAGCTGTTAAATTATACAAGAAAAAGGGACAAATTACTGTCCCTTTACTCTGAGAAGGCACTGGGACACAGAATAGTTACTAAGACCACAGTTGGTCCAGGAATCTGGGCCTAAGTTCCTGCTGTTGCCAAAGACAATGTTTGGGAAATGCTTGGATGTTAACATCATCATGTTTCCTGGCTGCTCTTCCATCTGGGGTCTCCCTGCCTCACTGACTGTGTTACTGCTGTGAGAGGGAGAATTTACTTCTCTGGAATGATTCAAGCAAGGACAGGGAAGCCATCTGCAAAGAGTCAAACCCAGAGAGCTTCCAAGTGGATGTCAACTCAAAAGGACCACAGGGAGATGTGAATGCTTGACTTGCAGCCCCACAGGCAGCAGGACAGAATTTTGGGAGTGAACAGCAGGCCTGAGTCAAGGAGTTATACCAGAAAAAATCAGAAAATTGTAACTAGAGATGGTGACAACAGAAAACAAGAAGGTTTTAAAGAAACCACTTACTTGCACTGCCCCTCATACTTCTGGCAGTCAAACCCATCGTAGAGGCAACCAGCATTATTGCACTGAGAGTCACACTTGCCATCATTGAAATACTTCCAGCACTGCAGAGACTGGGAGCAGTTCTTCCAGGGGTCGTTGAAGTTGAGGGAGCAGTCGCCGCCGTCCCAGCCGCAGGCGTGGTTGTTGCATTTCCCGTCGCAGATCTTGTTGCCGGCGTACCCGGCGCACACGGCAATCTCGCACTTCTCCTCGATTTTGGGGGGGATGATGTCCTGCCCGATGCCCCCCTGGAAGTCGAAGTCCAGGATGTGGCAGTTGAGGCCGTTGAAGTTGGCAGGGCAGTTGCAGCGGTAGTAGGGGGAGGCGTCGCTGAAGAACTCACAGGTGCCCCCGTTGTAGCAGGGGTTGGAGGTGCAGGGGCTGCTGGCCGGGTACTGGCACTCAGGGCCTGTGAAGGCCGGCGTGCACATGCACTTGGAACTCTTGTGGATGGAGATGCAGGTGCCACCGTTCAGGCAGTGCAGGTTCCCACAGGTGCGGGAGTCGTTCTCGCAGGTGGCACCCACGAATCCCTGCGGAAGGCACGGCAAGGAGGGAGTCAGAACCATTAGTGCTGTGCTACGAGCAGCATTAACACACGTGTGCTCTGGTAAACTAAAATTCACCCTCTAAGAATGGTGATGGGCAAGAATAATCTTGGATGTAAAGCTCGTTAGAGCATCCCCTCAAAGTGAAGGGAGCTGTTCTCCACAGCTGCCTGTCCCACTTGGTGTGGTACAAATAACATTCAGCCTGTTCTACCTTCGGACCTGAATCATCTTCTCCTTAATTCTATTCCAGCGTCCTTGCAAATGTGGAGGGTGCACATTTACGGATGCACCCACAACCTTCCATCCATGCCTATCCCAGCTGGGGAAGCCTCAGGGGCTAAACTGCCCTCCTGACAGCCCTCATGTCCACACAATATTCTCTGCCCAGAGCTGGCGAGGTGGGCACCTACCGGGGGGCACTTGCAGATGAAGCCACGGCCAGTGTTGCTGGCAACAGCACAGGTTCCCCCATTCCTGCAGGGTTTGCCTTTGCAGCCGTCCACCACGGTGTCACAGCGACGGCCTGTGGGGGAGAGCAGTGTGTGAGGAGCAGACAGAAGCGTGCAGGGATGCCTGGGGGGGCTGGGGGCTGCAGGCTGGACCCTGGCAGCAGAGAGGCTGCAGTGCTCACCTGCATAGCCAGGTCTGCACTCGCATTTGTAGTCGTTGACCCGCTGCACGCAGTTCTGGGTGCCGCGGGCGTCGCAGGGGTTGGACAGGCACTCGTTGACATCTCCCTCGCAGCGCTCCCCTACAAAGCCAGGGGGGCAGATGCAGCTGTAGCCACCTACCCGATCCTTGCACTTGCCATTGTTAAAGCACTTGGGCCCCAGGGTGACAGGATCAAAGAAAGGGCTGCAGTCATCCACATTGATCTCACAGTGCACCCCTAGAGAGAGGGGGGAACAACCCACACAGCTCATCAAACAGTATCAGGGGCCCGCTGCTCCCTAGTGTGAGCCTGCCCTGCCAAGGGGCTGAGCCTGACCACGTCAGTGGCAGCCTGAGCCACCTCTCAGGCAGCAGGGACATGGCTCCGTGTGGCCAAGGCCACGTGGCCTTGATGGCTAAGCCCACAAGCAAACACAAGCCTCGCCCGCTGCGTTTGCTGCTGCCAGCCCGAGCAGCTAATGAGCAGAATCCAAGGATGTCTGCACTCAGCCCACTAATGCCCCAGCCTGGGGAATTAATTTACCTTGAGTTCCTCTGGGGCAGGAGCATTTGTAGGTATTGATGAGATCGATGCAGGTTCCTCCATTCTGGCATGGGTGGGACAAGCACTCATTGATTTCCTCTGAGCAGTTAACTCCATGATAACCAGCCACACACTGCAAGGAGGAAAGAGGGGAGCTATCAGAGAGGTTCCTTCCATTCCCACATGGCTCTAGGAGCATAGCCAGCACCCCAGTCCTCAACCTGGTAACGGGGCATCATGCAAGGGCAGCACCTTGGGCAGCAGAAAGGCTGAAAAGTAACAGATGCTTTTTCCCTGGGAATTCTTGCCCCACAGGCACCCACCTCGCAGGAGTAGCCTCCCAGGTAGTCTGTGCAGGTGGCTCCGTTCTGGCAGGGGTTGGGGGAGCATTCATCCACCTGCTCCTCGCAGTAGCTGCCGGTGTAGCCGGCCTGGCAGCGGCAGAAATGAGTGTTGCCAGTGTCAACACAGAGCCCTGAGTTCCTGCAGAGATGAGCTACGTCGATACCTGTCAGGGAGAGCAGAGTGAGATGCAGGGACCTTGGTGACACCTATACACCACAGGGCCATGTCCTGGCCACCACACATCCCCCAGGGAGCCACAGCCTTGGGGGTGCATTGCTAGAGCAATCCTTGAGATTGTGCCAAGGATCCCCACCAAGAGAACCAGCCACGTCCTTGCTCAGTGCCCAGCACAGCGGACACCTGGGGACCCCACCCTGTACACATGGCAGGGCCTCACCTTGCTGCTTAGCAGCCACCTCGCAGGACACACTGGGGACATCGCAGTAGAGCCCTGTCCAGCCGCTGTTGCACTCACAGTGGTACAGGTTGCTGGTCTGCCAGCACTTGCCTCCGTTTTTGCAGGGCGAGGAGTCACACCAACGCACCAGGTTCTGGGGGAGCAGAGCAAGAGGTGAGGGTGAGGACCCAGCAGGAGTGGAGACTGCAGTGACCCCCAGATCCCCACAGCAGCATCCACCCAAGCTTCCTTACCTGGCAGTTGAGCCCGGTGTATCCCTGGGGACAGGTGCACTTGTAGGTGCCATAGCTGTCCTGACACGTGCCCCCGTTCAGGCAGGGCTTGGAGTCACACTCATTGATGTTGTGCTCGCAGTAGCTGCCCGTGAAGCCAGGCAGGCAGACACAGGTGAAGGTGTTGATGCCATCCACGCACGTCCCACCGTTGAAGCAGGAGCTGGGGACACACACAGCACACCCCAGTGAGCTGGTTGTGCCCACACCCAAGGTTCCACACACCAACCCAGAGTTGTGGGGCAGCACAGGGAGCTCAGCTTGCCCAGCTGGCAGCACTGTACCTCTCAGTGCAGTCTGGGGTGTTGTTCTCGCAGTGGATGCCGCTGAAGCCGGAGGGGCAGGTGCAGGTGTAGCTGTTGACGCAGTCGGTGCAGTTGGCCCCGTTCTTGCAGGGGTTGCTGGCGCACTCATTGATGTCCTCCTCGCACTTGGGCCCACGGAAACCAGCCAGGCACTCGCAGAAGAACGTGCCAATGCCATCGGAGCAGGAGCCACCGTTGTGGCACGGGTCTGGAGAGGAGGGATGTGCATGTGAAGATGTGATGGGTCCAGCCGGGGATGCAGCAGCCCAGCCCGGGAGCTGTCACAGCACTGTCCCCATACACATTCCCTGGCCACATGGAGGAATGGGACTGAGCCCATGGACTGGGCAGAAGCCAGGACAACCCCACCAGGAGACTCAGCACACATTGTCCCCCAGCCTCCTTCCTCCTGCTCCCATCCAGCCTTGGACTGACACAGCTCAACAGGGACATGTGTGAGGTGGCCCAGAAGCCAAGCAGGGCAGCACAGCCCAGACCACAGGGCTGGTCCATGCATGGGGAGGAGAATCCCAGCCCCAGGAAGGCTCAGGGCTGGGCTGGGTGCAGTCTGGGTCAGCCCCAGGAAGGGCCACGAGGCTCGGGGCTGGGCTGGGTGCAGTCTGGGCCAGCCCCTGCTCTTACTGGGCTTGCAGTCGTCGATGTCGGTGTCGCAGTTGCGGCCTGAGAAGCCGGTGCGGCAGGCACAGCGGTAGCTCCCGTTGGTGTTCTGGCATGTGGCCCCATTCCTGCAGGGGCTCTTCACACACTCATTGATGTCAATCTCACAGGTCTGACCTGGGGACAGAGCAGGACAGGCATTCTCTGGGCTGGGGGTGACAGTGACGTCTTGGGTGCTGCTCACACCAAGGCAGAAGCCAAGGGATGCAGGCAGTGGTTGTGTCCCATCCAGACCCTCCCCAAGGTCTGGCTCCCTCCCCTGAGGGGAGTGAGGGGTTCTAATCCCCAAAAAGGCCACGTCCATACCTTGCCAGCCAGGGGGACAACTGCAGGAGAAGCTCTTGTAGTCCTCTGACTCCTGGCACTCGCCACCGTTCTTGCAGGGGCTGCCAGCACAGGGGGCCAGCACATCCTCACAGGTGGCTCCTGCACAAGCACAAGCACAAGCACCCGCTGACACCCTCCAAAATAACAGGTAGCCCAAGATCCTGCTATCCTTGCCCCCTGCTCTGGGCTGCTGCCAGTGTGGGGAAGGCTCTGGACTTTCCCAGCACCCCAGGTAGCCCAGCTAGCGCTGTCTCCTCCATTCCAGGTCACCCATGACCCTGAAACCCCACAAACTTTTAAGCCCTGGTTATCTGGGCTGCATGACAGCACTGCACACTTCCTTTGGCAGGGAAGTGCTGCTCGGGGTGTCTTTTCCCCCTTGCACTCCCTCCCCCCTTCCCTCTCCGCTGCTTTTCCTGTTTACGTCCAGCCAAGGGACACGTTCCCTCTGAACCCTTATCTTCCTTGTCAGCCAATATCTCCCGAACTGGCCTTTGCTATTTTCCAGAGCCTTCCCCTCCCTGCCTGGCCAGTCCAGGGGTTTCTATGGCCACTGGCGAGGGCAGGAAACAGCTCATGGCTTCCTGCAATTGTGCTGGGCTGCGCGAGCGGAAGCGCAGGGCCGGCAAACAGGAATTGGCTCAGCAGAATCCCCCGGCCCCTCGGCCTCGGATCGCCTTCTCCAGCACGGGCATCGTGCCTGGGGAACAGTGGGGTGTGAGTGGGGCAGCCCCTGGGTGCTGCTGCCCCCGAGCCACCGCCCTGATGCCCTCCAGCAGCAGGAGGAAGAGGAGGAAGGGAGGAAGCTGTGTCTGGCAGCTTCCCAAATTTCCTCCAGCTGCGCCGTGGAGAGGTGGAGCTGTGGCTGTGGGCAGCCCCTTGAGAGAGGCATTCATGCTTAGTGTCAGCTCACTGCATGGGCTGGGGACCAGTTTGGGGTCACGCAAGAAGCAGAAACCTCACAGAGCTGTGGGGGGACTCACCTGTGTAGGGCAGGAGGCAGTTGCAGGTGTAGCCAGCAACATCATCAATGCACGTGCCCTGGTTCAGGCAGGGGTTGGAAGCACACTCGTTGATATTGGTCTGGCAGTTGGGGCCTGTGTTAAGAAAAATAGATAGAAGTGGATGTGATGGAGGTGTGCTGGTGGCAGAGGGTACAGTGGGGACAGGGTGACAATGGCAACAGCCCACCCATGGCCCTGGGAAAGCCTCCTGTGCTCAGCTCCAGCCCTGCATTATGCTGGAGGTCTCCAGGATGGCTGCACTGCCACAGCTCCCAGACACACCTGGGGCTCCACTGTCCCCAAAATGAAACCCCCAGCCCACCCAGCATCATGAGAACACCCACCCACAGCTTCCACCCAGGCCTCAGTGTGTGGGGAACATGGCAGCATCCCTGGCTGCAGCCTTAGGATCATGGAATCACAGAGTTGTTAATTCTGGAAAAGCCCTCTAAGCTCATCAAGCCCAACCACTGACCCAGCATCACCATGTTCCACCTCCACACCCCTTTTGAACACTTCCAATCATGATGACTCCACCTCTTCCCTGGGCAGTTTATTCCAATGCCAGGAAGAAATTTTCTAGAATATCCAATCTAACCCCTCACTTACCACTGAAGCCCTCCCTGCAGGTGCAGATGTAGCCACTGGTCATGTCCTTGCAGGTGCCACCGTTCATGCAGGGATTGGATTCACACTCGTTGTTGTTAATGTCACAGTTTGTCCCACTCCAGCCAGGGTCACAGTCACACCTGTAGCTTTGGGGAAAAATTGGGGCATAAAGAGCTGGTCCATCCTGGCCCTCTAGGCTGCACCAGCCATCATTTACCCAGCAAATCCTGTCCCTTCAGGGAAATATCCCAGAGCATGGACAAGCACCACCTCAGGGGAAAAATAATTGCTCTCCTCTAACCCTGACTTTGGTCCCTGCAGACCCCTGCCCCCTCCAGCCTACCCATTCAATCCATCGTGGCATCTGCCATGGATGCAGGGGTTGCTGTTGCACTCATTCACTTCAGACAGGCACTTGGGGTCGTGGAAGCCCTCGGGGCACAGGCAGGTGAAGCCATTGATGCCATCCTTGCAGGTGCCCCCGTTGTGGCAGGGGTTGCTGGCACACTCGTCGATGTTGATGTTGCACATGCGTCCTGGGAAAGGGGGAGCAAGGAACAGTCACCCCACAAAAATGAACAGCGTGGTGTGGGGAGTGCACCCTGCAGGCAGCTACCCCTCCATCTGCCCAGGGAATGTCTGCTGGAGGATGGGATCTCTCTCAGGACACAGGGAATGCCTGCTGGAGGCTGGGATCCCTCTCAGGACACAGGGAATGCCTGCTGGGATCTCTCTCAGGACACAGGGAATGTCTGCTGGAGGCTGGGATCCCTCTCAGGACACAGGGAATGCCTGCTGGAGGCTGGGATCCCTCTCAGGACACAGGGAATGCCTGCTGGAGGCTGAGATCCCTCTCAGGACACAGGGAATGCCTGCTGGGATCTCTCTCAGGACACAGGGAATGTCTGCTGGAGGCTGGGATCCCTCTCAGGACACAAGGAATGCCTGCTGGAGAATGGGATCTCAGGACACAGAGGAGTGGGCTGCCCTGCAGGCAGGGTGACTTCACACCCTGCACTGCCTGCCTGCCTTCACTAAATGTGACTGACTGGGAAGACGCCGTGCCCTGAGCTGCCTTAGCCCAGGAGGGAACACCGAAGGGAGGAGGTTTCAGCCTGTAACCCTACCTGCCACGGCTGACAAAGCCAGGCTTTATTTCAGCCCCCGGCGGGCCCGAGGACAAGGGGCCGTGCGAGCGGGGAGGGGTGGGGGCTGCTCCCATCAAAGCCCTCCACCATTTCCAGCAGCCATCAAACAAACCAGTCTGACAAGGCAGCAACCTGATACCCATGGGAGTGGGCGCAGCAGGAGTCGAATTCGCAGCACCAGACACCCCTTTGATTTGGGACTGAGCCGGGGTCACCCTCCTGAACAAACAGGAGCGCTGGAGGGTGTAAAACCTCCTCCAAGCGGGATGGCAGCATCCCCCCTCCTTATTGCACCCTTGTCCTGGTTTTGTGAGGCACCAGCAGCTGCAGGTCCCCAGGGTGTGAGGCCCTGCTCTCACCTGTGTAGCCCGGCTCGCAGGTGCACTCGTAGCCATTGATCTTGTCGATGCACTGGCCGTAGTCACAGGGATTGCTGGCACAGTCATCCAGGTTGATCTCGCAGTTGGGACCTGGGGTGGAAAGAGGGGGTGTTAGGGGGTCTCCAAGAGTGTCCTTAGGAGGTCCCCAGCCCTGCCAAAGCAGTAAAGGAAGCCTGCTGGCACCAGCTGCCACCAGCACCTCACAACAAAGCTCCTCCACCATGGGCAGATCCCGGCTGGGGCGCGGCTCCTGCCAGAGCTGGGCACCAAACCGGGAGAACTCACCCTCACTCAGGGTGCCCCTGGCCACCCCTAGCCCCAGGTAGCCACTGGTGGTGGCCCAGGGCCAACGTGCCCCAGGATGAGGATGGGAATAGCATGCTGCACCAGCAGTGCCGGCCCATGAGGAACCCCAGGGGT
>VRYO01001183.1:2286240-2300675 GCA_009812075.1 Sialia sialis | reverse complement strand
GGCACGCCGCTCGGCTGTGCAGTCATCTGGCAAAACCCCCGCCTCGCCGCACCGTGCACACGCCTTTTTTTTCTTTTTTCTTTCTTTTTTTTTTTTTTCTTTTTTTTAACTTTTTATTTAACTTTATAACTTTTTTTAAACTTTTTCTTATTTTTTTAAACTTTTTCTTATTTTTTTTAACTTTTTCTTCTTTTTTTTTTTAACTTTTTCTCCTCTTTTTCTAACTTTTTCTCTTTTTTCCCTCCTTTTTAAAATTTTTTCTTTTTTTTTAACAATCCTCTGCTGCCTGCGCTATGTTGGCTGATAGATAACGCAGAGTCTCAAATTGCAGGGAAAGCTGGGGGGGAAAAAAAGAGGAATAAGGAGAGAATGATAATAAAAATGATGCTGGACAAAGAGCGCTGGTGGCAGCGCGGGAAGCGCTGAGCGCGGTGGGGACACCGAGGGACACGGACAGGGGGACCAAGAGGGGATGCTCAGCATCCCAGCCAAAGCAGAAGGGTTCCTGGGCTCTCTGGAATTGGGAATCCTGCTCTGTGAGGTCGGGGAGAGGAGCACACAGCCTGACACCATCACACCCAATTAGTTTTCTGACCGATTCCAGCGCAGGTAAGTAGGGGTTTGAACACATGGATGGGAAACCAAGGTAAATCCCAGCCTGGATCTGGGCGTGGTTATTAGCCAGGAGGTTAATTAGTGATTGGAATAACCCTGAGGGACAAGGAAGCCCCTGCCTGGAGGCACAGGGCAGGTTGGGATCACTGGCAGTGCCAGGGTTGAGGGCTGCCTCGTGCTGGGCTGCTGAGGTGCTTTCCAGGCTTGTGTTCAAGAAACCCCTGAAATTGGCAGATTATTTAAAAATCAGTTTCTATTTGTTTGTGTTAAGAGCTGATTTATGGCCACAATCAGCTCCAGAGAGTGAGGAGAGTGCAGCAGATGGCAGGGAAGAGTTCAGCCTGGGAGGGCTGAGATGGGCACATCAGGTCCAGGGTACACTCCTGCTCCGTATTTCTCCTCCCAGAAAGAGGCATTCCCAGCAAATCTTCAGCACAGGCACCCTTCCAGCCCAGCATCACTGCTCTAACCCAAGGAGAGTTTCTGTGGGGCAGCACAGACCCCCTGTATGTGCCCAGCAACTCCCAACCTCACACATCTCAAATTCATCTTGGTTTCTTTGTGTCCAGGACATCCTCCTCCCTCACACCTGGTGGCTTCCACACCATTCCTGCATGTTCTGTAGAGCTCCAGCACAGAACAAGGCTGTTCCTGCATCTGAGACAAGCAGGGAAAAGCACATTCCCAGCTATGGATGAAGCCACGGGATGAATTTCACTGTTCCCTTCCTTCACAGGTCCTGGAGCTCACTCACAGACTGGAACTGCATTTCAAAGCCCAGCAACCTCAGCAGATTCAGAGGAAAGCCTGGAGACAAGTCTCGCATGCAAAGCAAGAGATCAAAAACCAGGTGAAGAATCAAGGCAATCCAACTTGTAGTTATTTTTCAATTTTTCTAGGTATGCATTAAGCAGAGCAAAATTCAACTCCCAGCTATGCTACAACCTCACCATGCAGCCACCTTTCTTTCCAGGCACTAAAAACCTCTCCTAAAGCTCAGCCCAGCGAGCTGAGCTTTATTTTCTGTAAAAAACATGAGGTGGTGTCAGGGATTCCAGGTGAGCAGACGTGGAGGATGCGACATCCCCGCAGGCTCAGCCAGGTGAAGATCACCCTGTGGTTTTTCCTTTGGCATTTCCCAAGCCAGGGCTACCCAAACCAAACCCCAAGCAGCTCATGGAAATTAGCATAGGAGACATTAAAGCTCGGCTTTAATTACAGATATACGTGTTGGCAGAGGACAGGGCGGGTGCTGCAGGATCAAAACAGCTCAGGAGGGCCATTAGAAAGCGGCTTTGAGGAGGTGAAATGTGGCCAAGCTGCCTGGGGGTCCTGAGGAGCCTCTCTGAAAGCCTCAGCTGGGCTGGTGTGGTCACAGTCCCAGCTCCAGGCATGACGAGCACCCCGTTCCCAAACCAGGCAGGAATGGCTAAAAATACCAACGTGTCTCCCTCATTGTTTCCGTTGACTCATGAACGCGCTGAGGAGGCAACAAATGCTCCATTTTAGCCACTGATGGAGGGTGATGCCATCCCAATCCCAATCCTGAGCCCAATCCTGAGCCCAATCCCCATCCTGATCCCACTGACGGTCAGGCCCTGCTCCAACACACAGTGCTCCCTCTCCCAGCCCCATTCCAGCAGACAATCTCCCAGCCCCACACTCCTGGGGTGTGTCCCACCGAGGGACCAGGCAGGACAGGGGACAGCAGGCAGTCCCCATCCCTGTGGATGAGGGTGCTCCTTGCAGGGGTGGACACACTGATTTACACCCCCTGGGTGTCTGGGGCTGCTGGCCATGCCTGTGGCTCTTTTTGTTTCTGGGGGTCAGGCAGAGGCTGGGAGCTGGATTCCCACAGCACCAGGCTGGGATGTGTCTTCCCTCTCAGGACTCTGCTGAGGGGGGACACGATTAATAATGCTCTGAGCTGCCGGCCCATAAATCTGTATGATTCATGGCCAGTGTGAAGGGTGATGGAGAAGGCCTTGTCCAAGGTCAGACAGCAGTCCCTGGGGACAGCCTGGGAACTGCAACAGCGGCCCCAAATTCCCACTCTGCTCCCAGCACCAAGCCTGGGCCAAATCTGGATCTGCTCAGCAGGGGCACGTGCGTTTGTTGTGTCTGCTGCACATCCAGTCACAACCAGTGGCCCAACGCTGCAGCAATTCCAGCAAGGCTCCAGGAGAGCTCAGCACATCACATAATCCAAAGCAAGAGTGAGCTGCAGGAGTATCAGAGCTGCTGGGTGTCACCACAGCTGCCAGCCCCTTTGGCTGGCAGAGCTGGGGTGCCCATCCCCTGTGATTTCTGATTTTTGGTGCTCCCCGTGTGTGGCTCTGGTGCTGCCAGCCCTTTGTTCACTCTGTCCTTGCTTTTCCTCCAAGCCACCAGCAACAGGTTTTGTCGCTCCGCAGCAATGCGGGCACTGAAAGCATCCCGAGGCAGATGTTTCTGTGACCTCTGACCCAAGACTAATGTTTTCCTTTCTGCACTAAGCTGCCATCTGCCACGGCCGGCACAGATGACACCCGGGCGCTGCCGCAGCCCGCATGGCAGCACGGGGGCTTTGTTCAAACTGGGGATGCACCAGCACAGCCAGGGGCAGGGCATGTCCCAGGGGGATGTCCTGCATGTGGGGGCTCAGCCTGCACCACCCCTCAGCTCACACCTCCCTGAGCTGGAGGTGAAACCCACTCTGGGCTTTAAATGTACAAAAAATAATCCAACAAGCAAAGTGGAAGGCAGGTGTAAACCAGGTGTCCCCCCATGCCCACCCTATGCAGGGGACAGGGGGCTGGCAGGGAGCCCCATGCTGGCCCCTGGCCCCTCATCCAGGCTGCCTCTTATCTTCTCTGCTATCACCTAACCTCTTCCTCACCCTCAACTGCTGGAAGCATCAACAGCCTTGCTGTTTTCCCCAAGGTATGAGCAGCGTGGGAAAGCTGAGCAGGCTCAGGTCTTTACTCCAGCACCATTTTGGGGGCATTTTGAGACTAATGGAACCAGGGACCACCCTGCTGCTGGGTGCAGGGTCTCCCACCATGGGGACAGGCTGGGCTGGGGGATGCCATTCTCTGCTCTGTGGTACCTGTGGCTCAGAACAGCCACCTCAGAGTCACCCCAGCACAGAGAAGGTTCAGGATCACAGCTGTGACCTTGAGTGGTGCAGAGGGATCCCCTGAGGGACCTCCACACCCCCAGAGCCCTGTGCAGCAGCAAATGTGCTCTGTGACCTGTGGGTGGCTGTGCCAGAGTGGGGACCCCATGGAGCGAAGCAAGTGGCCGAACGTGAGCAGGACACTCAGATTTCACATGTTTGCTGGCAACAGCTGAGGAATAACCCTCAGGAGAGCCTCCCATAGCTGCAGCACAGCCCAGAGCCACTGCAGGCTGCTGCCAGGTGCAGAGTGACACGGCCCTGCCCTGTTGTCCCCTCACCTCTCGGGGTAACTGTCATCCTGGGGCTGACAACAGGAACCCAACTGCTGCCCCACACCTCCCCCTGCACCCCACAGCTGCAGCCCAGGCAGCAGGGAGCCTGCTTTCCAGCAGGCAGCCACGCACAAGAGTCACCTTTCCAGTTGTGCCAGTGGCTCCCTGCCTGGCACAGCCTGGGAGCAACACCCCAGCTTTCTCCTGGGCACACCCTTCCCCGTAAGACACGTTTGCTCACTGCCAGGCAGGGAATCCTGATCTCCCCTGGCTCCAATCTGACCAGAGAAAAAGGCCAGTGCTTGGGGATATGTCTGCATGTCCCTGAGAGAAGAAACCTGCTTCTCACTCCATCTTATTCCATTCCACTGCCTCCCCAAGAATCCCTCTTGTGATGCATGGAGCAACAGGTGCTGCTCCGGCCTCCAGGATGCCTTGGAAACATCCTGCTGACACAGGAGCACACTCTGGAGCCAGGGGAAGGCAGGGAGGTCTGGAAAACGATCCTGCTGGGGAATCAGAGCTCTCTGCCCCCTCCAGCATCACCAGGAGCACACAGAGGGAAACGAGGAGGAGATGAGCAATGCTTTTGGATGCACATGGGGTTGTGGATGCTGCCTGTTCCCGGGCAGCCAGAGGCAGGGGGGCTGCTGGACCCCCGTCTGCTCGGTGGCTCCTGGCTCTGTGGCTCTTAAGAAACCAAAGGCTTCACCACAACTCCCAAGGCATGAAGGCAGAGCTGCCCTCACCCATGTGGGGCACCCCGACTGGGTGATGCACCCTAAAGCTGCCCCGGCGCCAGCACAGCCCCACAGAAACCTCCAGCAGCTCCCAAAACCCAGCACAAGACCTAAGCAGTGGTTTTTTAAGAAGTCTCATCCAGGTCCTGCTTTATTAAACACTCTGGGACACCAGCCTGGGAAAAAAGCAGAGTTTCACACAGGGAGGTGGTTGGCAAAGCAGCAGGTTACTCCAAGTGACATCAGGTTAATAAAGCAAGAGCAGATCTCCATTCTTGTTTAATTAAAAAAGCAAACTGCAATCCTGAGTCTTTGATGTGTTTTTTTTTTTTTTTTCTTGTTCCATTTCATTTTTGACCTAGCCCAAGTCATCTAATTGAGATTTTAAGATCCAGACTTTCATCTGGAGAGAAACTAAAGGAATTCCCAAAGCTGGATATACTTGTGGACAGGAGTGGGGAAAAAACATGCTAGAGCCCTGTTTCTCCTATGAATAAAAAAAAAAAAATGGCTTTGTTTCTTAAGCAGACATTAGTCAGGACAGTTTGGGAATCAAAGTTCCCATTGTAATGAAAAACAATATAATCCCATTACTGAGCAGAGTGGCCAGGCTATTCAGGGGTGGTAACTGGCTACCTGGGAAGGAGCTGCCTTTCAATGCAGCTTCATTCACAACAAACATGAAAGATGTCGAAGGAAGAGCCCAAGACAAAACTCGCCTCATTCCCACCCTCAACAATGGCTGCTATGAAATATTTGTTTTCCCCAGCCGATGTTTTTTTATATCCTCTGCCGGTGCAAAGCTGCACGGCCCCATTGTTTGTGGGAGCTCTCTCTGCTCACCCTGCTCCTTCTCTTGCCCATTGATGGGGTGGCCACGAAGGATGTGCTTCCAGCAGAGGATCCCCAGGGAACACAGCCTGGGCTGAGGCTGGCACCATCACCCATCCCATCACTTTCCTGGGGACTTTCCTTCCCACAGACACTGCAATGTGGCACCTGAGAACACTCCCTGCTCCTGCCCTCTAAAAATGTTTCATTCTTTAAGCCAGCAGAAGAAAAAGTCAGAATTTGGGGGAGATAAGGAATTTCTACCTCCACAGGCTGCCTGCCAGCCCAGCATTGCTGGTGCCTGAGGTCACTCTTCCCTCCCCACCCCTTTTTGGGGTAACTCCTGCTTTTCCTCCAGCACTTGCTGCCCGTGCAGGTTGAATTCACTCTGCTGTGCTCTCAGAGCTCTGGCACACACACAGCCCTAGAGTCACCATCTCACTGAGTGATGATGAACTCCTTCTTTTCTCCCCTTTCCCCCTCAAACCAAGTTTTGGCTAAACACCGTGCTGCCCTAGAGCCTAATATGGAAAACTCCCACTCGTGACCCCACCATCCCACTCGTCTAATCCCGAACTTAAAATCTACGATTAGGATCTCAACAGCCACCAAAAGTTTAAACAAGCTAAATTTAGCCCTGATATTTATAAACAAGGAGGAGAGGGGGGTTTTTGCAGAGCACACACGGGTGCCCCGTGGCACAAAGCCAACTGAGAGGCAGAGGAATTCCTGCCGGGGATGTTTCGGTGGGAAAAGATGCCAGACAGGGATGGATCCAGCTCCCCTCAACCTCACAGCCACGCAGCTGCTGCTCTCCCTTTTTTGCAAGCAAAACTCCCCAAAAAAACCACCTATTAACAACAAAACTCTTGCAAGCGTGAGCATCCCGGGATTTCTCCTGATGCCGAGTCTAACCAAGGAAACGGCGAGGGAGGGAGGGAAACCTCTGCCTGCGACACCTTTTGCCGGCAGAAATCCCTGTGTCAACATGACGCCCTCGCTGAGGGAGCAGGGACAATGGCGGCGGCTCTGCCCTCCGGCCCAGCCCGCATTCCTGCCCCCCTCCCCTGGAAACCCCCCTTTTGTGGGGAGCAGCAGGCCCTGTGAAAGGGCCGTCTGTCGCCCTGCCTTTTGACTTGCAGGTCTGTGTCTAACATTTTAATAGGGGCTGGGGGCCGGGGACAGACCCACCCCCCTCCTCCCGGGCTGCTCCCCTGTGGGGTCACTCTCCCAGCCCGCCCCAAAGCTGCACATCCCAGGGGACACATCCCAAAGGACAGATCCCAGGGGACAGCCACATTCCTCCACCTGCTGCAGAGGAGCCATCCCATGGGTTAACCATCCAGGAGGAAATTTGGGAGGGTCTCCTCCTGTTTCCCACAAGCAGGGCAGCTCCAGCAGGGCAGGAGTGATGGGGACATGCTCTCCTCCATGGCGGCTCAATGACAGCAGAAATTTCCTTAAAATAAACCATGGGACACTCAAAAATGCTCAATCCACAGCCAGCACAGAGCGTGTGGCCCTTGGGGTCCTCACCACCCTGCTGGCATGGGACAGAGCAGCTGACAAAGCCAAAATCTCCTTTCCATGCTCCTCTTGGGGACAGGTGTGACAGGTAACATCACATCACACCACAGAGGATGAGGAGGAACTGGCAGCAGGATGCCAAACTCAGGCCTGACAACACAGCACAGCCCAGAGGGTGGAGGAAAAGCTGGCACTGCCACTCTCAGCCATGGTGACTTTAAATCAAATCCAAAACCAGAGGATCCCAGCCCTGGGTGCCCCTGTGGCCCCCAGCCCACCCCACCAGGCCACTTGCCTGCAGGGTGCCCCTTCTATTAAATAAGGGCAAAGTTATAGCATCATTAAAACTTAATAAATCCATTTCCCATATAAACACTATTAAATTCAGGTTTTGGGGAAGGGAATTAGGGTGAAAACTTGTTAAAAGAAAATGACTTTGGCGCAAATAAATTTTTGCAACTTGACCGAGCATGAAAGTTTCCCATTAAAATGCGACTCGGCTCCCTTTGCTGGAAATGTGCAAGGGCCTAATAACCATGGCCTAAACATTAACTGTTTAACTGGCTTTTCCAATATTAACTCCAGGCTGCCATGGGGGGAAGGGGAGGACGTGATGGGTGAGAGCTTAAAGCAGACATTAATTACTCCTGTGTGAGGGAGGCACACCCCGAGCTTCTCACAGCATCCTGCTCCCATGGCACACACTGGGATTTGGGGCTTGTTCTGGGCAGGGCCAAGAGCTGGACTCAATGATCCTTGGGGTCCTTTCCAGCTCAGGGTATTCTGTGATTCCAAACAGAACTGATTTGGGGTATGGCTGGCTTGAAGCACAGCATGAATTCTGCTGCACCTGAGGTGGTAGGGATGATCATTGTAGGTTCCTTCCAACTGAAAACATTATTTTGGTGGACAGAGCTCCCCATATAGCCCAGCCAAACATCCCTAACCCATCCCCAACACCTCACAGAGGTTTATTCTCACAATGGGAACCTCCAGCATCATCGAGAAGCTGTGGCTGCCCCATCCCTGAAAGTGTCCAAGGCCAGGCTGGACAGAGTTTGGAGCAACCTGGGCTAGTGGAAGGTGTCCCTGCCCATGGTAGGGGATGGAATGAGATGTTTAAGGCCCCAAATTATCCCACAGTTCCATTATCACCCTATTAACCCCCAGCAAACTGCTTGAGATACAAGATCACAGCACCACAGCCCCTGCTCATGGGGGACCTGCCAGCATGAGGAGGTGACAGAGAGGACCTGACCCCAAACGTGCACAAGAGGAAGGCAGATTCCAGATGTGGGTGTCCAGGTGTGAACAGGCACCATCACACCTGGCCAGATGCTCAGCTGGGAGCAGCACTGAGCTGCTCGAGCAGCAAGACCCAGGTGTTAAACACCGGGGAGCTCCCAGGTGAGCATCTCCAGGTGTCCTGGGGAGCTGCCATGGCCTGGTGTCACTGGGACCAGCAGCCTGGTGTCACCATCACACACAGGAGCTCTCTATGCTCCACATTCAGATACCCAGGAATCAAAAATCCAGCATTCCCCCTCGACACCAGAGCAGCATTTCTGTCCTTATGCCAGAGCTCTGGCTGCAGCAAATCCAGGCTCATGGGGGCACCATGCAGCAAGGCAGCATCAGGGAGCGATGGCATTTTGGGCACAGCTTGGCATGGGTGGGTGCAGGACCATCCTTCAGGCACAGAGCTCAGCACCATGTAATGAGATAAAAAAATCTGGGAGGAAACAGGAATCACCCCAAACCATCGCTTCTCCAGACTGCTGAGCTTTCTAACCCTGAATACAAAGCAGAATAGCCCAGCTTAGGGAATGAACAGCACACTGCCCCATCCCAGGCAGCAAAAGGAGCCTGGCAGGTCCTCAAGGATGGCCCTGAGTGGAGCAGACCACCCTGAACACCTTTTTGGACTCAACCAAGACCCCACAGCAGGTCTACTTTCCCAGGGGGAGTTAAGTTATATCCACTGTTCTCTTCCACATGCTGCAAAACCTTCACCTGGCAGCACGTTCACCACAGAGAAGTCTCCATCCAGATCCAGAGCTCACCAGCTCTCCCTAAGTGCACCCTGGGGCTACTCCCTCGTTAAACACGCTGATGCTCAATAAATTTCACATTCCACTCATGTACACATGCCGCCACCACTTGAGACACCAACCAACACTAGCAAAATGAGGGGGCACCACACCTCCAGGCCTGGAAAAAGCAGGTTAATTTCCAAACAATGTTATTTTAAAACTTGCTAACTGCCTCCTGATTATGTTGTCCGAGCCCTTAATTGGTGAATAGCCTGGTTTTGCAGTGACTTATACGTGTCAGCCTCATGCTGCACACAACAAACCAGAATAGCCTAGGAGGGCAGGCCAGGTGTGAGGGATCAGCTGGAACAAATGGACGTGTTGTGGCTGCCAGCAGGAAGGAAGACAGCGAGTCAGGTGTTGAGATGGAAGAGATTTTTGGAATAAAACATACCCCACACCATGGAGTGAGTGACGTCCAGCCCCAGGGAGCAGAGCCCCGTGCAGACCACGGAAACTGAAGATGTCCCTGCTCATTGCAGATGGCTTTTAAAGGTCCTTTCCAACCCAAACCCCACTAATCTGAGGGGATGAACACCACTGCTCCTCTCTCATCTCTCCTGCTCATCTCTGTGCTGTGGGACCTCCAGAGACATCTCCTCTCAAACACATCCCATGTCCTTGTCACACGGGACAACCACAGGTGTCCAAGCCATGAGAAAAACCAAGCAAAACACCTCAGCCCGAGCAATAAAATCCCAATGACACAGAGCAGGAGTGGGACCATCTGAGAACCTCATAACCATGGAGACACCTTGCAGAGAGCAGAGACACAAACAGGTTCTTTCAGACAAGAGCTAAAACCCCCACTGCTGTCCCAATGACCTCAGCAGCTGGGCTTCGGTTTCTCTTCCACTGGAATCCACAACAGGTGACACTTTGGTATTTTTACTCTCCCCTCTTACCCATTTCCACCTTGTTCTTTCCGAGAATGAGATCAGACTTGAACGAGCCATCGAGAGTTCTCAACATGGCTGAATCACAGCTCGTCTACTTCTTTAAGAGCTTCCTCTGCTTGATTGTTCAACACTCCACCCTCTTCCTCTCCAGCACCGAGACTGCATTTTTTCTTTGTTATTATTTCATGGAAATAACGTTGGGTTTAAAGCACATGAGAAAAACCAAACCAGAAGGAAACTTCCGCCCTTTACAATGAGATAACAATGACTGAGCAGCTGAATAACTTGAAGGGCACAGAAGCTCACGGGGCTCACATCACTCCTCTGCCTTCCTGGTTGTCTCCTCAAAGAGTTTTGAGCTAAAATAATCACCTCTTCCCGCTATGGTCCCCCTCAGAACGCTCCTTCCCATGTTTCTGGCCCGCTGCCCATGGAAGCTGGTGGTGGCAAAGGCACCAGCTCAGAAGCCGCTGCCCTGGCTGGACGACAACGCTGTGCTGATTCATAAACAGAGGAAGTACTTTAGCAAACTGACTTTTCCCCTTTTTCAGCACAAGCCCAGTGGTTAATTTAACTTATTTTTTCCCTCCACCGTCTTCTCTGAGCAAGAGGAGGCACAGCTCCTCTGGTTTTAATGGTGAGAGGCTGGTGGAGCAGGGCTGGAAGCTCAGCCCTCTTTCAATGCCATCTGCTTTTAACTAGCAGAGCAAGGGAGGTCCTGGGAATAAATGTCATATGGCACAGGGAGCTAAAATCAGACCGACTCATTTGCAGGGATGCCAGTCAAAACTAGGGTTATCCAACAGTCTAATTAGGAGCTATCACTAGAAGTCAAAAACGACCTCTTGGAAAAACCCTCTCATTTAGTCTGGGAAAATGCCTTTGTACAAGGCAAGTGCCTTTTCTGGAATGCCACAGCTCCCCAGCACCACGGAACCTCACACCAAGCCCTGCAGCAGCCACCAGCTCCAGCCTGGACCTTTTAAAGCTCCATCTCTGGGTCAAAAATACTCAGAGCCTGTGCAAGACCCACAAAACTACTGCTGCTGCTCTTCCTGCACTGAAAGACCAGGATAACCGTGCCAAGATGGAAAGCAGCTCCAAAGGAGCTTAATTAGGGCTCTCCTATCCCAAGCCTTCCAATGCAATGCTTGGTCCCCACCGTTCAATTAAAGCCCTGCGTGCCCTGCACCTCCTGGCAAAGGGACAAAGCAAGATAAGGCACCTGGAGCTTTACAAACTATCCCTGCAAAATAATCAAAGGCAGAGAAAGCTGCTGGTCTCACACCAGCGGTTCCCTTTCCGTGGCAGGGCTGATAACCTGGGCTTGGAGTTATCAGAGCTGGCTCCACGTAACCCAACGAGCTCTGTCCCGCCACAAGCGCGGGGACACTCGTCCTCCGGAGCAGCATCCCCCTCGTATGCTATTTATTTCACTCCACTTTCTAATTGGATTTGTGGGGGCAGCACAAAGGGGCTTTATGGCCAAACTTTGTTAAGTGCCAGGCCGAGCAGAGATGTGGCCAGCAGCCAAAATGGTGCATTTCACGCAGGCGCCAAAGGGCAGTGCCAAGCTTTTCTGCGTCTGCTATCTTGTGCTCTTGGCTCTGCTTTGTTTAAGGAGCTTGGAAGCAAAGCTCCTCGTCAAGAGATACTCAAACAAAGTGAAAAACCAGGATATTGCGAGTTGCTATCAGGTAACTTGGGAAGTTGCACCTCCTCCAGTCTGGCTGTACCTGCAATATCTGCCCCCATCGCCCTGCACGGGACAAGAGCTTTAACACACCCAGAGCATACACCTGCAAAAATAACTCAAACTCACGGAGCATCTGCAGCCAAGACAGAAGTGGTTATTCACAGCCAGCAACCAAGAACGTCTTTAAAGTTAAAAAAAGTTAACTTTTTTTCTCTTAAAAAAAAAAAAAAAACAACCCACCCTGAGCCTACTTTGGAGGCTTCTCCAAATAGAGCTCGCACACATCAGACCTAATTAGATTCCATCACCATCTGCACATGAAATGTAAATCAGGAGTTGCAGAGACTTAAGAAAAAAAGGAAAGAATGACCACAAGGAAAAGGAGGGGTGTAAGGTTGGGGAGGGGGTGGAGGGTTGGGCATTCTGGGAAGCCATACATGATTAGTCACACAGCATTAATCTGCCTCCCTTAACAATAGCTGCCGAATTTCGACCGAATCCCAGCTGTCGCTCTTTGAATGAAAGAAAACAAGATTTAGAGCGTCAAGCGTTGGTAAGGGCTTCTGTGCAAAAAAAAGTGGCGTGCATTCATTAGTGCCTCACAAAGGGACCCAGCCTTTGTCCATTAAATTGCTCATGTGCCTGATTGATTTGCTGATTTATTTGCACCAAAGGGTTGGGGGGCTCAGCTTGGAGAAGGGGGCAGGAGGTGCCCGGCTACTGGGCAGAGTAACGGCACCCAGGCGGATTTGCAAAAAAGCAACACACATTGTCAAGGGAAACTGCCATTCAACAGGTTGGGATTGGAAATGCCTTCAGGTTCCTCCGCCGAGGACTTCCTATTTGGAAATTTGGGGTGGGTGGGAACGTCTCCCCGCCTGCTCGCAGCTCAGGCCATGTTCAACAGGCAGAGGGGAAATCTGGCCGGAAAACAGAGCCTTGCCCATTCACATTTCTTTTATGGAATAGTTTTAAAAAGGGAGCTGGAGTCTTATTCATTTCTCTTGGTTATTGTTCCCTGGGAGACTGGAGTGAATCGGCCATCGCTGCGGTGGGTCGGTTGGTCCTTCAAAGAGTCCCAATGCTTTACACATCCGTTTCCCCACAATCAGCCTGGAGAAAGCCCCAGCCTGGGTGCCAGGTCTCACCAGGAACGCCAGGCTAGACCACAGCCTGGCACCAGCACTGGCAGGGCAGCAGGAGGAGGTGCCCTGCTCCCCTGGCGATGCCTCATCGGCCCAAGGACACCACTGGGGCACCTCCAGCAGCTCCACGGAACCTCTCTCAAGTTTTTATTGGAGATGTACTGGTCACCCTAAGTGTGCAAGGGACTGCTAGGCAATGCTCCAGGGCCAGGAGGGAGTAGCTGGAGAACAGACAGACAGACAGACAGCCTCCCTCCCCGACGGTCCAAGGAGCGCCGCGGGCTGGCCCTACCTCCTGCTCCATCAGCAGGGCAGTCTGCAGAGGCTAACACCAGCAAAACATGGCCCTTTGCCCATGTTTTTCCACCCAGCCAGGAACAAAGCCTGATCCTGCCAAACTCGCGGTGACTCCTACACAAGCAGGTTATTCTTGCCACTCAAGGAAAGAAAATGCATCTTGCCCTATTAAATCCAGAGCCTTCAAAGCAAAGTCAACATGCATGTCAATAACTTTGGTCGGGGGAGATGAAAATCCTCTGGCTGCTCCATACTTACTGGCACACCTCCGTCCCGTTGGGAAAAGTTTCACACTTGCCCCCGTTGAGGCAGGATTCGGCGAGCTGCGAGCACCGTAAACCTGCAAGCAGAGGGACAGCGTTAGCCACAACTCAGGGCCCCGGTGGCAGCAGGGGGGCTGCATCCCCTGGTGTCACCTAGGCTGGGGAGAGGCTCGCTGAGACCCCCCAGACCCCCTGCACAGCCTGGTGAGGTGAGGTCCAGCACGCAGGGTGATGGACGGGGCAGGGACTGTGCAGCCCCTGCGCTGAGAGGCTCACCTAAAAATAAACCCAGGGTGGGTTTGAGGGTAAGCTGTGCCTGCTCCTCCAGCAGGAGGACTGACAGAGAGAAACCACAGATCAGGCTCTTGATTGACAAATGCCATTTGGGAAAAAACATCCAGCCCGGGGCCCATTAGTTGCCATGAGCTGGGTAACGAAATGAGTCGCCCGTCATAACTTGCTATGAGTAAAGGTTTCATTGTCTGGCCCTCAGAGCCAAATTCTGCAGAGTTACCACAGCAACTCGCTGAAAGTACCCAGAATCGCTTCCGATTTCCACCCCGGCTCGCTCTTCCCCTTCTCTGCCCGCTCGCTCTTCACGGTATTTGGTTCTGCGACACGCGTGTGCAGCCGGGGCAGTTTCACATTGAGCGACTGCAGCTTCGCACCGCCACCGCCACAACCCAGATCCTGCCTGGACGGGCGCCGAGCCCCGGGCTCACCCCGCTGGGGCTCCCAGGCAGGCAAACTGGGGTGCTGGGGATCACTCCAGAGGGATGCTGCAGCTCCCACTGGCCACAACTTTCTGCAAACTTTGCTTTCGACACGTCTCAGCGCTGTTGTGGGGGCAGCACCGCTGCATTCGCTCCCCAAAATCCTCTCAGGGCTGTTCCCCCT
>VRYO01001183.1:2247625-2285240 GCA_009812075.1 Sialia sialis | reverse complement strand
CCTCCATGCAGCCCCCACAAGCTGCCCCACATTTCCCCAGTGCAGCTCTGGACACCCCAGTTCAGCCTCCACCCCAGTATCGGTGCAGCTCCCCGCCATGCACACTCTGCATGATCCCAGTGCAGCTCCTCTGTGGTCCCAGCGCAGCTCCTGCACAACTTCCCCAGTTTCTGCACAACTTCCCCAGTCCAGCCCCGCAGTCCTTGCACAGCCCCTGGGGCTGCAGTCCTGAGTGACCACAGCAGCCCCCAGGCCCTTTGTGACTCACGGTGTGTCCGCGCAAGGCCACACGGACCGCGGGACACATGGGAATGGGGTGGTTATTCCGGGGGGCCAGCACACGGACTGACCATCCCCTGGGTGCTGGGAAGCTCAGTGTGGGGTTCCCCTGTGACCCCCAGCAGGACTCAGGTGTGTGCAGGTACACGGAGCCGTTTTCCCACCCAGCTCCCCCGCAGGTGCCGGCAGCGCGCAGAGCTGGGTCGGATGTTGTTTGTTTTGTGCTGTGAACTCATGAACTCCCAGGCAGAGCCTGGCCAGCCCCGTGCGCTGCATCCACAAATAAACAAACACACTGGGAGAAACGGGCAAGCCAAAGCCAGGGGCAGCCCCACAACCCCCACATGTGCACAGCTTTCCCATTAGAGCATCCTCATCCCCAGAGCCCCATTCCTGCCCCACTGTGCCACATCCAAGCCTGGAAAACCAAGCTGGAATGCCCCATCTGAAATCCATCCAGGCCCTGAGCCCAGGGCAGGTTGAAGATCTTAACCTGGTGTTTGTGGGTTTCTCTCCACTTTCTGCCTGCAAAAGTGGGGAGAGGAAACTCAGAGTGTGGAGAATTCAAGGTACCAGCTCTCCAAGGGGTGTGGGTACTTAAATCCCATTGGACTCCTGTGTGTACCCCAAGAGCTGTTGGAGGTTATGGGATGGATCTTTTACAGCTCCCAAACACGAGGATGTGGAGGGATGGCTGCTGGCCTCTGGCTGAAAGCTTGGGAAAGAGGAAGGAGGGCTGGCAATGGGTTAATGGGAGGGAGGTGACACTGTGGTCATCTGTGTCTCTCATCTCAGGGTACCTCTCCAGCAGCCCCCCGGGCTCATCCCATCCCATGCCAGCCCTGCTGTTATCCCACTGCTTCCTGTTGTAAACTATTTCCAGAGCAAGTGTGAAACAATTAAACAAACCGAAGGGCAGAGTCTGCTCACCAGATCAAAGGCGTGAGCCCTGCAGCGGTACCTAGCTCCCGCAGCTCCCTCCTTCCCTCTCCTCCTGCCTTCCCCACTCTGGGCTCCAAAGCAGGGTCTGACCAGGGCTGGGGTGCTCCCTGTGTGGAGCATGGTGACACTCAGGGTCCAGGTGCCACTGGTAGCTCAAGCCTTGAACAATTCCAGGATGTGGGTGCTGCCTGCAGGCGCAGGTTTGGGTGACCCCAGCTGTGCCACCACAACCTTGTCACCATCCTCAGCCTCATCTGGAGGGCAGCCTGAGGTTTCTCCACTTGGGCATTTTTGGAGATGGAAATTTTGTGCTCTTTCTCCCCTTTCCCCTCTCTGTCAGAGCAGGGAGCATCTCAGCTCTACCTGCCTGGAAATACCGGCCGAAGCTTTGCCCGGGCTTGTTCTCCTTGTGCAGAAAGCGCCGTGCATCCAGCTCGGCTGCGCTCTGGGACTTGATCTCTGAGACTTGGGAGAGACCCCCCTGTCCCTCTGGACCATCATGGGCATGCCTGGGGATGTTGGGGAATCACACCTGTGCCACGTGGGGATGGAGAGGTGGCGATGTGAGGGATGTACAGGGTGGTGGAGACACCAACAACCGCGTGTCCCAGGCTGCTCCTGGAGGTGCTGGACTCAAAGAGCACATGGGAAGCCAGGAGTGAAGCCTGACCCTGGGTTTGCTCCATGGCTGGAAGGGTCTGTGCAGTGTCTGTGGACACGGCCGTGGATAAACACAGGCAGAGCGGGCGTGCGGCCGCGCAGCCGCGCCGCCTCATCCCCCGAGCGCAGGAGGTCAAATCCATCTATTTATTGCCATCACCCGGGGGCTCTGTGACCCCGCAGCTCTGGGGCTCTGCTGGGGGAAAAGGCTCTGCTGTGAAGGAGCTAAAAGGGTCCTCTGTGGTTTCCCATGGAAGTCTCAGCACGAGGATGGCTCCTGCAGCCAGGCGCTGCTGCGAGATGTGTGCTGCTTTAATCTGGTTCCATCCTTCCCCTGGTACAGAGGGATCTGCTGCAAGATCCTCGTGGGGAACCTCCTCAAGTTTCCTTCTCCCAGACGCCTCCTCCAGAGACTCCTACCAGCAAAAGTCAAAAAGGGAGGAAGGCAGAAGTCAGCACTCAGCATAAATCTTTTTGCAGTAAGAGGTGAATAAGACATAAATCCAAAGAAACTTTTTCTTTTGAGTGGTCTTCAGGGGTTAAAAATAATGGGATTTTAGGTCCTTTTAAAAATAGTGTTTGTAGAAGGCTTTAATAGAAACCTTGGCAACTGTCCATGTGATTAGTGATTTAAAAACATGAAACCTCCACACATGTTTAAAAGTTTTAATAAGTTAAAATTAAATGAGTGAAACTCTGGGAATATTTTTTTGTTACTGCAAGCTAAGAAAATCATGTCCGTTAAGCAAAACTTAATACAAATATAAACAGGTAATGCACATCTGTAAATTATTTTCATGTCTCCAGGGGCTGGAAAAAAACCTAAGTGAGACCAGCATTCTTATATATATTTTGCCTTGACAGCTCAGGAAAAAATTTGCCAAAAACCAGAGTTAGAGCACTGGGCTGGCGTGGGAAAGTTGGTTTAGTGAGAAATTTGCCCGAGGCTATTTAAATAAAAACAGGCGTTTTTTTTTAATGGCAAATGCCTGTTAAATACAACCAACGAGGCTTCCAATCGCCTGAGTAACTTGTGTGCCTATTCCTTCTTGACACTTTCATCTCTTTATCATCACAATCAATATTTTGCTCTTATACCTTCGGTGCAATAAAAATAAGACTGATAAGGCAGACATCAAACTGGATCTCTCCTTTTTTCCCCCACCGTGCTTGGCTTGGCATTGCTCTGGATTTTGGAGGAGCACGGAGGGTTAGCCCTCCTCATGCTGGTACATGCACCCCCACCCTCCCTCATGCTCTGAAAAAAACTAATTTTTAGTAATTAAGTGTGAATCAAAGCAGGTAGAGCATCCTGGAAAGTCTGAACAGATAAAAATGCTCTGGTCATGGAGCCTGTGAGGTAAAACAATCCCAAAACTTCTCCATAATGGGATTAAGCCATGATTCTCCAGGGCATCAGAGAAAAGAGGCTGGATTTGCAAGAATGGTCTAAATCCTGATATATTTACTTTTTTTTAAATCTTATTTTTTTAGTTGAGTGGAGGATTGTGCCTGGACAGTGACAGGTTAAATCACACTCATCCTTCTGCCATGGTGCTCTGGCAGCACATACCCATGGAGGACGATTTTCCTCCTGGCAGTGCAGTGGGATTTGGTCCCATCAGGATGTCCAGGTTTGGGATGAGACAAAGGACAATCAATTTTCTGCCACGAGCAGAGGTTGGTGCCGTGTGTGTCCCTGCCCTGGCACTGCTGCTGCAGCAGGCTTGGCACTGGCAGAGTTCTCCTCCTCACAGGCTGCTGAAACTGGTTTTAATTGCAGGGTTGCTCCTGGCCATCATTTCTGAGTGTGTAAAGTCAGCTCAGGAACTCTCACCCGGGGATTAGTGACAGGCGGGAAGACGTCCCGGCGGAGCCGCACGGTTTGTACCTGGGTGAAAGGTGCTGCTGCGAAATTGCGCTATAAAATCTGTGTCACGTTTAAAATAAAATGTTTTTATAGGCTGTGAGAGGAGAGCAGGTGCTGGGCATGTATTGCTCAGCCTGGCCCTGGCCTCATTGGTCCCTGCGTTGTTCCTATCCACCTCCATAAAACAACTGAAACATTCTCTGTTGTGTAAACAGAGCCTGGTGGGGTTTATGGAGCTGCGAGTGACAATGTGCTTGTCCCCAGGCCCGTCCCAACCCACTTGGGCTGCTGGAAATGCAGTTTTCCCTGTCCTTTGGTGCATGTCCCTGCTCCCTCCGTGCTTGTTCATGCCTTGGTTTGCGCCCTGGTGCTGCAGACCCTGCGTGCCCCTCCTGTCCCTCGCCAGGGTGATTCCCCAGGGTGTCACACACACCCAGCTCGGGGATGGGGACAGCTCTGCACTCCCAGAGGGGATGCAGGAGGTGACCCTGGCTGTCTGGAGTGCAAACAGCAGCCCAGCTTTGTCCCAGCTCTGGGGACATGTGGGACACGTTAGTATTTCATGTCCATCTTCCTTCAAAGCCATCCATTCCTTTGCTTTTTCTTCCATTCCTCCTTTTCCTGCCGAGGCAGCTTTCATCACCTCAGCAAATAAATTGCACACCGGAGTGCGTGGAGGGGCCGGGATCAAACCTCCTCTGATATCTCCGCTAAATAATCGAAAACCATCGCTCACAGCTGTGAAAACCCAGGCAGCGATTTTCTGTGCACAAGCCCGGGCATGAACCTGATACTGGATTTCTGGACCGTGGTGCAATGCCAAGCTCATCCAAGTCACGCTGGCATCCCCGCAGTTTCACCCAGCTCTGTGCTGCTGGCATTCGCCTCTCCCAGGGCACACGCTCAAGAAAAACCTCACGCCGTGCGGACACTCGCCCCGCACAGGTTTCGGGCAGGTTTTCTGGGAGACATCACTCTCAGAGATCTGGGCGTGCCCCTTCTCGCTCTGCTGGCCCGGGGGGGCTGGCTTGCAGGGTCCTGGGATGCCACTGATACCAGCAGGGAGTTTCAGGGGCAGTTCAGTGCCAGCTCTGTTCTCACAGCTCTGGGATTTGGGACTCCTGTGCCGGGATGAAGCCAGCAGAAATTCTTAAGCGATTACAAAAAGGGAGTGAAAAAGGACTTTTTGCACCCCAGCCTGGGCTGATGCTCCGCTCACGGGCACTCCCGCCCACTGCCCCCTCTTTTCTTCCGCATGGAAAAGGGAAGACTGGGAGATGTTTCACTTTCCAGAGCGGCTGCAAAGCAGCCCTTTCAACCCAAAAACACACAGAGGGAGGACCACACACCCTCTGCACCGATGCAGGGTGTGCTGCACTGCTGCACTGTGGATGGCAGCCCCATGCTGGGGTGCTGGGGGTGCTCCTGTGTCCCCTCCCTGCATTTGGGGACACATGGCTGGGCATATGTGTGAGGGGAACGCTTCCCACCCAGCTCTGACCTTGGTGCCTCCCAGCAAAAACACCTCCTGGAGAGGGGCCAAACATAATAGCCAGTTCCTTCTACTCCCTTCCTTCCCAGGCAGCCACATTATCACAGGGCTCGGCCGCGAATCAAAGCCAGGCACACGGAGATGGGAACCAGCAGACATCAGCCCAAAGATGCCATTTCCTCTCGGAGAGGAGCGGCTAGGGGCACTGGAGACGCCTGTGCTATCTCAGGGTGTCTCATCAATGCAGGCTCCGTGCCTGGCAGGGAGGGAGGATCCCTCAAAACCATTTTTGGGGTACCCAGGAGCTCCAGGAAACCCCCCTGTGCCAGGGCACCGGGGATCCCCTGCCCTGTGCCACAGCAGCTCCCATGGTACTGGCTGTGGGCTTTGGTGGTGCCACAGCCGGTCCCAAAGGGTTTGGAGGAACCCCAGAGCCCGTTCCCCAACCTCTGCTCACGGGCAGTTCTACGTGAGTGATTTCTTTCCCAGAAAATCACCGTGGATTGTCACAGAATCGTGGAATACGCTGAGCTGGAAAGGACCCATCAGGATCTCGGAGTTGAATTTCTGACTCTACACACGATACCGTGAGAGATGGTATCAAAAGCTTCGCTGAAGTTCACAACGCAAATCTATCTGCTTTCCTAAATAACTAATTTTTTTCTTTAGCTTTGGGCTGAAAAGCAAATTTAACAAGTCCCTGTGATGCCAGAATCCTTTGTCTCTCCCCTTCATGGGGAGCACCCACTCCTGTTTGGTGCTGCCTCTCATTGGGATGGGGGTTCCCCAGCTGTCCCCCCACCTACAAGCGCAGTGTCGCCGCTGCCGTGGCACGGTGGTGGCACTGTGGTGGCACTGTGGTGGCACGGGCCGGGCCGTGTGCCGTCCCGCCCCCCGGCAGCACCTCCGCCCGCGGCACGGGCCGGCACGGGTGGCGAGCTGGGAACCGGGACATGCCAGCAAGGTGTGATCCCTCCTCCGCCGCCCGCAGCCACCGACTTCAAAGCCCGGTGACCTTTCAAATGCAGCAGCTCCCGAACGGGGCGGGGAGACTCCCAGGCAGGGAGGAAGCGGGGGTTGCAAGAGGGGAAGAGACCACACACACCTGGACCCGCAGGATGGATGGGACCGACCCCCTGTGCCAACACATGGCGACAAAGTGATGCTGCCTGCTGGGACCCACATGGCACCAGCAGCTCCCCACTCCTGGCAGCATTCTGTGCCTTCGGAGTCACGTCTGCTCCTGGCACAGCTGGGCTGGGCTGCTGTTGTCACCCGGACTTTGGAGTGCAGGAGCTGCCGAGGGTGGCGGTGTCCTTGCCAAGCCGTGCCCCTGTGGTACACGGGCTCTGCCAAGGCCTGGATGGAGCCACAGCCCTGCCCCGTGGAGCAGGGAGCTGCAGGACGATGCTCCCACGGACATCCAGCAGCATAAACACATCAAAGCGTGTCCTGATGGCAGCGAGTAAACAGGAAGGGACAGAAAGACAAACACGGCTCCTCGCAACTGGCGGGGGAGAAAAACAACTCTCTCTCCAGGCGGGAGAAGGTTTTGCTGCCTGCTCAGCTGTGACCCCGTGGAGAATTGAGCCAAATGAGCCAAATGGACCAAATGGGCCTAAAGAGCTTGGGACCACCTGCTCCAAATGTTGTTGGGGGGCTGCAGGGGTTGTGGGTGCCCGTGTGCCTCTTGCTGCCCATGCAACCAGGGCGTTTTGCTTGGTTCTCTGAGCAGAGTGGGTTTAGGGAGACTGGTGGAGACGGGGCTGAGCGGGATGGTGTTGCAGGCTGCTGCCTCACCCGCTGCTTCCCCAGTGCTGAGGCCGGTTCCCAGGGCTGCACCAAGATCCCTAATGGGATTAAGGGCCTCCTTGCCCAGTCATCCCATCCTAATCCTGCTGGGAGGCGAGAAGTCAGGCTGGGACAAAAGGCATTAGCTGTCCGCGCCTGGCCGTGGCCGCTGACTTCTGTGCTGGTGGTGGGGCCAGGGCAGCAGCCACAGACCCCTCGCTGCTGCCATGTGGGTGGTCACAGCTCCCTGGACACTGCTGGGGACACTGGTGCCGCGTGGGGACCCCAGGCAGGCCGGCACTGGAGGTAGGAGAGTGGCGCTGGCACGGCTCCGCTGGGCGTCAGTGGGACGAGTTGATTCACCGCCTCGGAGCAGCTGCTGTCCAGCAAAGTTCCTGTTTTTCAGTGAAATCCCTAACTCCATGCCTGGAAAAAACAAATGAGAGCGGAGCAGGTGCCTGGCCCTGTGCAGGGTAGCTGCAAGGGCACAGCCTTGGCTGTCTGTTGAAAACACAAACTCCCGAGCTGGACTGGTTCACAGGGAGAAACTGAGGAAACAACTCGGAAAAAATCCCCTCTCCAAAGAAACCCCAGATCCAGAGGTTTGGGATGGAGTCCAACCCTCTTGCTTTGGGGCATGAGACAAAGGGAAAATCAAAATTAAATTTTCCCTGTAGAGGGATTATCCCTCATGTTCCTATTCCCCTCCACCTCATCCCTGCTGTACCCCAGGCAGCCCAGCAAGTCCCTGCAGAATCCTGGCCAGTGTGACCCAAACCATCCTGGGAGATGATTCCAAGGGGCAGACCTGGGCTGTGCTAAGCGTTCAGGGAGTCTAAATTAAAACATTATTTATATAAAACATTAATGTGTTTTTCTTCACAGGCACAGCAACGTGGAGGCAGCACGTGCTGCTCAGGAAAGCTCATCCCACCCCACAGCACTCCTTGGGAAGAACCCAAGGTGTCTCCTTCAAAGGGAACACGAGGGTGAGGGGCCCATCCAGGCTGTCCCTGCCCCAAAAACCACAACCACACTGGGGTGACACCCAGCACAGCCCCGGGAGCACCGGCTGGGCTGGGGGGCTCCGTTCTCCCCTGCGAGAGCGGGCTGGCTTCGGTTTGCTGAGCGGGATGTTTTCAAACCTGCTCTTGAGGGAGGAGGTTTGCCAACGGAAATATGTAACTGACTGTAAATAATGGCTTTTATCTGCAGTGAAATGAATAAGCTCCCGGCAGCAGCAGGGCAGAGCCAGCGGGGCCGTGCAGGTGACAGCACAGGGTGTTGGGTTACGGGCTCCCCATCACAGCCAGAGCCCCCCGATGGCTTGTGACAGGTTCATAAGCTGAGAAATGTGATGCTTTGCAAGGTTCAGTAAATATTAGGACTACTCCTCCCTCTTTCTGGTGCAGGTTTAATTGCGAGGATAATTCATGAGAGCACAAGGAAGGGAGGAAAAAAAAAAAAACAACTGGGAAAATAGGACCTGTTAAATAGAATCCATTAATAACGAAATGATTGTTCCTCTGCATGTGATTCAGACAGCTGCCTAATTGTTAATTACCTCGATATGAGAATAACAGGTAATTACGGGGCTGCATCACGAGGAGCTGACTTTTTTTTTTCCAGCTCCTTTTCTCTTGGTGAGTGCCGCAGCCGGAGCGTGCCCCGGCAGGTCATGCCAGGACTCGGAGCAGAGGCACTCCCCAGGCAGGGCTGCTCCAGAGGTGGGAGCTCTGGGTTCCAGCCACGTCCTGAAGCTATTCCTGCTCTTGGACATGGATCTCAAGGCACAGAGCTTTTCCTCAGGGTGCTGGGGACCCCACACCCCACCTCAATCATGGGGCCCTGCCCGGGCAGAGCCCAGCCCCAGCTCCACACTGAGCAAACAAGAACCAAAAGTCATTGGTGACCTTGGCTGTCAAATTCCCCAAGATTACTTGATTTAAGAGACATTCTTGAAATATTTCATTGCCATTTGTCTGTTGCAAAATGTGCTTTCTCCACACACAAACACACTCAGAGCCAGAGGCACAGATGTGCAGCGCACACACACAGGTAGGTACTGAGCAAGTGTCTGGCAAAGACAGGACTCTGCTTTAAGTTTTTCTGCACCAAGAAACATTTCTGGGTCCCGGTTTCTGGAGGTGAGAGGATGCAGAGACAGACAGGCACTGCTGGGGGGGTTGATAACATCTGTGCAATTAGTGGCGCTGCTGATGGGGATTTGCCATCGCTGGTTCTGTGCAAGTTTTGCCTTTTGGCTTCTTGCAGGGAAGTGATGCCAAGGAGGCAGTCAAGACAGAGGAGTGTGGATGGAGAGAGCTGTCTGAGGCCTGATCAGAGGAGGAGGCAGCCCCAGCAATTCCTCCCACACTGGCTGGGCCTCACAGGCCTCATCCAGCACTGTGATTCCCATGCCAGGTGACATCAGGCACATCTCTGTGGGGTGTGGAGCTGATTTCACTCACATGTATTCCATTAGCTGCCCAACCAGAAGGAACATGAGGGGGTCCAGTGGCTCTGGGGTTACTCACCAGGCTCTATCCCAGCCATTCCCACCCCACAGAGGTGGGACACTTGCAGCAGCCTGGAGCAGAGACCCTGCACCCTCTGCCAGAGGCATTCCTGGCTCTGGGCACGTCCCTCTACCAGTGCTGGGGAGGCAGGGATGCTCTCCTTCTCATCCCTGCTTCCTGCAGGCAAAAATAGCCCCGGGTTCCTGTGTGTGTGGTGTATTTATAGTGTGAGAGGCTCTGAGTGCTGCCCTTCTGGCTCTCACCTGTGTTTTGGAGAGGAAACAGCGTCTCCCTGCCGTGTGTTCATGTGCAGCTTCCACACTGGAGAGCTTCCCACGGGCACAGCACAGAGCAGGTGCCAGCAGTGGGACCCGCGTGAGCCTGTCCCCTCTGTGGGGACAGTGCTGGGCCCTGCTGGGATGCCAGGTGGGACAACCCATGGCACGGGGATGTGGGAGACAGGGAGAGTGCAGCTGCTGCCCACAGCACCTGCACAGCCAGGGCAAAGTCTGCAGGATGGGTGGTGAGATCCTTCTGAGAACCTAAAAAAAAAAAAAAAAGGAAGCCTGGGACCCAGCTCCCAGCTCTGTGCTGTCCCAGAGATCCAGGGATGGATCTTGAGGTGGGCGATGCCTCCCAGCACTGGCAAGGGCAGGGCTGGCACAAATCACCACCCACAACAGTGACAGGAGCTTATTTTTCTGAGCATATCACCAAAGAAGCTAAATATACATTTTCCATTCAATTACCCAAAGCAGCGATAGCCCAGAGCCTAAAAATAAACCCCTCTGGATTGTGCCTGGGCCAGAATTAGACTGCCTTTAGACCAAGCCCTGCTCAGCTTCAGCTCAGCCTGAGCCTCTGGGCTCCCATGGCAAGGGACAGGGTGGCTCTGTGTGTCCCCATCTTCCCTAGCTCTGTGGTGGCACATCCCAAGAAGTGGTGCTGAGCAGAAGACTCCCAGCATCTGCTGCCTGTTGCAAGACTTATCTGCTGGAGAAATTCATGTTTTGCAAAGCTTTTCCCAGCCCAGTTGGCCCAAACCCCAGTGTGCTCCCCAGTGCTACCATCCCACCAGCCTCCCACCCTGGCTGCTGCCTCAGCATTGGCTGCCCGTGGTCACATCTCCATTTCCAGCCCTGATTTTAGCCCCTCTCCACCCCCACAGGTTTTTCCTGCACCCAAATATTCGAGTGGGGTCACACTGCCGCTCCTCCATTTGATGGAGAGCTCTGTGACACAAGGGGTCCCTTAACCAGGACCCAGCTTGTCCTTCCCTACTCTGTGTAACTCATAACCACTGCTCCAGCTCAGTGAAATCACACATTTGAAAGAAACAGGGATAAAAAAAAAATAACAAAAAAAAAGTACCCCAAACCCTGTAAAACTGAAATTGTAGTTCTCCCGGGATGCAGAGTCTGAAATATTCCCACAACCTTTGCATAATGCATTGCTCATGTCAGACCTCGGGAGACAGAAATTAATAGCTAACAGCAAGCAGGCATGGCACACACGTGGGCTTCCCCTCGTTCCCTGCTCCCAGCAGCTCCATGCTCGGGGGATACTTTTCCTTTACATTCAACTCAAATCATTCTCATTTAAAGACCCGAGAAGAAAAAGGCTGTAGAGGACTCTCAGAGAATTTGTGCCAAACAGGAAATATTCAATAAATGTTTATCCTCTCGCACAATGGTGGGGTTTCAAAAGTTTTCTGTGGATGAGATTTCAGGCTGGAGGGGTGGAGGGGCTTTTCCTCCCCCTTTGGGCTCTGGATGAGTGAGAGATGAGTTTGGGTTCTGCCTGTGGCACCAAATTCCTTGTCTGGGCAGCTGATGGAAGTGGGATCTGGACAGTGCTGGCCCCCTAATTGCATTGAGGGCAGGGGTTAAGGGATTTAATTCCTGGAGCAGCACTCAGAGCTCGCTGTCAGCCAGGACACTGCCCTGGTGGGATGCTCTGTGCCTCAGTTTCCCTGCCAAGCCCTCCCTTCCCTGCAGAAACCACGCTAAGCTGACTCCTTTCAAATCCTCTCCTTCCCTCTGCTTTCCTGGTCCCGGCAGCTTTTTTCCCAAACCTTCCTCCCCTCCCCCCCAAAAATGTGAAAAAATAGCTCCATCTGGATGCTGTTTCCACCCAGGCACAGGCCCCGGGGCCGGGAGCCAAGAGAGCAGCGCCTGTGAACGGCAGACGTGGGAGCCGGGGAGGATGTGATGGGGAAGCTGTGAGAAAAGCCTGAGGTCGGCAAACCTCGGGCAGGACAGGACACCAGGACAATGCCACCCCAAGGATGGTGGCTGTGCGGGCTGGGGGATGGCATGGACAGGCACACGGAGAGAGGAGGGACAGAGCTGCCCAGCTGAGCCACAGCCACCCCATTTCCCTTCTGCTCCGCATCGGGACATCCCAAGGGAGCGGGGCTGGTGTTGGAGCAGCCTGGGGGATGTTGCATCACTCCTCCAGCAGCAGCTCCAGACTCCCCGGCCTCAGCCAGGGGATGGGATGGGCTGGCTTCCCGCTTCCCAGACTTCCCACGCCAGCACGTGTTATTTATGACCCCCAGGTTTTCAAATTAAACAGAAATTAGCGGGGGTGGGGGAAGCGGGGTCTCGCTCGTGGCCACAGCCGGGAGAGGAGCGACCTCGCTGGGGAGGGGGGGACAGCCACAGCCGGCACTGCAGGGGTTAAACCAGCGGCGTGGGGAAGCCACCTCCATCCTCCAAAATACAATCGACCAGGAAATAAACAGGAGCTTGTGTTTGTTTCAGCGCACAAGTGAAAAATAAAAGGATTTCCTGCGGGCCGGGGCGCCCGGGGTCCCGCAGCCCGGCCACCCCGCGCCCATTGTTCACCCCAGCTCTGCCACGGGGGACATTGTTCCCTCCAAATGTGCCACCAGATAAAGGAGCTCTGCTGGCCATGGCCACCAGCGCCAGAGACAGCAAGCCCGTGGGGTTTATGCAGAATTTGGGGTGCAGCACCCAACTCATGTCCTGCCCTTTCCAGGCAGGCGGTGACACCCTGGCATCTTTGTGGGTGACCAGAGCCAGATTTTGGGATCTGAGCAGTGCAGGGCTGGCACATGAAGGCTTCACACCCTCTCAGAGAGTGTTTCTCTCTTCCTCTTTTAATCAGCCGAATCTCACTGAAGCAGTAAAACCTCACGTTTCCTACTGCTCAATGATATTTGCTGACTGCAGTGTCACAACAACAGTACCGGATGAGTGAGAAAAAAAAAAAAAAGAAATGTTAGAAAAATAACCCTGCGTGGAGGCACGTGGGAATGCTGAGTCCTGACAGCCACAGGAGCACAAACCCCTCGCTGGGGCTGCTCCGGGAAAGCAGCAGAGTCCAGGGGGAACCTTCCTGGCTGAATCTGGGGCTGCTGGTGCTGCTGGGGATGGCACAGGGCTCCACACTCGGGTGTGAACTTCTCGGCAGGGCTGCCCACGCTTTGACCTGAGTGAGGTGTTAAGAGCCTCTGAAAACAAGAGAGATTTTGCATTTCAAGTCATTTCCCACCTGCTGCCCCTGCAAGGGGTGAAAGCGGGGTCAGGGATTCACCTGGGGCTCCCTAGGAAACCCCCATGCCCGGGTAGGAAGAATTTCAGTGGAAAAATGAAGTAACAAAAGTGAGAATGACGAGGAAGCAGCCATTAGCCTGTTGCTTTTGAGCAGCCTGGCCGTGCTGGGGTGGGTCTGAACTCCTCTGCCCCTGCCTAACAAAGCTGGACTCAGTTTTGAGTGCCCATCCAGCCCCTGGTTGAACACGTGGATTTTGGGCTCCACATTGCAGCAGCTCCCGCTTAACCAACACTCAACCCGCTCCGCTGAGAAGCTGCTGGTGGTTACAGCTTGCAAGGCCCAAAAACCACCTGGAAAAGCTGGGAATCACCACCTGGAAGTGGGGGAACCACTGTGGGGGGCACTGCAGCCTCTGGGAGTACCACACTCTTTGACTGGGACATCCGTGTCGGGTCCCTGAGGGATGAGGGAGCCAGGATTGCAGGAGAGGATCCCTGAGGGTGCAGGAGCCAGGATTGCAGGAGAGGATCCCTGAGGGTGCAGGAGCCAGGATTGCTGGAGGGTCCCTGAGGATGCAGGAGCCAGGATTGCTGGAGAGAGTTCCTGAGGATGCAGGAGCCAGGACTGCAGGTCCCAGAGGGTTCCTGAGGGATGCAGGAGCCAGGATTGCTGGAGAGGGTCCCTGAGGGGTTTGGGAACCAGGATTGCTGGAGAGGGTCCCTGAGGATGCAGGAGCCAGGGTTGCTGAAAGGGCCCCTGAGGATGCAGGAGCCAGGGTTGCTGAAAGGGCCCCTGAGGATGCAGGAGCCAGGACTGCAGGTCCCAGAGCGGTTTGGGAGGCAGGAGTGCCGTGGCAGCTGCAGCAGCTCCATGATTTGCCAGGAGCCGGCGGCTCCGAGCGTTTCCTGCGATTTGGCCCTCGGTGAATAAATAACCACACACAGAAGCGAAGGCAGCAAAGGATCTGGGGCAGAGTAAATATAGTTCATAACTCCTTTTTTTTCCTGCCTTCAGTCTGATCCCAAGCTCTGTCTGTTTGTACTCTTGCCTTTGTTTTGGGGATTTTTTTTTTTCTGCTGTGTTTTTTTAACCAGCGTTTGATGGCAACTTCCCAACGACACGTTCAGGCTGCTGAAAGCTCCTCATTTTGCTGTGGCCGGGGCAGCAGCTTTCATTGATGGTTCAAATCACCAGGCAGGCTCTGGGTTGGAAAGAGACAACAATACTACAGTGCTCAGAGGTTTTTCAGAGCAAAACTTGCCAAAAAGGGATAAAAAGAATAGTTTGGTCTTGATTTTTTTTTTTTTTAATTTTTTTTTTTTGCATTTCACGACTGTAAACTAAAACCAATCTGGGTCAGAATCACATCTGGGCTGGTGGGAGCACAGCTCTGCGGGCAGTGCTGGCAAGCCTCTGTTGGATATTGCTTTGTCTCTCTGGTTTCCAGCTCACCAAACCCAGCACCAAAGCCAGTGCCTGGTTAACCAGCACTCAGCTGGTGTCCGAGGATGTTTTCCTGGCAAATGGACCTAATTGCCACACTGGAGCAGCACATGTCGAGCTCTTCCCAGCACTCCTGGCTGCAAACTGGCTCGGGTTGATTCATTTTCAGGCATTTCCCCCTTCCCGCAGCTCCTTTGGGGGTGTTTTTTGGTTTTCCTCATCAGCAAAACTAAAAATGGAAAGGCAAAATATTCCTGAGGAGATGGGACCTTTCCTGGTGTCTCTCCTGGAGGTTTCTCCTGGGAATGCCACAGGATTTTAGAGATAATGGAGAGTGCACAGTTCTGGCACAAGAGCTGGGTGTCCTCTGGTTTATGTTTCAGTACAAATGGGGTGTCCCAGAGCCAGAGATGTGTCCACATGGATCATGCTGGGGCACTGGAAGCAGAGCTGGGGGCAGCTGTCCCAGCTGCTCTTCACAGGCAGGCGAGAGATTTCTCATCCATCGGCAAACCGGGGCTGCCGGGGGAGGAATGAAAGCAGAGCGTGTCACCTGTGGGAATGCTCATGCCAGCAGCTGGGGCAGCCCCTCATCCCCTGCACCCCTGGGAGCCAGCCCAGGGCTGGGAATGAGCCTTTCCTGGGGCTGCCAGGTGGGGAACAGCCCCGCTGTGCTCTGAGCAGACGATCCCAGGAGGAACTGAAACCTGCTCCTGTCACGGCAGCACAGCCGCCACCAGCCCGTCCTCGTCCTTCCCACAGCTGGTTCCTAGAAAACCAGCTCCCAGACAGTCCCACAAATTGGATTTTGCCCAGTGCAGCTTTGCAAACAAACCCAGGAATGATAATAGGGAAGCAGCCGGTCTCTCTTTGGTGTCATTTTGCTTTATTTTTCTTGCAGCTTCTCCCCATGGTGGGGGCTGGAGGCTGCATCAGCCACAGCCCCTGTGGCTGAAAAGTCTCTGAATCAGAGCAGAGCAGCACCAAGAATTGTGTCAGGTGCTGCTGAGGCTGAGCTGGGACAGATGTGCCCAGAAGTTCAGCAGCTTCTCACCTCCAACCTGCTGGTCCCACCAGGGCCTTGCTGCACCACCTGCCAGGGGAGGAAATACCTAAAGAAGAGAACCATGGCAGGGAAAGGGAAAAGTGACTCTAACACATCACACAGATAATGCAATAAATCTCCTGGGACAAACCGAGGAAGCCAGGGGCATCCCCATGGGAAAACACATACATGTTTGGGCAGCGAGAACAGGAGTGCTCATTACTCATGAAAAAAACCCCACAGAAGTTCTTTTCAGGCATCAGCTTCCAGTAACAAAGCCAGATTGATGGAAAAAAAGTGCTTTTATTTTTCATTCGCCAAAGGAGAAGCTAATAAAAAAAAAAAAAAAAAGAAAAAAAAAAGAGGAACGCAAAGAATAACTGGGGGAATACAAAGAGTCAGCTGAGGGAGCTGGGTCCCAGGGGCGCTCAGACAATGCCTCCTGCCCCCGGGCTTTTAATTATTGTGCTCAGGAAATCAAACAAGTGTGCTATTATTTATTTGGAGCAGGCATCGGTTTCCGTGTGTTTTACAGGGGTTTGCCCATGGGCACATGAGGAGGGACCGGCCAAACTGCTTTTGGGCTGGCACTGGCCGGGGGGGAATGGGAGAGGAGCCCCCCCAGGCTCCCCAGGCAGGCAGCAGTGGCAGTTTTGGGGTGCTGAGGGGTGAGCAGAGCCACAGAGCAGCCCCAGTCCCAGTGTTTCAGCCTTTGCTGGTGGTGCTTGGGGCTGCAGGATGCTCCCTGTCCCACCTCCACATCCCAGCCCCGGCGGAATGTCCTCCCCTCTCCATTCCCCCCTGCTCCCCATCCTCCCTTGCTCTGCTCTCCCCCTCCTCTCGCCCCGCCGAGCCCCGAAAGGAGCCCTTGGTATGTTGTGTGAGTTGCAGCTCAAGTGAGTTTTATTCAGCTCCACTAACCTTGGCAGACAGACCCCAGGGAAAGGGACAAAAGGACAATTGTTTGCAGCAATTTTGCCCTCAATTGGTTTCCCCATCAGCTTGCAGAGCGGCACAGCCAGCCAGGCACTGCCTGACTAACAACATTAAATTCAACTCGCGCTGCTGCGACAAGGAGGGGAGGTGGGGGGGGGAGGCGGAGAAAAAAAAAAAAAAAAAAATCAAACTTTTTGGGGGCCGCTCGTCTTTCCACGCTCAAAACCCCAAACTTTGCGGCGAGGAAAAGCGGGGGAGCTGATCCGTTCCAGCAGCCCCGCTCCGTGGGACGGCAGCTGCGGCTCTCTTGTCCCCGGTGCCACCGCTGTGTCCAGCTGTGCCACCCGCTCCCTCGCCGGGGCCGCCTGCCCGCACGCCGGCCGGGCCGCGGGTCGCCGGGCGGTTGTGGCTCCAGCTGGAGCCATCCCAGCCCCGGGGCAGCGAGCCGGGAGCTGCTCGTGCCTCCGCAGCCGCCGCTTCTGCCGCTGCTCCCCAGCCCCGCATCCCCACCCCGCGCCGGGCTGGCTGCGAGGCGGAGAGCGCTGGTGCGGGGAGGGTTTTGCTCGACAAAGCGTCACCTGGCACAGACCCTTCCCAGGCTCCGGAGAGTCTTTTCCAAAGTCTTGGCTCTGCAGAGGCCGCTGGGGTAATTCAAGCCGCCTTCCCGCACGCCCCCGGCTCGCCGCCGGCCCCCCGGAGCCTCCTCGGGGCTGGAGCGAGCCAAAGATGTTGAGTGTTAAGCGTGAGGATCGCAGGGGAGGGAGGGTTTGGGATGTCTTTCCCTATTCCTGACTCCCCACAGTCCCAGCCTGAGCGTTTCCTGCACCGCACCGGCTGGGGTTTGGCTCCTGAGGAGCAGAATGCCCGCTGTGCCCCCGCCACCAGGCTCTGCTGGGATCAGCCTGGCCCTTGGGAGCAGGAAATCATCTCCCATGGATGAATCAGTGCAGCCGCACCCGCTGCTCTCCCAGCGGGGCTCTGACACCGCAGCTCCGGAGGGACACAGGCAGGGAAGGGCAGGATCTGCGGGTTTGGGCATCTTCCCCTCTGCCCCGGCACCGCGGGTGCTGTAAAGCCCAGTCTGAGATCCGGACTGGAACGAATGGGTTGTTTTTGGCTGGGCCCCAGCTGGAATCCTGCCTGCTCCATGAAACCACGGCTGCGGAAACGCGGGGCTCAGCCGGCTCGGGCCCCAAACACCCCCTGCCCACGCAGCTCCACGGGGAGCACAGCGGGGTTTGGCAGCCTGGGGAGGCCTGGCCGTGCTGGGGTGGGATTATCCCGGCTGGGATCTTTCCTTCCCAGCTCCAGAGGGTTTGCAGTGCTCCCGACAGAGGCACGAGGACCCCACGCGCGGGCGACGTGTCGGCACAGTCCCCTCTGCGTGCGCCCCGGGACATCCCTGCACGTTTGAACTCCAGCAGAGCGAGTTTTGGGTGGCTGCAAGGAGGCCAGGGGGATCTGCCCAGGCACATCCAGCAGCGGGAGGGTGAGGGAAGCAGCCACCCTTTGTCTGGGGATGGGGCAGCAGGTGGATGTGGAAGCACCTGTGGAGCTGGGCTGGTGCATCCCAGGCTCCTCGGACCCACAGTCCCACACCGGGGACGTGGGTGTTTGCAAAGTTCACAGACAAAAAAAACCTCGAAGCAGCGAGGAGGAATCTTAATTCGCATGGCCCTGGAGGCCAAATTCCTTTCCTGGCCCTGGCGGGTGGGAGTTGAGCTGCTGCCCAGCTCAGCAGCAGTGCCCCTTGCACTGGGCACCCCAAAATCCATCTGCTGTGCCATGGGTGGGCTCGGGGGCCGGAGGGATCTGACATCCAACAGACTGAAAGGCCCCCGAGATGCTCTCTGTTGTTTATCTCCAGGGTAATTAGGTAATTAACAAAGCAAATGAATTTCGGTTTCTGTCTTCAGGGCTGGATTTGGCATGGTGCTTGCCCTCGTTTTGGAGCTGTGTGAGGAGCACAGGGTGGACCAGGGTGTGTAAATGCTCCCAGCCATCCCTGCCACCCCTCCAAGCCCTCCCTGCACTGCAGCAGACGCGCTCTGTGGCTGGGGGCGTCCCCAGGAGCTGTGGGGAAGCTCAGCATCCAAAAAAAGCCTCTGATTTTCCATGAGAGAATCTTTTGCTCCAGCACGCTGGCTGCAGGAGGGACAGATCCTTGGGACAGGACAGTAATTCCGGCAAGCCCAGGTGCCCCGAGCTGGGATTTGGGGGTTTCTCAGATCATCAAGACTTCCAGCAGAGTCTTTGAACAGTTTGTTCCCATGCCTTGGGAAGCAGGAGCTCCTCTGGCTCTGCTACAGAGGAGTCTGCAGAAGTGCATGCCTGAAATCTTTGCAAACTTGGCTGTGGATTCCTACAGAACAGACTTTTCCCTGCTCAGCCCCTCTTTCCCGGGTCTGTGCGGAGGGGGAGAGGTAGGAAGTGGAGCCTGGTGCCATCCCGAGCCCATCACTGATGGAGATTTTGGGCAGAGACGGGATCTTCCTTGCCAAACCACTTTACATCAACAGCCAGCCCAGACTGCCTTTGCTGCAGGGACTGGCAGAGGGAGAAGCTGCGGAACAAAGCAGCAACTTCTCCACACATACCACACACAAATATTTGCCATAGCAGCAGGAACAAAACAGCAAATTAGCAGCAAACGAGCTGATCCCGCGTTTAGTCCAAGTTAGCCAGGTAGGAAAGTCCCAGATTTCACCAGGCAGGTGAAACACATCCTTGGAGCAGGTCAATGAATTCCTGCCCGCAGCTTCCCACCCCAACGGCTGCGCTGCTCGTAGTGCAGCTGGGGTGGAGGAAAGGATGGAAGGAGGGATGGAGGGAGGGATGGAGAAAGGGATGGAGGAAAGGATGGAGAAAGGGATGGAGGAAAGGATGAAGGGAGGGATGGAGAAAGGGATGGAGGGAAGGATGGAGGGAGGCATGGAGGAAAGGATGGAGTAAAGAATGGAGGGAGGGATGGATGAGGGAGTCTTGGCCTTGCAGAGCACGAGGGCTCAGGCAGCAGCAGGCACGGAGGGGCCGGCAGTGGGGTTGGCAGGGAAATGCCATGGAAACCCGCCGGCGTGATGCTGAGCCCCGCGCGTCCTCCCGCGAAGAAAAAGGGGACAATGGGGCCGGGCAGGCAGGGCTGCCTCCCCAAGCTGTCCTACTTTGCTGCTCTGCCCCATCTGTGAGCTGTCAGGCAGCCGGCCCTGCTTCTCTCCCCGGCTGCAAACCCCCCCCGCAGGAGGAGGGGGCTGCGCCGGCAAAAGTCATCGGGCCTGGGGGGATGCTGGGGGAAGGCGTCTCTGATAAGCGTGGATGGCCTTTTATCTGTCACCAGGATGTGCAAACAGCAGCCCCGAGCCCTGGCGTCTTCTTGGGGTTGATATGTCTCTTTTTTTTCTTTTTTTTTTTTTTTTTTTTAAGTTTGAAAGCATGGACACGCAGCCATGCGTGGCTGGCTGGGTGGATGTCAACTCAAGTGGAAAACGCTGGGAGGAAAAGGCACCTCCAACCAGCCTCCAGTCCCAGCTGATGAAGAGCTTCCCATCTTGGGTCCTGTTTTACCATGTGTGGTGCCACGTCAGGGTGTCAGGGAGGCACGAGGACCCCCTGATTTGGGGAGGGTTTTCACCTGGAATCTGTGGGTGTATGGGGTGCTCCCCTGAGCTGGAGGAGTGTGTGGGTGCTGGGGGAGGCCTGCACGCCCCGACAGGAGCTGCACGGGGTGCAGGAGCACGCCCAAATCAAAGGCAGCGTTTAATTAAGATTTCCGACGGGCTGAGATAGTGAAATGAGCAGATCTGGGCCCTCACAGAGCCGGGGTGACTCCCTCGGTCTGCACCGGCACGCCAGGCAGCATTTGCATCCTCAGACAGAGCAGGTTTGAGTTGATATTGGGATAACACCAGGAAGAAAAAGCACAGGGCTCTTTTCATCTCTCCTGCAGAGCCCTGGGCCCCTGGGTGCTGCTGGGGTCAGGGTGTGGGGTGGGCAGGATGAGATCCCACAGCTTTGCTGTGCTCCTCCCTTTTCATGCCCAGCACTCGAGGAGGCCACAATGTGTTTTTGAAGCACTTTGGGGTAAATGCGAGCAACTCTGGAGCAAGTCCCACCAGCAGTTCACTCCAGCATCCTCCCTGGGTGCTGGCAAACCCCAAAAAAGCTCAGGTGTCCTTTCCCCAGGGTGTTTGGGAGGAACCCTCACCTGCTGCCACCCCGGGAGCGCCAGGGCCGTGCCAGCAGCAGGAGGGGGAGCGGCAGCACGGGGAGGAAAAAAACCGTTTGAGGAAACGACGCCAGCTAAATCAGGCGGATCCATTCAGGCCCGATGGTGCTCGGAGAAAGGGGCTCCTTTGTGGGGAGCGAGGCTGCCGAGCCAGGCGCCCACCTGCCCCCGGGCCTCGCCGCCGGCTCTGGCGCCAGCGGCAGCAGCTGGGCCGGCCGCAGGCCCCGGCGCCTGCCAAGGGTGCCAGCGTGGCCCTAAATGCTCCCTTTCACCACAATTCCCGTACAGAGAGGGGCTGGCTGCTCCTCAGCAGCGCCCAGTGGGGTTTGTGGGGTGCTGCACCCCAGCTTGGTTCAGATAGATGTTCCTATTGCACCCAAGAGTTGTTTCCCCTCATTCCTCTCTTTAGCCACAGCGGGATGCGGCCCCCCGCCATTTGCTGTGATTCTTGGGATGCTCCACATGCCACAGAGCCCAGATCCCCGTGGGGGCTCCCTGTGGGGGTGGGAGAGGGGTTCGGGGGCCTTTGATCCACCCCACATCTCCCCAGCTCCATGCACAGCTGAGCCTGCAGCACAACTGCGGCCGCATCCTGACACGCAGCAGGGACGGAGGGGCACGGGGAAAAGGAGCCACTGCTCATTTTCCTTCCCTCTCTGGCTGCTCCCCTTGTTCTCCTCGTGGTTTGGGGACCCTGAGAGGTTGGGACGTGCCGGGGAAGGAGCCTCCCCCTCCACCCCGCCAGCTGTGACACCCGGGAGCATGCGCTGCTTCCGGAGAGGAAAATGACATAATTCATACCCAGAATAATTCCCTGCTCAGAGCAAACCTGGCTCTATCTGCTGCCTGACAGCGAGGCCCCAAACCCCTCTCTTGTTTCCTAATCTCCCTCCAGCCGGGAGAGATGGTGGGAAGCAGAGGAGAGGGCCAGGCCGGTGGTGTTGGAGATGTGGATGTTGCAAATCAGCGCCGGGCAGGGGGGTCACAGCTCCAGGAATTACAAATGCTTAGCCAAGATTTTTGGCAACGACATCAGAAAGGAGTTAAATCTGCCTAATTCCTGCTTACCCCCAAAATAGCCTCAAACAGGCAGGACCGAGGTGGGGACACAGCTGTGGGGGTGGCACTGCTGGGGGACCCTGAGCACCCCGTTCCCTGAGTCACTCCAGCTCTGGGGGTGGAGAGGGGGGTGGGTTTTGGGGGTCCCAGCCCCCCCACAGCTGCAGAGGGACATTTCCCACCAGGGCTGGGCTGTGGTGGAGGGGCTGTGCCTGGTTATCTCCCCACTGAGGGGCCTGGAGCCATCAAGATCTGCTCCAAACAATCGCTTCCTTTCCCAGGCACCTTCCAAAAAAAAAAAAAAAAAAAAAAAAAGAAGAACAAAAAAACCCCCAACAATAATAAAAGGAAAAAAAAAGGCGAAAGCAAAAAAAAAAGCGCTGACTTTTCCCAGTGCTGCCACATTTCCCTGCCTTGTGTTTTCCTGCCCTCACACATCTTCCTCACTCAGGGATTGTCCCCAGCTGCCTTGAACAGAACTGTTCACTGCTCCAGGGCCAGGATTTATCCTGCTGTAACCAGCACAGGGATATCCATGCTCAAACCTGTGGGACTGGCGACAAAACCCCGATGGGACACCTTGGCCCTGGGATAGGAGTGGATCCTTCACTATGGAGCTGGTGGGGGATGGAGCTGGTGCCAGAGTTTTGGGAGCCCTCATGCAACTCTGTTGTCATCTCACCCCACGTCTCCTGAGAGCCCAGCACTCTGGTGACTTTAACAATGACATCTATGGAAAAAGTGATAAAACACTGGAATTGTCTACCCAGGGAGGTGGTGGAGTCTCCATTGGACTCTGTGATCTTGAAGGTCTCTTCCAACCTTGTGATCCTGTGATCTTGTGATTCTGTGACTCTGTAACTGTGATTCTGGGATTCTATGACTCTGTGATTCTGTGACTCTGTGTTTCTGTGATCTTCCCAGACATTTTCCCAGTAAAACTGATGAATTTAAGGTGTGGATCACCCTTTCCCAGCTGCAGGACTCCTGTGGGCTCTGCAGCACGGCCTGGGCTCTGTGCCTCACCTCAGGCCAGGGGAATGATGCTGCCAGGGCACAGCAGGGGCTGCAGGTCCCATCCTGGGATTGCTGAGCTCCCCCCGCCCGTTCCCAGGGCTGCCCTCCCTGGGGAGCCCTGGGGAGGCAGCTGGGAGGGCTGAACCCAAGCAGTGCCTTCTGCCACGGGGACAGCGTGTCGAGGTGTCCATAATTCACAGCAGCCCGAGCCGAGCTGCTGGTGATTGTTCCCAAAGCTGGATTTGTCACTGGAGACAATGCCAGCAGCCATCCCTGCCCCTTCCCAGCTCCTCAGCTTCACAGGGAAGGGCTTGGTCTGGGCTCTGACCTCCTGGCCTGCTGCCAGTGACATCCCAGCGTGTGCACATTCACCTGTCCTTGCACACTCATGCCCATGACACAGCTCTTCCCTCTCCTTGGTGTGGGCACAACAGGCCTGACTCTGCTCAGAAATGTGAGATTTTGGGTTTTGGGGGTCAAACTCTGCCCGTCAGGACATCTGGCAGAGGTTTGGGGCCACATGGGCACAGGTAAAGATGGTTTGGAGGGAAGCTGAGGCTTGTCCCAGCTGCGTCACCTGCTGGCTGACAGACACTGCCCATCCAGGGCCAGTCTCGAGTGTCACCTGCAACCAAAATGTGGCAGGGCCACCAGCTCTCCTCCTTTGTGGGGAACAACACCAGCCTGGGAAGAAGCATCCCCTCATCCCTGCACAGAGCAGGCTTTGCTCCAGCTCTATCACCACACCAAGTTCTGGTGTTAATCAGGCTAATTGATGCCAGGGTGGGTGAGCTGTGAGTTGGAGGGACTGCGGGGCGGGTGGAGGGCTGAGTGTGGTGCCGGAAGCGTGGCTGATATCTGCCCTGGGCAATATCGTTGTCACACTCACAGTTTCCCAGGCTGGTTTGGTGCGATAGGCCTGGGGCAAAGCAGAGGGAAAACACCCCAATTCCCAGCCTGGGGTCTTTGGTGTGCATTGTCCCCCTCTCATTTATGAGCCAGGCTGGATCCTGAACCTCTCCCCATGCACGGAGCAGCTCCCTGCCTTGGCTCTACCCCACACTGGTGCCCAGGGGTGAATCCTTGGGATGTAAAACTCCTTCTGCCCCCCAACAAACACCCCAGGGTGTGGTGATGCCCTGTGGGAGGGCTGTGCATGCTGCTGGGGTTTCCCACTGCCCGAGATTCATCTCCTGGTGATTCATCTCGCCTTCTGTGGGAGCTATTTTGGAAATGTGCATCCCAGCTGCCCACAGCTGCAATTGGTGCTTTCCAGGGATGCAGGGTCAGGCCTGGCCTCCTCCTCCATCGTCTGCAGCCTCATTTGTCAGTGATCAGAATCAGGGCTCTGAATCGGCACTGTGGGATGGGGAGGGAAGGATTTCCGAGCCCCTGGGCCAGGGCTGGGTGCCAGAATGGGAGCAGGGCTGGGAGTACAGCCTGAGCCTTGTGGCACTGGCTGCTCCCCCAGCAGAAAGGGAAACTGAGGCATGAGCTGCCCTCACTGCTGCTGTGGTGGGGAAATCAGAGCCAGGTACCTCACGCGTGGTTTTTCTTGACCATTTGTTCATTTTCTCATGTGCTCCCCAGGCCCTGCTCTTTTGCAAGGCGAGGGGTTTTCGTAAGAAGAGGGAGAGAGAAGTTTTGCAAGCGCAGAGAATCCTGCACGTGCCTTTTGAAACTGAGCCTGACCTCGGGGCTCGGTGGCTGCGCCTGTCACTGCCACCTTCCCCTTTCTGCCTGCAGAGAGGCTGAGATGTCACTAGAGGCAGGAAGGGACAGCCCTGCCCTGAGTTTGCATGGGTGTGGGCAGGGAGGTGAATCACTGCCAAGAGCAGCACCAGGACGGGGAGCTGGGACAGGGTGAGGTGGTGAATCCAAAACCGACTTTGAGGCATCTCCCAGCACTCTGAGGGAGCCTCAGTGCTTCTGATTCCTTGCCAGCCAAGGAATCTCCCTGTCCCCCATGGCTGCAGAACCACTGAACCCACTGAGGATGCCTCTAGAACTGTGTTTGGATGTGAGCTGGATTTCAGAGCAGCACGATCCAGCTGTGTCTACCGACCACATCTGCACCTTGTGGGTGCTGATGTGCACCTGGCTGGTGTGAGGCTGGTTCCTGCACAGAATTCCCTGTCCCACATCCCATCCTCCTCCCCCTGGCATGTGGCTGAGTGCTCTGGAAGGACTCGGTTACCTAATAGGAAGGGGTGGGGGTGGCTGTGGGTGTGATAAATACACGCAGATAATTTTACTTCAGGGTAAGTCAATAAATTACTAAAGAGCCTTTGATTGTGCTCTCAGTGGTGCATGTTGATTCAAAAACCTAAGACATTTAGCCTCAATTATGTCTATTTGTGTGTCTTTCCTGCCTCTCTTCTCCGCGGTGCAGGGGAAATAACCCTGCCTTGTCTGCGTTCCCACACCTCTCCCACCTCGGCCGCGCTCCAGATTTCACTCCTGTCCTGATAACCCTTCCAGCAGCGAGTGGGAGAGCACCAGCTCTTGGCACAGCTCTCTCTGCTTGACCAAAAGCACTTGGAGCAAATTCTCCCTGGATGTGGCCAGCCCCAAAGGTGCCAGCTGAAGCAGTGGGATGATTTGAGGCCGGGATTGTGGCTTCCCCCAATCCCCTTCACAAAACCATCTGCAGGAGGGCAAACCATGCATGTGTGGACACCGGTCCCAGAACCCCAAAAATGTTTCCTTTCGGCATTTCCAGCCCAAGCATCCCTGCAAGCCCTGGCACGGCACGGCTCGCCCCGTGCAGCCTCGCGTGCTGGAGCGAGCTCCCGCGGGGCAGCCCCGCGGTGATGCTCGGACCACACAGCTCCCTTAAGCCGCTGAGAATTGGGCTTTCAAGGCGAGTTGGCACCGCTGCCGCGTGCGCTGGGTGGCTCGGCTGGGGACGTGTCGCCACGCGAGGGAACAGCTCGCTATCAAAGGAGAGAGGGGCTGAGCCAGGCATCAGCTCTGCTCCTCTCCAGGGCGGTGTGTGCTGTTCCAGAGCGGCCCCAGGGATGGAGAGGAGAGAGGCTGAGCCAGGCATCAGCTCTGCTCCTCTCCAGGGCGGTGTGTACCCGTTCCAGAGCGGTCCCAGGGATGGAGAGGAGAGAGGCTGAGCCAGGCATCAGCTCTGCTCAGCCCCAGGGCGGTGTGTGCTGTTCCAGAGAAGTGTGTGAACGTTCCAGAGCGGTCCCAGGGATGGAGAGGAGAGGGGCTGAGCCAGGCACCAGCTCTGCTCAGCCCCAGGGTGGTGTGTGGACGTTCCAGAGCAGTCCCAGCGTCGCTGCTGTTCCCAAGTCGGGGATGCAAACTCAGCCTGCGGGGTGGGAGTTCATGGTCAAAGCCCCTTTTGCGATGGGAGCTGCCAGGCTGAGCTCCTTGCAGTGGGAAGATGCTGGTTTCCTTCTGGGAAATCTCAGCAGAGGGTCATTAATCACCGGGCACGGCAGCTCTGGGCTGTGATGGGGGTTCAGCAGCGCTGGTGCTGGATGTGCCACGGAGCCTCCCTGGCCACTCTGGGCCAGCCTGGTGCTGCTCCGTGGCTGTGCAACAGGCGCTGGGATGGCTCTGGAAAGCGCAGGGCACCATTCCTGTTTCTGGCCTGGCTACATGTTTGTGCATGCAAATTCGACAGTGGCTTTTCAAGTGCAAATCTCCCGTGAAAACAAAAGAGTCCCGAAACTGGAGCGCGGGGTGCCTTGAATTGAGCTGTTCTTGCAACATCTCCCCAGATCCTGCTTCCCGTGCTTCCCGTGCACCCAGCACCGTGTTCTTTGTGCCCTGCCACCTATTTTTAGCTGGCAGGGAGGAAGCACAATTACCCCGAGGGAACACCCACCCTTAGCAGACACTTCTGCTCGGCTGAGCTGACACACGGCTGAGCGTGCCCGGCTGCTCGGGGCTTTGCTTCAGCGCAGGTTGGTGCCTGATAGGATCAGACAGGGAAAGGGAACAGCACGGGGATGTGGCAGGGACACGCAGTGCTCACACCAAGGGTCTGACCCCCTCCGGGCAGGGAGGGACAGAGCTGCTGGGCTGCAGGTGTTTGAATCAGGAGGTGAAGTGTAATCCCCAAACCTTCCCAGCGCCCAGCTTGGCTTCTTCCACATCCTCGCTGCCATGGTGCCTTCCCTAGGCAGGGTGTGAGGCTCCTGGAAGGCAGGAGCACTCCTGGCCAGGTTGGGACATGATGTGGACACAGGGATGTGGCTGCAGTGGCTCCAAGGAGCTGGGTCACACCAGGAGCCCCCCACCATGCAAACTGTCCCCTCTACACACACCCGGATGGCTCTGGAGCCTCTCATCAGTGTGGGAGACACATCAGCAGGCCAGGAGGGTGGCACAGAGGGTGACATGGAGGGTGACACAGGGCTGTGGCAGCATCCACAGCCGCTGGGCTCAGCGCACCGCAGCCACTGAGTCACTCCCAGGGTTATTTTTACCCCCCGGGGCAGCCTCGCCGGGTCATTCCCGGTTCCTAATTGCTGTGATGAGACCTTCATAAATCTCATCCGAAAGAGGAAGTCTGGGAAATCGAAATCTGCCGCTGCGAGCGAGGCGGGCTGGGCCAGGCTGGTGGCACAGAGCAGGGGCTGCCGTGGCCAGCGGAGGCTGAGGACACAGAGCCCCGACCTGTGACCTGCTGCCCTTCACACCTTGCACTGCAGAGTTCCCCACTGGGATGTTTTGGCTGACATTTAACCACCGGAACAGACTTCTTCCACCTCCTCCTCTGTTCCCAGCCTCTCCCTGCTTCCCTTAGTGCTCCCAAACTCCCCTGGAGCAGCCAAGCCGAGCCGAGCCGAGCCAAGCTGAGCCAGTGCAGGGGAGCAGTGCTGGACGGGAAAAGCCAACCCCTGATCTCTTGCCCAAAAGTCACACCACACCCAAGCGACTGAAAAAGCTTCATTGAACAGTTTGTTGGCTATTTTTGTCAGTGTCTCTGCCCTTCCTGGCCGGGGCTGAGACCAGGAACAGCAACACCATGATGGAGAGGATGAGATGACCACGTCCAGGGCATGGATGGAGGAGAAAGGCTGGGAGATCCTGCTGGAGGTGTCCTTGGGCCTTGATGCTCAGGATTTCTGTGTTGGTTGGGTGATGGTTGGAGCCCATGGGAGGGCCCTGCTGATACTGCCAAGGTTTGGTAGTGGGCTGTGGGCTGACATGAGCCACCAGCAGAGATAAGCAGAGCACAGAAACATTGCCATCTGCTGACACGTCCGGGCGCTCCGGTCACCGTCTGCAGCGGGGGCAGGATGCAGGAATTATCAGTTTTACAGGATGTGGGCTGTGCCCTCGCTGGGCTGATGTCCCCATCAGGGACATGGCAGCATGGCACAGCTGTGGCAGGACCAGGTGTTTGGCACATCAGCTCCAGGCTGTGACGGAGGCCGAGCTCTGAGCTCGGTGCTGCAGGTTCTTTCTCTGCTGACCATCCAGGAGATGGTGGAGGGCTCTCTGCTCATCCCCAAGGAGTTAATGAACCTTCACCCTTCACTTCAAAGCACAGCAGCCTCGTGCAGACAGAGAGGGCAAGTCTGGCTAATTGCAGCCTCTGATGCAAGCGCTGCAGAGGATTTGGGAAAACGCGCACTTGGCTGCAAAAAGGAGTTTTGATTCCCCTCAGCCTGTTCCCCCCTGAGCTCCCCCCGGAGCCCTCCAGCTACAGAGCTTGGAGATGCGTGTCTTGGACTGGATTTGCTTTGTTTCAAGTTCCCTGGGAATCTGGCACTGCTGTCTCCCAGAGGAAAGGTGCCTCCAGCTTCCCGAGCCGTGGTGGGCAGAGAGCTCCCCACTGCTCTGGGGTCTGCAAACACCATCCCCAAAGAGTCAAAATGCAAACCCACTGTCCCATGGGGACCAGCCCTGCACCTGCAGACTGCAGAGTTATCCTTGCACTGCTCTGGGATCTCCACACCCAGCACTGGCAGGAGCAGGGGAAGCTGATGGCCTGTGGGATTTGCTTCCCTCATCCCAGGGAATTCAAACACCCAGCACATCAGGAGATGGGGAGGCTGTGCAGGTGTGGAGAGGAATCTGAATTCAAAGCTCAGACCCTCGTACTGCCCCCAGGTACTTTAACCCCGCTCTGGTGCCTCTCCTGGTTTGTTTCCTTGCAGGTCCAAAATGTTTCTGTGAGGATTATGATCCTGCAATGGGGCTGGAGCACAGGAAGTGTTCCATACCCAACCTTCCAATTTTTGTAGATGAAGACACAGACACAGATGTGCAGGGACATGTTTTGCCTCCCACCAACACCTGTCCCATAGCTGGATTCAGCCCTGGAGAGGGGACAGTGTCAGAGGAGCTCCCAGTGGTTCATCCCCCCCAAGTTCTGTCCTGAGAGAGGAGCTCTGGCACAGCAGGGCCAGAGCAGCTGCTCTGAGCTCAGAGCAACCTTGGCTGGGTGGAGCATCCCAGGGCCATGGCCTGGGCTCTCCTCTGGCCAAGCACATTTCCCTTCCTCAGCCTGGCAGCAAAGGCAGTGTTTGACTCTTGTGTCAACATTTGGAAGAAAAGGGGGGGAAATAATCATTTCTGTCAAACCCTGGGAATGTGGATGCCTCGAAAACAAACAGAAGCTCTGTTTCTTTAGTGAAAGGCCGTTGCAAATCTGGTTGGCTGCCAAAAAGTGATAAAAATGATTGCTGTTCCGGCACTAGAGAAGAGTTTTGTTGGAAATGTCACCCCCCCACGCACCCTCCCCTCAAATCTCAGTTTTATGAAAACAACATTTTTTATCAGTAGCCTGGCAGGCAGATGTTTGGCCTGGGCCCCTAAATTGCCATTCCTGCTTTATGTCATTTATTGATTGACAGCTGTCAGTCATCACTCAGTCACTTCTGCTTTCCAGGGGTTAATCATGCTCTGGAGAACAGATTTCCTCCTGTCCTGGACTTCTCTGGTGATGTGAGGGGAGGTATTCCCCAGGTAAGGATCACCACTCCTCGCAGTGTCCAGCATGGGGAATGTGGGATGGGCAAAGGGAATGGGCTGCAGGAATTGTGGCTTTGTCAGGATGAGCCATGGCCAGTGGCTGGGAAAAAGCCACTGTCCCTGGCCAGTGCAGCAGCTGCCTGACTCTGGAGAGTGCAGGAGGGAGGATGCTCCCTGTCCACACTCTCGCTTTTCAAAGGGCACAAGGAAGAGGGGTTATGTCATCAGAGCTGTGAGCTGGACCTGTCAGGGCTCATCCCTTGTTTATTTAGGAACAGTGGCAGCTTTCCAGCCAGTTGTTTTCCTGGTGTAACATTAAACTCCCAACCTTTTGTTCCGAGGCATTGCCCAGGCTTGGGCAGCTCAGCCCCATTTCAGCTGGGGCAGCATGGAGCCCTGTTCAGGGAGCAGAGCAGAGACAATCCATGGGGACAGCTCTCAGTGTCCCCTCTGCTCATCCTGGCACTGCTGCTTGGGGCTTTCCAGGTGTGCCCGTATCAGGTGCTGCACTCCCAGCCTGGTGAGTGCAGCAGTGACAGGGGCAGGAGGGAAATTCCAAGCCCTGACAGCATCACAGCCACAGGGATGTGGACATGCAGATCAGTTCCTTGAAAATCACCGCTTTGAAGGTTGGGTATGAACATTTCCCATTGCAGGATCATAATCCTCACAGAAACATTTTGGACCTGCAAGGAAACAAACCAGGAGAGGGACCAGAGCGGGGTTAAAGTATTTGGGACTGAGGGACTGAGCTTTGAATTCAGATTCCTCTCCACACCTGCACAGAGGAACCTGAACTCCTTAAGCCAAAAGAGGAGAGGAAGGAGCTGGGCTGAGTGTCTGGGGTGAGCTCATGGCCACGGGAGCAGCACATCCCAGTGCCTGCAGGAGCCAAGCTCTGCCTGCTGCGGGGACCTGCCCGGGCACAGCCGCTTCCCGGGCTGCTGCTCCGGAGGATGAGGATCCCACGGTGCCGATCCTCCTCCTCCGCGGGAGGAGCCGGCAGGTGGAGTGCCCGGGGCCACAATTCCGCATCAAAAAAACACACGCGTCCCGGCTCCGATAAGGAGGCGAGAGCGAAGCCTCGGGAGCCGTCGGAAACGCGGCGCTTTTACTGGGAGAGCCCCAGGCAAAAAAAGCCCATGCCCGGCTTCCAAGGTGCGTGGTGGTTGTTTTTGCACACTCAGACATAAATTAATTGATAGAACACCCAGCTACCCGGGTGGATTTGTCTCCCCGGTTTCTGGAGCGTCCGCAGGTGGTGCGGGAGGGCTGCCAGGGGCACTGCTGGGTGGGGAGCGCATTTGCAAAGCTCTGGACATTAATTTTGAAGCAGACTGTGTCTTTTTAGTTCAATTCTGTGGCTGAGCCTCATCTTTATTCAGGAAAACAACTCCCTTTTAGCAATTGCAGCCTCACCTGGGGAAGGCAGGTAGGGAAGGAGCAGACTCCCTCCACGATTCCCTCCTTCATCTGCTCCTGAGCCACATCCCAGTGCAAGATGCTGCAGGAAGGTCAGGAGTGCATCCTTTTAACATCTCCCCCTTCCTGAATTTCATGTGCTGATGATCAGGCAGGTAGCAGGGAGCAGGAGCGTGGCTGGTTTTGGAGGCAGCTGATAAAATAGGATTGCTGGGAGTGAGGCCCTCTGCTATTTCACACCAGCCCTGCCTGCCCACAGCAAGCTCCTGCACAAGGCAGGACTCCCAGCTGCACCCTAGAGCTGGATCCATGGTGGGAACCTGAGAGCAGGGTGAGCTGAGCTCCTTTGGCCTTTATTCTAATGGTAATTATGCAGAATTCCTCTGCCCGACCCCAGGGATGCAGGCAGGGAGATTTCCTAGAGGGCTGAGCTTGCTTTCGATGGTTTCCCCTCTCCAGGGGGATCCAGATGGGCACAGGACCCCTCTTGGGGACATGTCCTGAAGCTCCTGCCCACATCAGACCCCTGCATGGAGGCAGCAGCTCTGCAGCACGTGGTGGCTCCATGTCTGCAGCCACAGATGGTTTATGCCCAGACATGTCCCACAACCTGCTAGGAGAGAGCTGTGTTCCACTGCTTTCCTTCTTCCCAGTGCTGCACTGGTGGAAGGAGAGGGAGGACATGTCCAAAAAACATCTTGAGAAGAGTCTGCTCCTTCCCAGCCAGCGAGGAGAATTCACTCTCTCAGTTGGTGCTGCCATAAATGCAAACAGCCAAAATAAGTGCGGATCTGAGGGCAGAGGGTTTTTCACTTGAGGAGCAACAAATTCTTTCTGCTGTTTCTTTCACCAGAGCCCTCTCCTAGGCCAGTCCCTTGAGCAGGGAGGTGGCAACTCCTGGGAATCCTTGGGGATGGATGGACACCCATGACAGGCACCCAGGGAATCCCTGTCCTTGGAGATGGATGGACACCTATGGGGGATTGTGCTTGTAGGGTTTTTCTTGATTTACTTTCAAATTCTGGTTTTGAGGGTCCATCCTAACCAGCCTGGGGACACTGGTGTGCAGTGGGGACAGGGACAGGGACAGGGACAGGGGCAGGGCTGCTGTGCAGGGCCTCACTGGTGCCTGCCCCCAGCTGTGGTGCCCAGGTGAGGAGCTGGGGTGCAGCCCAGCCCTTGGCATGTCCTCGTGGGCAGCACAGTGCCCTACACGTGCTTGCAAGCCCAAGCCCAGGAACGTGCCACATGGAGGGGATGGAGGAACCCAAAAATCCCAACTTCACCATAAAAATATCAATCATCTCCAAACATCCGTGCGATGCTGATCCTTCCCTCCCTGCCTGGTGTTTTCTCACGCTCTGAAGCTGGCAGCAGACACTGGGAAGCAGTGTTGGAACTTGTCCTGCCGTCCCATCAAGGCCGTTTATCTGCAGCATCGAGCCCTAGAGCTGGAAGAGCTGCAAGTAGGGGCAAGGCACGCTCCTGCTTGCTGCTTTCCATTGCGTCACTTGGGCTGAGCGAGCGCCCCAGGGCCAGATCCCACACACACCACCCTGCCTGCCCCTGCAGAGCACAGTCCTGAACCACTGACAGCAGCCAGGGACCCTGGTGACACCCCTGAGCATCACTGAGATCCCTGTCCTGCCCTCCCAACAGTTGTGAGGAGCCAGTGCGTGTCCCTTGAGTGACTCTCCCAAAAGTCATGGTGTCAGGAGCTGCACGCTCATGGTGACCCTGGGTTTCTGACAGGGATGGAGACGCTGGTTGGGAGCCACTTTTGGAGAAGAGCATGGAGGGAATGGTGGCACAGATGGCAGGTAGGGGATGATGAGGCACCTGCCTCAGTGTGGGATCCTGCTCAGAGCCAGCCCGGGTAATTAACACAATTACAATTATGAGGCAGGCTGTTCCTTGCCCCTCCCTTGCCAGCTTCTGCGTGAACCAATGGATTTGAAAACTCAGCCACCCTTCTCCACATCCCTCAGCCCCAGCTGCCTGTGGCTTCCAACACAAACTCCTGAGATCCTGGGCAAGTGCTGGGCAAGCAGCTGTCCCCTGCACCAGCATTTTGGGAATGGCAGCATCGTGGTCACTGTCACCAGGGCCACGACACCTGAGAATCTGACCCTTCCCACCTCTGGTTATGCCCAAGCCAACAAATGCCCCATCCCTCAGTTTCAAGGGAATTTTGTGACTCCAACCTGGTAGCTTCAGGTCAGGCCAGGTTCCTGCCAGATGGATCCCTGTGGTATTCCAACAGATCCCCCTTTTCACAGAAAACCTGGCCCTGAAACATTCTTGAGAAAATAGATCTCAGCAAATCTTTGCATCCCACTGCAGCAATTCCTGGCAGAGCTGCAGAGCAGTGGGCTGGGATGGCAGAGCTGCCCTGAGCCCGTGGGACTGCGGTGTCACCCTGCACAGGGGCTGGCACGGCTGGAGCTGGGGCTCAGAGGGGGCTCAGGGCAGCAGGAGCGGCCGAGCCAAGGCAGGAAACGCGCCTGGTTTCCTCCACGCTCATCGCTCGGATGGTTTCTGCTGTCAAGCAAGGCTGAGCTCCCCACACGGTGTCTCCGAGGTGACACCAGCAGTGACACCCAGAGTGCCTCTCTGACCTCTCGTTCCACCGCCTACGTGCAGGAAGCTGGCGGCAAACAGCTCTGAGATTGTCCCTGCTGGGTCTAAGGAGGCTGGGGTTGCTCCCTGACTCTCCTACACAGGCAGAACACTGCTGGGCATGGGGAGGGGGTGTTTTTAGGGTTTGGAGTTGCACAGGGGGCCCTAAGGGCAGCAGGAAGCTGCTTTGGCTTCTGCAGAACCCACAAGGCCAGAAGAAGCTTCTCTCCACAAAGCCAAACATTAAAATGTGTTATTTTATTAATCAAAATCCTGGCACCCCGCTTCAGGGAGTGGTGCAAGGTGAGGAGCTGCTGTAAAATGAGAAGCCCCCACTGGCTGGCACTGAAAGAGTAAAAAGCAAACACTCAGAATATACATCTTTGGCCAGCCTAGGACTTGTTTTTCTGACAGAAAAAGATAGTTTTATTTCAAAATTACCAGAACTCTGTTGCTCCCCTGGCTTGGCTATCCCAGCAGGTTCGCTCTGGGGCAGGTTGGAAAAAAACAGAGCCTTTAAAAACAAAACTCTCTAAGAAAATGAAAAAAAAAAAAAAAAAAAGAATAGAAAAAAGACAGAGTTTGGTCATTTCCCAGCTCTCCCTGGTGTAAGTGAGCAAGATTCCATCCATGCAGGGCAGAGCTGGCTCTGGGCTGCCCCAGCCCAACATCCTCACACCTTGGGTATGTGGAGCTGAGATTTGATGGGCAGGAAGAAGGAAAAAAAATAAACCAAACCAACCCAAAGAGGGTTGTTTTGATGGCAAGAGCCCAAATGTCCCTCTGCACCCTGACCTTCATTGTGTGGGGAAGGAGGGAGCGACTGGGAAAACGTGATAAGGATTGCCCGGGGGTGACAGCGACTCTGGGCTGGAGCCACACGTGGCAGCACACGCAAGGAGTTTGTTCCTGCTCAGGAGCTGGGGAATTTGGGGTTCTGCTGGTTTGGGATGGCAGCAGGGGCTCTGGCTGGACCCAGAAAGAATCACGGAGCCTAAGGAAAGCAGAAGAGTCAGGACTGGGAGAACTGAGGGGGAAGAGGCTGCTCTGGGGAGCTGCTCCGGGCAAAGCTGTCAGAGGCTCTTTCCTGTCCCCAAATTGGGGGGACAGGGTGGGAAATCATTCCTGGGGGCTTCTCTCACCTGGGAGCCTGCCTCCCTGTCCCCAAATTGTGGGTACAGGGTGGGAAATCACTCCTGGGGGCTTGTCTCACAGCATGCGGTGTAAAGCAGGGGACAGGTGATGTGCTGTGCCACCCCCTGCTCCAGGAGCGATTAGGGCTGAGCTCATTCGATGGGGCTGAAGAAACTGTTTACATTCACCTTCCCTGTGTTTGGTTTGTGATAGCAGCAGAGCAGAAGGCGATGCTGCGGGTGTCCCGTTCTCAGCACATTTCGGGGGGTTTCCTATGGGAAAAGCAGTGATAGAGCCCTGGCAGGCGCCCATCCAGCTCCTTCGCCTGATTTTTTTTTTTAAATTTATGTTTAGCTTTTACCTCATCTCAAATAAAAAGATTGATTTAAACCCCTTTGCAATAAAACGTTTCAAACAGAAGCTGCTCTGCAGCGCTGTGTAATGCGGGAGAAGGTTCTCGTTATTTGCTTAATTACAGGTTTTTGTTTGACGAGTACTTGTGGGTGAATTGTTTGCAAATAACAGCTGAGTTTATTCATGCTCAGAGTCCTGAGCCCTGAGATTAGAGCTGGGAGGCAGGAGCTGGAGGGTGCTCAGGGCTGTGGGTGACCCCTGGGAAGTCCCAGGAGGAGCTGGAGGGATCTGGGATCCTGTGCTGTTTCCTCAGAGAATGCAGGGCTGTGATGCTCTCCTGTTGGAGCTGCCTGCTTTAAACAATATGGTCTCAATCACGTGCAGTTTATCCTTTTAAAAATTGCAGAAAAGGATTAACTGCTTCACGGAATCCCTGTGAAACACAGTCCATTAATGGGAGTGAGCTGAGGTTGCCTGGGCTTTGGGATCCTGGGTTCAGCTTGCCAGGCCAGGTCACTGACTGCCAGGTGTTTCCTGACCTCCCCCTGCGTGTCTGCAGGAGATAACAGCTCTCCTTAGGGCTTCTTCCCCAGTTTAAGATGCAGATAAGGGAGTTTTGGGCTGCCAGGTGCTCTGCTCATGCCGTGCTGAGGTGGGTTCGGCCTTGGGATGGACATGGGATCTGTGTGAGCACGGCCAGTTTTGGGGCCACCCTGCTGCTGTGATGTCCCTTGGGGATTTCCTGAGAGCTTCCAAACTGATGGAAATGACACCAGGCAGGAAAAACAAAGTGCAGGACACAAACATGTCCCTGTACCCGCCCACCTGCCCCTCCAAGGGCTGCACAGAGCAAAGCCCAGGTGGGCAAAGCGCTCCCAAAGTGAAGAAATCCCAATTTTTGCAGCCTGCACACCGGGGAAAAGGCACCCCTAAAACTGTGACTGTGCCGCAATGGTGATGGAGGCTGAAGGAATCATTCCCTGAGGAATGGCATGGAATGGAATGGAATGGAATGGAATGGAATGGAATGGAATGGAATGGAATGGAATGGAATGGAATGGAAGCACAGAGGGGCAGCACCCGCTTCTCCCGACCTCCCACCCTGTCCTGTCCGGCCCCATCGAGCCCCGCAGCCGGGGCAGAGGGGCAGGAGGCGCTGGCCGCAGAGATGCAGGTGTTGAGGGGGGATCAGAGGGACCCAGGTGACTCAGGTGTGACTCAGGGCAGAGTCACGCAGCGCCCACAGCGCTGCCGGAGCTGCGCTTCGCCCCAGCCTGCGCTCGCACATGGCGCTGGGGGTGATGCGGAGCCGGCACGGAGCCACGGTGATCCCGAGCCATGATCTGGAGTGTGGGAAAAGCGCAATCGCTGCAAACAATCAGAGGCAAAGCCGGCAGCAGCACGCAGCGAGCCAGCGAGGAATTTGGAGTCGCATTCCATCGGGGATGACAGAGGAGGGGCTGGGAGCTGCGCCGGGAGTGCAAAAATAAAATAAAAAAAAACCAAAACAAAAAAAAAATGAAAAAAATCATGCTCGGATTTGTTTTGGGTTTTCTCCCTTTCTGCAGAGCTGTCCCGCCCCGCTTGGCTTTCGAGTAAAGCTCGGGAGGGTGGCACGGAGGGAGCCGGGCACGGCGAGCCCTGGGTGGGCAGCGCTGTCCTGCTGGCACCGGCGACAAGGACAGCTCTGCTGTCCCCTCTCACCTGCGACACCGGGACCCGGCTCCACCGGCCAGCCAGACCCTTCTGCCTCCCGGACAACACCAGCGGGCAATAAATGGCCCGTGTGCCAGGAGCCACCCAGGCAGCTCAGCATCATCCCCTGGGCAAGCTGCGTCCCATCCCGTGCCTCAGTTTCCCCTGAAACCTTGGAGTGCAGAGGCTTTGCCTTGGAGGGGACCAGCTTTGGGGACAGGGACACGTCCATGTGTGCCTCACATCCAGGAGAGGTGGCACACAGGAGCTGTGGTGGCCACCAGGTTGGTGTAACTGGTCAGCACCACCTTACAGCTCTGTCATTCACTCCCCTCCCAGCAGCTCCTCCCGGCTCTTCCTCACCCACTTTTGCATTGCACCATAAAGAAAAAGCTGAACTGAGCAAGGGGAGTGGAAGCTGGCAAGGCCAGGGGCACATGGTGGCAGGCAGCACAGCCCTCTGTCACCTCTGTGTGGCACAGAACAGGGCACAGGAGCTTCTGGAAGCTGCTCCGGCTCTGACACACGACCTGGGCTTGCATGGAAGGTTTTCTCTCGCCCACTGCCCTGCAGGGACACGCTCAAGGCTGTCCTAGAGAGGTCACCAGCAGTGCTGCCAGTGTCCCCTCAGATGTGAGGCAGGCCCAGA
>VRYO01001183.1:2207645-2235896 GCA_009812075.1 Sialia sialis | reverse complement strand
TTTGATCCAACCCCATCCAGCCTGGCCTGGGACAATTCCAGGGATCCAGGGACAGCCACCTTCACCTCCACCCTGTGCCAGGGCCTGCCACCCTCACGGGGAAGAATTTATTCCTGATATTGAATTTAATCTCTCCTGTTTTAGTCTAACACCATCCCCCTCTCCCTGTCCCTTCCTGCTGTGTTTCCAGGCGTGCAGAGCCGGTGGCCAGTGGCTTTTTGCTCCTGGAATGTGTGAGCTCCCTCACGCAGCTCCTGCCTCCCCTGGCTGCTCCTGCTCACCCCCATCAGCACAAAATGCTTCCAGGAAACGGGCTGGGAGAGGAAACGGGCACGAGTGAAGAATCCCTTGGCGAAAAATGTGTTTCTGCAGCCGTTAGATTGTTGTGTCCTTGGGAAGCAGGGGAGGAGATAAGGAAAGAGCCTGGCTGCTCCAGCCTTGGCTCTGAGCTGTTCACGGGGTCTCTGGGGGTGCCACATCCCCCCTTGTTCCTGCTTTGGAGATGAAACATCTCCTGTGGGGCTGAGACATCTCCTGTGGGGCTGATTCCCTGTGCACTGAGCTCTGAGCACAGTCAGAGTCAGAGGGGGAATTCTGCAGGGGGACAGCATCCTAAAAACCAAACCCAGAGCCATCCTCTTTGGAAAAGGAATTTGGGGGGAGACACAGCTTGATTTTAGGGTTGGAGGTGCTCCCTGCTTTCAGATCAGTAGGGTCACTGTGGGATTTTTGTGCCAGGGTTATTTACCCCAGGCTGGCACCACATAGGGACAGACAAGGAGCAGGGACTTGGGACACTCTGTGAGCACCTCCCAAGCACGGGCTGGAGATCGGGTGAGGCTGGAGGGGAATTGTGCGGTGCCAGGAGCTGAGGGATGTGCAGAACCTCTCGGGCTGCCCCCAGCTCCTCAGTGAATTCTTTTCCCCGCTCTCCTTTCCTCTCCTGCACTCGGGAGTGACTCAGGCCAGGAAATTAGGGGATGTGTCCCTTCATTTCCACGTCAGGACGCCTTTCCATGTCCTGCCATGCTCAGAGCTCCCTGCTGCTCCCCACCCCGGGGTGCCGGAGCTCCCAAATCCCCGCGCATCCCGCGGGCAGCGCGGCCGGCAGCGGGGACATTCCTTTGGAGATGCGACGTTTGTGCTCAGGAAGGCCTGAAAAAAGCCAGGGACAAAGGGGGGAAGTGATGGTGGCTGCGTCTGGAGTTATCTCGCTGCCGCACTTGCGGGGGCCGCTGAGTGACAGCGCAGCTCCGTGCGGCTGCGGGGCGGCAGGAAACACTCATCTCCTCATCTGCGCTGCTCCCTTCCTGCCCTGCCCTGCTCTGCTGCAGGGGATGCAGCCCTCAGCCCCTCCCGGGGGTGCCCAGCATCGCTGCCAGCACATCCTAAATCTCCTCTGCCACTGGAGCATCGATGCCTTTCACCCCAAGTCGTTTGTTCCAGCAGGTGGGAAACAGCTCCAAATAACTTGGATAACCCCAAAACAGCCTCTTCCCACTGTTTGCTCGTTCTGTTACTCTGTTTGAATCAGGTAATTTCTCTGATTTGGCTCCTCAGCGAGTGAGGGAAGCTGTGGGGTGGCAGCACGGGCAGAGAATTCCTCCTGGGATTCCTGGGACGGGGGACACACCAGCCTGACCGTGCAGGAAGCAAAGAAAAGCAAATTAAACAAAAAAAAAATAAAAAATGCAGCCCCACTGCTCCATCCCAGGCAGGGCATCCCCCAGCACAGCCCCAGCTCAGGGTGCTCTGCCCTCAAATGGGAAGTGAAAGAGGAGCAGTAAATGGATGTTTGGCTTAACCCTGTCTGCTTTGGAGTATCCTGTGATGAAATGTTGCTTTCCAGCTTCTTCCAGAGCTCTGGATGCCAGCAATGCACCTGGGACTGCAGCAGGAACAAAGGAATCTGTTTGCCCTCCCTTTAGGAGTGGAAGAATCTCACTAATATTTTTTGCTGGAAGTTTTTCCACGGTGGAAAAAAAAAAAAATAAAAGTGGTTTTCTTTCTGCTAATAATATTTAGCACTTCTCAAGCCAAAAGCAGCCCCGGAGGTATCGAGCTCTGGCTTCTCCTGCTCAGGGATGCACAGTGTGGTGTGACAGGGTGGGATGGGATGAGGATTTCTCCTGTCCCTGTGCTCAGAGCTGTGCACAAGCCCCAGGTCCTGCCCTGCAGACCCAAAGGGAGGAGTTTATACAGCACAGCAAGCACGACAGGAATCTGGTTTATCAGCAGAGCTCTGCCAGCCTGTCCTGGTGGTTTAAGGTGCATTTCAGCTCCTTTCAAACACGAGTATTTTACAGCTCCCTGCTCAGCCAGGGTGGTGTTTGTGCCCCTCTGGCAGGGATTTTTAGGGGCTCCTTTTTTGGGGGGCTGCAGCCAGGCCCTGTTCTCAGGTGGTGAAAACACCATTGCTGGAAAATCTGCTTTTCTTTTCAGATTCTACTTGAATAATTTGCAGCCACAGTGACTCACAGATTTGAAAACGTGGGTGGTGTGTTTTCAGTGATTTTTCAGTCAGAGAGGTGCCACAAATGGAGCACAAACACCCCTAAACCTGCTGTGAGCAGAGATGGGCTCAGATTTCCTCAACTGCTCCCACATCCTGGATGGAATCACCTCTCTCCGAGCTGGTGGCAGCTCCCTGTGATGGAAATGTCACAGCAATTCATTACAAACCTGCTCCGGCCTCTGTGCTGAGCAGTTCTACACCAAAAACAGGCTTTTCTAGGGCCAAGTTCCTAAAGTCCAGCAAAAACAGGGCTTTGTCATGGAAATGCTGAGATGACATTAATGGCAGTGTCCTGAACGCAACTCTAATTAAAGAGAGGAAGGAGAACTGAAGCAGGATGTCCTGTTTGGCTGCCCAGGATGGAAAGCTTGTCACAAATAAAGTGCATTCTCGTGCTTTGTCTCTGTCCCTCTGCACGAGGCTTTCCCAGATTCTGCAAGCGCTCATTTTCTTATCTCTCCTGGGCTCTTGTTTCTTTTCTTTTCAAAGAGCTCCTCACAGGGATGGTTTTTTTTTTTTTCTCTCTGCCCACCGAGCTCTCCAGCTCACCCACCAAATAAATGTCACCTTAAACACTCAGTGAATGTGTTTTTATCCCTTGAACAAAATCACAGATTGGCTCTGTGCAAAGAAACTTCCCTATTGACGTTGCAGAACAAGCTCTGGCAAGCGAGCAGGGACAGGCAAATCAAAGCTGGGAGTGAGATGGCAAATGTTTCCTTTGGAAAACAGGCTTTCCATGGAATTAGCCTGGGGTATGTCACAACCAGACTCTGAGCTGCTTCCTACGAGAGAAAAACAAATCAAAATCAAAACAGAAGGGAAAAAAAAAAAAAAAGGAATTCAGAAGTAACAGGGCAGTGGTTTTTCTCACTCTGCCACAGAAATCCTGATCCAATTTTTGTGCTCGTGCAGAAGTTGCTGAGCGCTACTGGCTTTGTACCTGGGACTAAGCTCAGCAAAGCTCAGGTTTAAGGCTGAAAGCTGAGCTCCAAGCACCATCCCAGCAGCGCTGTCCTGCAAATCCAGGATTACAGACCTGGTGTGTTTATGGAAAATGAGATGATCCAAGCTGAGCCGTTGGTGTGTGCAGCAGGAGGAGCTGGGCACGTGATGAGTCCTGCTCCAGTGGTTCCATTTCTGATCCAGATGTTATCTGTGCTGCTGGGACTTTGCCCTGCTGCCTGTGCCTCTCTGGGCTGCTGCCAGCGAAGGTTTCTATGAATAAAACAGCTGAAGGCTCCCCACTGGGCTGGCACAGCATCCCTGAGCCCTGCATCCCCCAGGAGCAGAAGGAAAATGTTCTTTGGCTGTAAATTCAAGTTGGGTCATTCCCAGTGTTTCTTCTAGACAAGTTTATCCTCTTTGTTGGGGCACTCAGGTGACATTTGGGGCGGTAATCCCAAATGTCTGCTTAGTTCTTTTTGGGACTCATTCTGCTGCTTTTGGTGGGGCTGGGGAGGGAATGTGCTTATTGCAGCCCTACAAGTGCTGTGGGGTCACAGTTCCAGCTCTGCCATTCTCCCTGGCCTTGCACAAGCTCTCAGAACCCTGTCACGATCTGCCCTGGCTGGGGAAGAACCTGCCTGGTCCCCCAGCCTGGCCTGGAATCCCCAACTCTGCTAAACCCGACCTTGACCTTCCCTGAAGGGAGCAAAACCCCTCCTGGCAGCCAGCCCCACACACCCCCGGGCTCTGCTGGACTTTGTGCCTCCCCATTGTCACCCTGCATTCCTCAGGAGCTGTGTACACATGTCCTGCCAGGCTGGCACAGCCCAGGAGCCTGTCCCCACCCCGGCAGCACCACAGGGAGCTGCTGCTGTCACAGGCACTGGGGGAAAGTTTAGGCTGCTCATTCCTGCAGGTTAATGAATTACCTGCATGCACCAAGTCCTGGCATGCTCCACGCTGGGAGCTCAAGGGGAACAGGGATAAAATCAGAAATTCCCCTGTGTTTGGTGTGATCCTCCCTTTCTCCACACGCCTCTCCTGCTGCTGTTCTGTCCCCATCCTGGGCTGGATGTGGGTTTGGGCTCCCTTGATGTAACCCATAAGTAGGACCTGAAACCTCCCTCGAGCCTCAGCTGGAGGGGGGTTTGGTCAGGAAGTTTTGGTAGTAAAGGATAAAACCGTGTGTGGAGCTGGAAATGGAGTAAGGGAGAGGAGCTGCTGCACGGGGCTGGAGGTGACACCATTTCCTCATGCACTGAGTCATCCCAGCCTGCCCAGATGCACCTCTGTGCCAGGCTCTGCAGATCTGAGCTCAGCAGAGGAGATGCCTGAGTGCTTTGGGACCGGCTGTGCTCGTCCCTCCGGGGCTCTGCTGGCTCTGTTTGTCCCTCCAGTGCTGCTGGGGACATCCCTCCAGCTGCACTCGCTGAGGATGCACAACTCCACAGAAGAAAGGTGGAAACCTGCCAAAATTCATCTGGAGAGCCAGAGCTTCAGCAGTGAGAGGGGATTTGAGCCCAGATCAGCTGGGAGGTGCCGTGCTGTGCTGTCAGGGCTTCACCAGCTTCATCAAACCAGGAGAGAGGCACAAAATGATCCGTTTAACCATTAGCCACATCCATCCTGCCTGCAGTGATCACAGAGCAGCTCCTATGGCAGAAATTTGGCTCATTTTGCCTAATTAGTTTCTGTCCTGCCGACACTCGCTGACATTTGCTGCTGACGCTGCCCAGCCACAGCTTCACTCTCTGAGCAAATATTTTCCTTGGATGGGAGAAAAACTGCTCTGAGGAGCTTTTGTGAGTGTGTGGGAACCCAGAGTGGAGCTGGATCCCCTGTGCTCCCTCGGGTCATTACCTGGAGGGAAACGGGGCTGGGGAAGTGATGCTCTGCAGGATGCAGAGTGGGAGCTGCTGGCCTGGCTCTGGGGCAAACCAGAGAGGTTTGAAACAGATCTGGCTGATGTGTGGAGAGGAGGGAAGGGTGATGAGTCCCTCTTTAATCAGGATTGCTGTGGGACACCCCAGCTCGTGGCACTCAGCTTCATCCTGAACTCCTTAATGCCATTGGGGATGCTCAAACATCAGAACAAGGCTTAGCCTCTGTTCTCCAGCTCTGGGGCTTCCTTGGAAGCTTCTCTTGGAAATCTGGCTTCCAAACACAGAGAAAAAAACTCTGTGGATATTTAAGGCCCACTAAACAGAGAGTGGTGCTGAGGGCTGGAATGGTTTGAGATGAGACCACACAGAAAATGTTTTGACACTCAGTGCAGTGCCCAGAGGAGCTGGGAGAGGGTTTGTGGTGCACACTAAAGTGACCAAAATGAGGCCAGTGAGACATGCTGGCCACAGAACAGCTTGGGTCAATGCCCTGCCTGCTTGCTCACACATCTACAAACAAGATTTTGGGGGAGCAAGGCAAGGGGATCCCCTAAATCCCATCCAGCAAGCAGCACTGGGGAACGACAGGGATAAAATGGCAGAAAATGTTCAGAAACATCCAGGGCCTGTCCCTGGTGGGCAGGAACTGCTGACAGGTTTGGGGGCCGCCCTTCACCTGGGATAAGTAAGAGAGGAGCAGCCAGAACTGTGTCTGCAGTGGCTGAAGGAGCCTTTTGTCAGGAAAAACCCTTTATTGCTATATTTGTGCAGGCAGCCCTGAAGGCTCAGACCTTTATTCTTTCAGGCTTTTAAACTAAAGGTCATTTTTCTCTTCCCTTCCAGTGAGGGGAAAAAAAAAAAAAAAAAAAAAAGAGGAAAAAAAAGTGAATTCCTCTTGACGCAGATCCCCTTCCCCTCTGGATGGGAGTTCAATTGTTCTTTGCAAGCAAACTCCAAATCTGCCCCTCGCATTCACTTCCTTTTTCCTGCCCGAAAGGAAACAGAGATTTCTGACTGTGTGAACTGGTCCTTTATTTAAGGATACAAGAAAATAGCTAAATGCTAATTCAGAGTGGATCTATGCACTTTAGCATGCGGCCAGGCAGAACAAAAGAAAGAGAAACATGTCCCCGCCCTTCCCAGCTGAATTGTAAACTGCCCACTGGTTTGAGTATAATGGGTATTTATGAAAGTTATCCTAAAACATTTACTCGAGTCCAATGCAAACCCAGACCCCTCAGCCAGGAAGTTTTTAGCTACCAAAAATAATCACCAGGCCCTGGCTAATATTTTTAACGACCATGCGTTCTTGGGAATTTCCTCTTCCCTCCATGGAGATAAGTGATTAAACAAAATAAAGGCAGTGGCCATTTTGACAGACTGCGACGTGTCAGAGAGGAGAAATATCAACAGATTTTTTTTTTTTAATCTTTTTCCTAAGTCCTGACTTCTGCTTTCTCTGTCTGACTTTTAGGGTGAATTCCACTTCTCTCTTGTGCTGCTGAAATCCAGCACAGTCAGCACAAAAAGCCAGGGAAGTTTCCTGGGTAGGACTTTTAAGCCAAGGTATTAAATCCACTAATGGGACACACTTATCTCCTGCACGCCTTATTAATTTTATAAAAAGGCCGTGGAGCTCTGTTCAGCTGGGTGTGATTTGGCTGGATCATTTCTGTGCAGCACCATTAGTGTAATTCTGTCCATTCTTCAGGTCTTGCCCATGGAGACTCCTCTGGATTTTGTCCCACGCAACCAGATCTGAACCAGCCCTTGGAGTTCATTTTTTCCCATCCACTGAGGTTTTTTCGAGGTGGAAAAGTTTTTAATCAGTTGCAGGTGTTTTGTGCTGTGACTGGGAGGATTTAAAATGTGGATTTTTGTCGCCTGCAGTGATCAGTAAGAGTTGCTGGGAAAAGGATTGTTGGCTGCAGGCAGGGAAGAGGAAGAGGAGGGCTCAGCCTTCAGGACTCTGCTGAGGAAGGACATGGAGTGATGGGATGAAGAGGAATAGATTTAAACTGAAGGAATGTCAATTTTTATTAGATATTGGGGAGAAATCTTTTCCTGAGAGGGTGGGCATAGAGCAGCTGTGGCTGCCCCTGGATCCCTGGAAATGTCCAAGGCCAGGCTGGACACGGGCTTGGTGTCCCTGCCATGGCAGGGAGTGGAATGGATGATTTTTAAGTTCCTTTCCAACCCAAATCAGTCTGGTATTCCATGAAATAAATGGCAGGTCAGTGTCAGTCCTTACCTGGTCAATAATTCAGTGTTACTTTTGGCAGAGAATTCAAAATGAGTGTTTTGGATCTTTGCTGAAAGCAAAACTCTGAATTTATGATTTAGACCGCGTTGTCAAATAATAGCAAAAATAAATTAATGATTTTTAATGTAACCACGGGGATGTTTCTGGTACAAGAAAAGGACAGCTGGATTAATAGAGTGTAATTTTTGCAGTGGAAAACATTTTCCAATCTTTCTGTGATGGTGGGAGCTGGCTCCAAGGACCACATCACCTCATACCTCAGCGAATTTGGGGGGAAAGGGCAGGACACCCAGCCCAGCAATAAACCCTTTTCCTGGTCTGTGATAATTTTTCTCCACGTGGATTTGCAGTCACCCTGCAGCTTTACAGGCTGAGGGAACGAGCTGTGGGCAGCATCACTGCACCCCTGCAGCGCAGAGCTGAGCCATCCTGTGTGGCTTTTCTCAAAGGTAGAGCCCTGCTGCAAGATTTTCTGAGTGCTCTGTGCAGCAGAATCTGTGTGTGACACAAACTGCTCCCCCTGGACAGCACTGGAACCTTAAAGGGCAAAAAACAGAACCCTTCACCACGCGGCCTAGGCCTGAGGGAGGCTCTGGACTTTTCCCCATCTCTGGGCTTTGCTTTTCCATCTCTGGGCTTTGCTTTTCCATCTCTGGGCTTGGCTTTTCCATCTCTGGGCTTGGCTTTTCCAGCTCTGGGCTTGGTTCCCAGCTCTGGGCTTTGCTTTTCCAGCTCTGGGCTTTGCTTTTCCCAGCTCTGGGCTTTTCTTTTCCCAGCCCTGTGCTCCCTGCAGGCACAGCAGCAGCAGCAGGCCATGGCCATGTCCCCACCTTTCCAGTCCCGCTGAGCGGCAGAGTTTTGCTCCCCAATTTTTGCTGCCCGCGTTCAAGACTTGCACAGTGTGAAATCTCTGCTCCCTCACTTTCTCCCTTTCTCTTATCAGGTTTTTCTTGAGCTGTGTGTGAGGAGGAGAGGGGAGGCTGAGCCCTTGGAGTGCAGATGAAGCATTCCAAATGTTGTGTGTGTGTCACCCTGTCCAGAGCTGTCCCAAGACACTGCAGAGCCACCCACACCTGGAAAACGAGATCAGGCCCAGTTCCTTGTGCAATGTGATGTCAAATATCTAATTAACAATTTGTTAGCAATTATCTTCTGTTGTTAATGAGCAGCTACCTGGCCAGGAGGCCTTGTGGGATGTCAGAGACTTTGGAAAATGTCTTTATTGCAGGAGTGGGCTTGGCTGAGTGTGAGGCACCAACATGCTCCTGCCCTCCTTCACACCATAACTGAGCCTTGGCTGCCTCCCAGGTTTTCCCCCAGCACTGACTTCCCTGGGAGGACAAGAAGTGTCACAAATTCAGATTTAAACCTCTCCATTCATGTAGCCCCTGCAAACCCTGGGTAAACAGGAAGGGTTTTCCTCACATCCCATTCCAGTCCTGCTCTGTGGTGGCTCTGGGTGTGCTCAGAGGTGTGGGTGACAATGTCCCCGTTGTGCCCTGTGCTCTGCATCCACCCCAGCACAGATGGGAACCAGCTGGGGCTTCTTGCAGATGATAAAATTTGGGTGTAGAGTTTTGGAGAGAGCTCTGGAGATGTTTGGCACTGCAGGGCTGAGCCTGTGTGCGTGCTGGATCTGAGATCCCTCATCCCACAAACCATCCCCTGTGCCTTTCCTTGCTTAAAACCCATCACTGAGAGGAGAAGAGGGACACTGAGCCTCCCTGCAGTTAATTTGAGCACCTAGGCTCTCATTTTTGCCTCGGCGAGATTCCCCTGGATATCTGTGCTCCCAAAGATTCCCTCAGCTGGGAATGCCAGCACACTGGGAATGCTCACACACACACACATACACAATCACCTGGTGATGGGCAGCCTCCAAAACCCTGCCAAGGAAAACAAGAGGGGGCTTTCTTTAGCCATGCATTTATAGAAATAAACACAGGAATATTTTGCAGCTCCCAGGGGATTTGCCCAGAGCTCAGTTCTGCTGAATCAGGGTGGGAGAAATTCACTGCTGCCCGTGAGCCTGCGCAGCACGAGCTGGGCACACAGGGCAGCCCCAGGTGCCATGTGGCCATAAATCCATGGCAGGACATGCTGGGGCGGCAGCTGAACCCACAGGCTGCTCTGGGGGTCTGGAGAGTTGAGAAATAATTGCAAAATGCCTCTGCTTTCAGTCTGGATTAAAGTACCAAAATCCCATTAAAAACTGTGTTGTTCCTGCTTGGGTTGGCCAGAACTGAGGTCACACACACACCCAGATTAAATTTGAAATATAATCAGTTTTACACCTGAATGGGCTTGAAAATCAGGGCAGTTGTTTCCATGTTTCTCTGCTGCCTGAAGAGAGCACCTTTGTCAGGTTTAGTGGCCCAAATCGTGCGCCTCTGTCTTTCCCAACACAGGCACAGTGTGACAGGGTGACAATAACCTGAGCACAGCCTTGTAACCCAAATTTTGGAGGGTCACAAATACCCCAGAAGATGGTCAACATTGACATGGCCCCTCTTGAGGAGGTGGCCACCGGCTCTGCCCTGCTTGGCACATGTCCCTGGTGCTGTGGGGGTCCCCAGTGTCCCCTTTTGAGGGGGAGTGAGAGGTGGCAGCACTGGGAGCTCCCAAAATGCGCCCCAGCCAGGCGAGTTGGCTTCCACCCATCATCAGGCCTGGTGTGAGGCTCAGCAGGGAGCCTGGGCCAGCAGCCCTGTCCCTCCCCATGTCCCCAGGGACTGGTGGCTGCCTCTTCTCCCCGTGTCAGCCCCGGTGGGCTCAGCCTGGGGGTCCCACCCCATGGCCCCTCTCCCCCTCGGGGCGGCCGTGTTTGTTCTCCTCGCGGCGCCCCTTATCAGCTCACAACACACACAGGAAGTCCTGTCTGGGATTGTCCATCCCCGGCCTGATTTATACAGGAAGAAAAGCATAAAAAGCCGCCCTTCCACCTCGGCAGCCACCTCCTGCCTGTGCGCGGCCGGCGCTGGCCATGCCGGGGCCACCAGGGCCACCAGGACCGTGCCTGGGGCTGCTGGACACGGGGTGGCCGGGCAGGGATGGCCATCAGGAGCCACCAGGGAGCACAGCAGGGTGGCCGGGCAGGGATGGCCATCAGGAGCCACCAGGGAGCACGGCAGGGGCAGCCAAGGTACATGGGATGGGATGGGATGGGATGGGATGGGATGGGATGGGATGGGATGGCATGGGGAGCTGGCACTGCAGGCAGTGGGAGTGTGTGTTCTTGTGTGTTCTTGTATGTTCTGAGTGAGTTTTGCCCCTCTCGTGGTGCTGGGAGCCTTGGGCACGGTTGAACATCCAGCAAGGAGTGAGCGGTTGTGTGAGGAATCCCTCAGAGCACACAGGTGTGTGAAGAATCCCTCAGAGCACACACCTGTGTGAGGAATTCTTTAGAGCACACAGGTGTGTAGAGCATCCCTGGGAGCACACAGGTGTGTGAGGAATCCCTCAGAGCACACAGGTGTGTGAGGCACCCTTTGGAGCACACAGGTGTGTGAGGAATCCCTTAGAGCACACAGGTGTGTAGAACATCTCTTGGAGCACACCTGTGAGGAATCCCTCAGAGCACACCTGTGTGAGGCAGCCTCTGCTGCTCCTGGATCTGCTGTCAGCCCCGTGCTGAGCCCGGCTTTGCTCTGAGCAGAGCCCAGGCTCCAGCACTGCTATTTTTAAGTCACCCCATGGCACCCGGGCTGTTTTATGGGGAGGAGAAGCCAGTGGGTAAATTTTACCTCCTGTGCATGCAGAGGCTTCGAACACTCGCACAAATTCCTGTGAGATAGCTGGAAATTCTTGGCTAATCTCTTTTCTTTCTGTAACTCCCTCCCTTTTCCCTCTGCCTGCTCTCTGGATACCTCTGATCCATCACCACGCTGTCCATCCTCCCCACTCTGCTCCCTGCCCTCTCCTCTGTGTGCTGCAGAATTCACCCCAGACCTGGCTGGGATGTGGGGCAGGGACTGTCCTGGCTCTCCCACCCAGGCTTGTCCTGACTACCAGCCGAGCTTGGATCATGCTGGGTGTGCACTCCAGGAGCTCAGCAAAGCCTCCCACATTTATAACCACGGAGCTGGGTGTTTTTCACGCTGTCTGCAGCTACCTGTGGCATTGCACAGGGCAGGCAGGAGGATTTCAGTGAGGCACCCAGGGTATTTTGGGACAAAGGAACAGCTGGGATACCCAGGCACTGTCTGGCTGTGCAGGAATGTGGAGCAGAACCACACCAGTGAAGGGCTCTTGGTAGAAATAACCCAGCATAATTTTTTCCCAGGGTCCACCATTCATGGAACCAACTCCCTGAGCAGAGAATCAAACACAGAAAGGAACAACAAGGCTTTGTCAGTGATTAAATTAATTCCAAGCTGGATTGGGAAGGTGCTTGGGTGGCTGTGGAAGGCTGTTGTGGCTGGAGCATCCTCAAAAATGCACCTCACATCTGAGCAGTGCAAAACACAGATCTGCCCTGGCAGATTCTCACTGCTCTTCCCTGGAACCTGCCCGTGGAGCTACTCCCCCCTCTCTGCTGTTCCACCACCAGCTCCCCCAAGTTTCCCTGGAGGTAAGGACGAGAAATTGAATCTGGTCTGGAGGCTCGTTCGAGCCTTTTCCCAGGCTCTGCTGCTGCAGATGGGGCTGGCCCGGGGGAGGCAGATTTACAAACTGCAACAAATTGGGGTAAACGAGCCTGCCCCACAGTCCCAGCAGCAGCAGGAGGGCTGGGAACACCAGGAGAGAGCTCCCAGAGCAGACAGGGAAACAGAATTGTCTCTGCAAAGAGAAAGGGGGGTCAGAACTGTTCTTTCCTCTCTCCCGAAGTGAGCGCCGGGATCCCCATCCTAGGACAGGTTCCTGCAGCTGGAGACTTTCCCCTGGAAGGGAAGGATAATCAGGAATTATTCTTGTGTGAAAGGCTCTGTGCTGGGCTGTTCCCTGGGGTAGGGAAGGGGCTGAGCCATCTTGCAGCTCCCAGTTATCCCAGCCCATGTGCTGATTCAGTGGGGAATCACTGCTGGGTTTTGCCAGGGAAATTTTACAGAAAGCCACAAAATTCAGTTTATTCCTGGGTAGGATTTTTACACTGCAGCCATTGCTGCCACCTCTAAATGTAAATAAAAATCCAAATGTGCATGTGAGGGGAAATAAAGCTGGCTATGGGATGGTGCCCTGTTCTTGCATTTGTTTTTGCACAGCTCCAGCTCAGCTGCTGGCTGTCCCTATGGGCACCTTAAATTATAACACACTGCTGCTGAGACAATAAATGCTTGTAAAGTCCTCACTCAGCCAAAAAAAAAAAAAAAAAAAAAAAAAAAAAGATTACTTTGTGGGGCTCAGATCTCGGTTTTAATGTTTTAATGTGCAGAGTCCTGAGCCACCGGTGACAACAGAGCGAGAGTTATGGGTCAAGTACTTTTCTTGGCTTGACCTGGTTTTATCCCACTGCCATCAGTGGACTCCTCTAGATTTCCACTGAGATATCTGGTGTGCAGCTGACGCAGCTGAGAACAATATGGGCCAGGGCAGAATAGTGGGAGGGCATTTTCCTCACAGAGTTCTGCAGAACAGGGGCTGCTCCAAAGCTTAGTGTAAAGTTTACAAACAGTCTCACAAAAAGCCTGAGCAGAAGAATTTGTCCTAGAACAGCAAAAACCATTCCCCCTTTTTTTTTTTTTGCCATTCCTCCTTTTTTTTTTTTTTTTTGATTGAGAAGCACCAAAAATTTCCCTTTTTGCTTTTTTCCTTCTGTGGCAGACCCCCGTGGGGAGCAGTGAGAGCCCTTTGTGCACGGCAGGTATGGGGTCAGCCATGTGGGGGCTGGAAAGTTTTTGCATCTCTATGTGTGTCACTGTCCTGCCTGTGTCCCCACATCCCCACCCATCTGTCACTCCAGTCTGGGGACAGCTCGTGTGCCTGGGCACGTCCCATTATCTGGCAGAGGCTGGAACTGCTCCACTCTGGGACTTTAATGCTGATCTATTAATTCTCCTTAATCAATCCTTCCTTTTTCATGCCCCCCACCCTCCAACACTCACAAAACTGGAAATACTTCCAGCCCTCAATCCACCAGGGATGCACTCAGGGGGATGGTGGATGCCCAGGCTTGGCAGATTCTAGGAAATTGGGAGGTGGGTGAAAAATCTCACCTGCTCAGCTGAGATTTGCTCGGGGCCAGCAGTCGCCGTCCCTCCCAGCTCGCACCAGTGGCAAAACCGGAGGGAGACAAAGAGGTTTTGACATTGTTGAATCTAAAAGGGAGGTTGGGCAGAAACATTTCTTTCCTGGCCTGGAGACAAGCATTAATATGAGATGTCGTGGGAGTACATTTCTGGTGTGCAAGGGAGAAAGCTGTGGGGGGAAAAATGTAAAACCTCGAGCAAGGCAGGACTGAATTCAGGCAGAGCCAAAATCTCCTGCTGCCTTTGTCAGGAGCTCATCACCCTGCCATCAACAGTGCCAGCAGATCTGATCTCCCCCCACCCTGAACTGGCACAACTCTGCTTCCAAGGGAACTTTGCCAGCCTTGCCCTGGGGGATTTCCCTCCCAGGATAATGAATATTAGCACAGAAGACACAGACCTCTCTCTGAGAACTGGGGATTAAATGCTCTTTTAATGGGCTGTGTGCACTTCTTCAGCAGCTGACACGGGCACTTGCTCGAGCGAAGATTTGACCCAATGAATGGAACTGGAAACTTGCTGCAATTAAAATACTGGCAGAGTTTTAAAATGCTCAGTGCACTTAGTGGAGTCTCTGGAAGGAGTGTGCTGTGTGGTGGTGTCCTGTGAGGAGCTGGAGGATGAGTCCATCCTCTTCCTCACCATCAAATTTGCACTTGGAATCCCAGGGATTCGTGCAAAGGTTTCCTGGGCAGTGAGGGGTTTTTGTCCTTAAATAAAAGTAAATGGTAAAATAGAGTGTAATGGTAAAATACAATGTAATAGTAAAATTAATAGGGTGTAATGGTAAAATAAATAGAGTGTAATGGTAAAATAAATAGAGTGTAATGGTAAAATAGAGTGTTGGGGAACAGCAGATGGGATCGCAAATCGGGCAGGTGAGCTTGGATACACCTGGGAGAGCGTGTCACTCCTGTTCTCCTGGGTTCTTGGAACATCCCAGCCCTGAGCTGCTGGAGGGGACAGATCCTGCTCAGCAAATCCCTTCTGCTCTGCTCAGCCCCTGCTCATCCCCAGCTTGCTCAGGCTCTGTGGCTCTGCCTGGATCCCCACTGGGATCACAGCAAGGTGAGGGAGGATCAGGGCCATGGGATGCTCCTCAAACACCCACTGAGGGATGGGGATGGATTTCCTTGTGCCCTGCCCTGGGTGTGACAGGTCTGTGCCTCTCTGGCACACCAGTGCTGTGGGCTCAGTGCCACAGGGACTCTGCGGCCACCACCCTGCTCTGCAGGGATCTTGGGGAGTGTCCAGGTCCATGGTGGGCGAGGGCTGGGTCACTGCTGTGTGTGTGCCTGACAAAGGGAGTGTAACCCTGGGCTTCTTCTGTCCTCACAGAAAGAAACCAAGATGTGCCATAAGCAAAGGATCCCTGCCCGGGACACCTGATGGAGCAGCGTGGACGAGGTGAGTTGTCTCAGCTGTAAAATGAGATCCTGTGCTTTCAGTACGGCCACACAGAGCAGCTCTGGCTTCCACAGGCATTTTGCAGTTATTAGACAATAATTCAGGCTCTCCCCATAGACCAGAAAAAAAACCCAATAACTCTCTCTGCACAACAAGATAATTACTGTGCTTCCAAGGCCCTTGGGAGAAGTTGCCTGTGCTGATGAAATTAAGGGAGCTGAAATCATTCCCCAGAGGTTGGATGGGTCCAGAGGGTGAACAAACCCGTGTGAGATGCTGTAAAACACTGAGCTGCACTTCCAGCAGCACCAGCAAACCTTTCCCTGCTGCTGGGAGGGATCTCCATCTCCAGCAGCACTTTCAGAGAGGATTCCCCTCTGTTCCCTTTCTCCTGTGACACTGAGAGCCCCAAGCCCCCATCAGCTTCCCCAGAGGGTGCAGCTCCAGCTCCATCAGCAGCCCTACAATCCATGAGGAAATAGAAGGGATGGGCGAGTGATCTCAGCTGTTCTCTTGGAGCCATTCTTGTCGAACTGGTAAATATTTCCTTTAAACGCTTTCAAAAAATTTGCAGGGCTTAATGGGAACAAATATTCCCAGGGGGCTGTATCCTGCCATTCATTTGCACATCAGATCCCTGCTATCTTTAAGAATGGTTCTGTGCATGGGCAGGCGCCTAAGTCATTTGAGAAACAATAACCCTCTGTGCTCTAATTTTCCAGACAAAAATGTAGACAAAACAAGTGGCAATTTGGCACAAACCGAGCCGCTTTGATAACTAGCTGGGCATTTAGGAGGAGAAGCTGTGGGCAGCTGGGCTCGGGCTGTCCCAGGGCAGGTGCTGGCAGCCGGGGCTGAGCTCTGGGTGTCACCCTGGATTGTCCCTCTGCGGCTGGGGGCTTCGAGGAATTCTCTGAGCATCCTTTATGGCTTGCTGGAAACCTGGAGTTCATCAGCCGCTCCTGCAGGACTTTGGGATGAGCTGAATGAGCTCAGGAGGATTAACGGGCCCGGCGGGAGGGTCTGGAGCAGGTCTCTAACCCAGGCAGAGGCGATGTCTCCTAAAATCCTCTGTGCTCACACTGCGGGGTGCGGACCCGGACAGTAATTTTTAGTAAAGAGAATTAAATTTGCCCTGGTCACTGCAGTGGTGATGGACCATTCCCCCGGGGAGTCTGGACACCCCCGGGCGAGGGCCGGCATCGCTCGCTGTGAATCCCCTGCCCACCCAGGGCTGGGCTGGGCTACCGGGGGGGCGAGCACCGCGTGTCCTCCAGCAGCGAGGGACTGGGGGGCTGGGGGGCTGGGGGCTCATCCTGCGTGCGGGTCACCAGGTAAGGCTCCAGATCCACCCAGCACCGGGGTCCCCAACAATCCTGTCCCCATCTGCGACAACCTTTACAGCAGTGTCCCCTCATCCCGGGCGATCTCGGGGTGTCCTGCCGTGTCCCCTCACGAGTCCCGGGGAGCCGGGGGCAGGTGGCGGCCGGCGGGGCCCGGCGGGGCGGGGGCAGGCGGAGATCCCCGGGCCCCGGCGCTTCCCCCCGGCCGGGAGGCTCCGCTTTCCTCCCCGCCGGGAGCTCATTGGGCCGGGGCGGAGGGACCGGCTCGGGCCGGGGGAGGAAATGCGCGGGGGGCCGAGGCGAGGCGGCGACTCCGCGGCTCCGCCACCGGCACCGGTGAGTCCCGGCGGGATCCGCCCGGGGCTCGGCACGGTCCGAGGGGGCCCGGCCGGGAGGGGCGGGGGATGGGGGTGCCGGAGGAGCGGGGCTCGGTACCGCAGCGTGGGGAGAAGGAGGGTGCGGGGCCGGCGGGAGGGGCAGAGCCGGGGGAGCGGGGCTCGGGGAGCATCCCCGGGAGTGTTTGTGTCCCTGCCTTCCTCCGGGACATCCGTGTCCCTACAGCCCGCCGGGGACAGCGCTGTCCCCGCTTCCTCCCGGGGACACCGGTGTCGCTACAGATCCCCGGGGTACCCGTGTCCCTGCAGCCTCCCAAAACCCGTGTGGCTACAGCCCTCCTGGAAATCCGTGTCCCTGCTTCCTCCCGGGACATCCGTGTCCCTACAGCCCCCCAAAACCCCCGCAGCCCCCGGCGGTTCGGGCTCCCCGCATGGTAGCGGTGTCCCCGTGTCGCCGTGACCCTCCGGGCAGTGCCACGGTCCCCTCCGCGGTGTCACCGTGACCGTGTCCCTTTCCATGCCCGTGTCCCTTTCCATCCCCGTGTCCCCCTCCATCCCCGCGTCCCCCTCCATCCCCGTGTCCCCTCCATGCGGTCCCGCATCCCAGGCTGCGCAGGGAGCCGCTGGAGGTGTCCGGCAGGGAGAATCCATCCCCCTGCGGCTGGTGCTGATCCTCGGCGGGAGGGTTTGGCTCTGAGGGCACAGGGACGGGTTTGGAGCCGCGGTTTCACCTGCAGAACCGGGCCAGGCTGTCTGGAAAAGCGCTCTGTCCCGGGAGAGCCGTCGCATCCTCGCCAGGGGCTGGATTCTCTCATCCCTCCGCAGCCAGAGCCGATTCCTCCTGCTGCTGTCAGCTGGAGTTTCAGCCTTGGCTCCGCGGGCAGAGCTGCAGAAAGTGCTGAGCCGTGGGTTGTGTGTCCCCTCGGCTGCTGTGGCAGGTGAGGCAAGAGCAGAATTTGGGGAGTTCAGGAGAATTTTGGGAATTTAGGAGAATTTTGGGAACGGTTCTGGCTGGTGGGATGAGATGCCCAGACTCACAGGAGCACCCCAAGGAGGGTTTGCTGACCCCTAAGACATAATTTCATTTGTCAAACTCTTTGTTTGAGAGGCTTAAAAGGCAGAGACCAAAAAAGTATTCATTTTTTCTTGAGCATAATTTTTTTTCTTCTTTAAGTTCTGTGCTTTAAAAAAGAATGGAATAGATGGTGGCAACTGCTTGGAAGATCTTCAGCAGCTTTAAAGAGGTCGATTTTTGTAAACCCATAAAAAAGACAAGCCTAGACTATCATATTTTCTACTTTTACAGCTTTTCTGGTAGGAAGCAACCATAATTTTATGACCCAGAGGGATCCCCTGAGCACGTGAGGCAGGGCAGTGCTGCTCCAGCTCAAAGTGAAAAAACCAAATTCTGTATTTTAGGCTCATGCCCTGTGTTTCTTGCAGTCCCCACAAGGAAAGCTCCCATGGCAGCCACGGGAATCCCGTGGGAGGATGGAGATGGTTGGCAGAGTTTGACTTCCAGACTTGAGGAGCAGCACTGAGAGCCCAGGATCTGGGATTGGAGGGAGGTTTTGTGTCCCAGCACAGGCCTGGGAAAAGCTGGCTGGTGGAGCAGAGGGGAGTTGGTGTGTCTGTGCACCAGTGTCCTTGGAATGTCTCCAGCACGACTGGGGACAGGGAAAGCTCCTTCACTATTTTTAAAATAACTTCCCTGCAGGACAAGCAAAATTTGCTTTCCTGATGGTGGAAATACCATAAATTCATAATTAGGAAATGAAATTAATTGCTGTGTTTGGAGGAGAATGCAGGACTACAGGCTTTAAAGCATCAAAATCCTCCTTCCATCCTCAGGGCTGGGCTTGCATGGAAAATCTGCTGGGATATTTGATATTTGACATTTGTTATTAAGGGCCAGGAAGGCACCAGGCTGGTTTCTCTCCAGATGTGAATCTCCATCTCCCCCTGCCTCAGATTCTTCTCCTGCACCAAGGAGAGGTCGATCCTGAGTGCCTTGGAGAAGGGCTTGGAGACCTGCAGGTTTACCAGGGTTGTTTGTAACAACCTGTCTCAGACCTGGGATTTCCCACTGGACTTTGGGTATCAAACTGCAATTTTCCAGTCCAATCCTGCCCCACAGCACTTGGGGATTTTAGAAAGTTGATTTGCAGCTTGATATCTGCAGTCTCAGAAAGTTTCTTGTTGTGTAGCCTCCCCTTTGAGAAAGTTTGCTCAGATTCTTTAATTGGTGCATATTTAAGGTGGGTTTCTTTATTTCTTTCTCCTTCAGCTGCTGCCATCCGGAGGCCAAGTGGTTTGTTTAAATGAGATGTTGTTTAAATTGGATATTGTTACTGCCCCTCTTCAGCCTCGTTTCCTATTTGTCCTCTGCTAGAAAATGAAAACCTCTTGGTTTGTGCCTCAGAACTCTGCAGATGGTACATATGGCCCTTACAGCACTTTTCTCTGTCACGAATTTGTGTTTTAAAGAGAAGAAGATCAGATTTCAGTGCGTTGTGTGGTGGGAAAGCACAGCTTTACAATGCTGTGTGCATTAAGAAATGATGGGCCATTGTTTTACCCTCCATGCCTGGAACTGGCAGCGATTTCAGGCAAAACCCATCCCCTCCCTGCCCCTCAACACCGCTGAGCAGCCCCTGGTGCCCTGAGAGCATCTCCAGGGGGTAAATCAAGAATAATTCCTGAATTAATATTGTGCCACAGGATGGGATGGGTTTGTGCCTGGAGCAGCTCCTGCCTCGCCAGGATTTGTCCCCAGGGCTCTGTTGGATGTCACCAGCTGGGCAGGGACACCTCATGGAATGAACTGGGTTGGAAAAGATCATCAACTCCTTTGACCTAACTTCCTCATCAACCACACCATGCACAGTGCTTTTTAAAACCCATCCAGGGACGGTGACTCCACCGCCCTCCAGGGCAGACAATTCCAGCGCCCAATCACTCTCTCAGTGAAGAATTTTCCTCCAAGGGATTTCCTGACGTTCACAGCGCTGCTCTCCTGCTTGCAGGGATCCCCAGTGAAGGACGAGCCATGCAGTAGGAGCCAGCACAGCCCAGGAAGAGCAGGGAGGGCCAGGACATGCGGAGCCTCGGCTGCCTCCCCTGGGGACTCCTCCTCATCCTCAGCACCAGCAGCACCGAGGGCTTTGCCCAGCCAGGGTAAGGCCCTGCTTTGTCTGCACCTCTCAGGTGTGTTCTGCACCCAGCAGGGTGAGGCACATCCTCTCTGGGCTGGTGGGGAGGTGGAAAAAATCTCTCTCTGTTGCTGATTGATTGCTTTCTCACTGAAGCTAAAACATCTCTCAGAGGAAATGTCCCAGCTCTGTTTAACTCCATGCAGGGACATAAAGACTTTTCTGGGCTTTTTTTGTCCAGGAGAGTCAAAATCTCACCAGGCCCTGAACTGTTCAGGAATTATCACTGTCTCTTTCAAGCACATCCTTCATGAAAATATGTGAACAAGCTGTCACTGGAGGATGCAGGTCCCATCAGAGGAGGATGCAGCTCCCAGCTCTGAGGGACATCCAGAGGTGTGGAGAGCCCTGGGCTGAGCTTTGTGCTCCCCAGGATGCTGCTGGGGTTCATGTCCTGCAAGCCCAGCAGTGGCAGCTCCAGCAATTCCCCTTCTCTTTTTGGGAAATGGGTCTGGGAGAGCTCCCTGGATCCCAGCACAGCCTGGGCAGGCACAGCTCAGCTCCTGCTGGGTCTGAGGGAGCTCAGAGCTCAGTGCCCCAGTTTCTTCCCCAGCTGAGAAGAGCTGGAGCACAAAACCCTCCCCCAGACACAGCTCACATTTTCTACAAAGTTTGTTTTTACACTGAAATGCTCCTCCAGCATCAAACCTTTCACATTCTGTCCAGGGCTGAAACCACAGCTGAATTCCTTGCTCACACGCACAGGCTGCAGCTAAAACTTTGTTCTGAATTTTACAAAGCAAACAATTGCCATTTAAAAATTGCATCTTCTATAACATTAATCACGAGGCTGAGAGGAGTTTTCTGGAGTTAATGGAAACCATCTGATGTCCATGCTAATTCCCAGGCTTTTTATTTTAGTTTCTAATTGAGCTGGGAGGCTGAGACAAGTAGATGGGTTCCTCAGTGGGACTGACCTGCTTGGGCTGGAAATTGTTGAAAAAAAAGGATGTTTAACCAAGACCACTTTGGCTGTTAACCTTGGGAAAGTTTTTGACTGGATAACACTTATCTTAGGAAGGCTGGGGAGTGCCTTTTGTCCAACCTCTATTTTTTTTTTTTTGCTGTGAGCCTGACCCTTCCTGTGAAATCATTAATTTCTTGGTGACCACTGGGGCATCCTTTTCAGGAATGCAAAATTCTCAGAAAGGAAAAATCTGCCCAGAAAATGAGTGATTTTAGGGGAAGGGAGACAATGACTGTAGTGAGTAAATCATCCCTAAATCTGGGTCCCAACTGCTCCCCGGGGACGAGGGAGGAAAGGCCTGCGCCGCTCACAGAGCTGTGTCACTGAAACAGCTTGAAGTGGCTTCCCAGGTCACTGGGACAACCAGCCACACGGCTGTCACTAGCCCTGTGCAGAGAGGGAAGCTCTGTGTGCTGGCTTTGGGGCTGACTTTGTGTCCTGGCTGTGGGGCTGTGTCTGTTTTGGAGGACAGGTGTCTGCTAAGAAAGGCAGGAGCCTCTCTTTGAAATGGAGAATGTAAACCCCCTCCCTCCAAATTATTGTAATTTTGAAAATTAAGGGGCTCTCAGGCAAAGATATGGGAATTAGGAATAACAGTTCACTACTAGAGAAATTAAAATAGAAATACAGTACAAAGAACAAAGCCCAAACCCTGGCAGAGTCAGAATCCAAGCTGACAGCCGTCAGTCAGTCAGGGTGTTGGCAGCAGTGCCATTCAATGGTGGCTGCATCCTCCTGCAGTGACAGATGTGCTTCAGTTGGAGCAGTGCTCCTGGACAAGGGGCAGTTTCCCTCTGAAGATCCAGTGATGATGTGGAAAAAGTCCAGTTTTCTTCTGGAGTCCAGGGGAGCAAGAGCTGCTTTAGTGTCCCAAAACCCCTGGTTTTATCCTGGTAAGAAATGTTGGGCTCTTCCCCCTGGCTGGAGCATCTCCCCATGGGATGCAGTAATTTTATCAGTGCCACAGTGGGACTCAATGGCCATGAGCAGAAGAGAACTGCCTGCAGGAAGGATGGGTTGTGAAAAGATAAAGAACACTGCCCCAGCTGGTTTATAAAATATGGCCATGAACAGGAGATGTTCCCTCTGGAAATAAAGAACACTGCCCCAGCTGGTTTATAAAATATGGCCATGAACAGGAGATGTCCCCTCTGGAAATAAAGAACACTGCCCCGGCTGGTTTATAAAATATGGCCATTAACAGGAGATGTCCCCTCTGGAAATAAAGAACACTGCCCCAGCTGGTTTCAATGGATGGCCCATTAGCAGAATATCTCCCACAGAGATCAGGATCACTGCCCCACCCTCAGCAGATGGTGACAGAACAGAACCTTTGATCACATCCTGTACTGGAACCCAAGCCAGGCTGATCCTTTCCTGGCTGTGACTGACCCCTCTGTCCTGGCTGTGACTGACCCCTCTCTGCTCAGCCGCAGGGTCTGTGCCGTGGGGTCACCAAGCCGCCGCAGCACCCACACCGAGTCGCATGTGCAGCCCGTGTACCAGCCCTACCTCACCACCTGCCAGGGCCACCGCCTCTGCAGCACCTACAGGTGAGCCCAGCACACATCCTGCTGCATCCACAGGGATGGGCATCCCAGCCCCTGGGAGCGCCCTGAGCTGCTGTGGGGAGCAGGAATTGGGTTTGGGGCACCCAGCTGAGCCCATCCTTGCCTTGCAGGACCATCTACAGGGTTGCCTACAGGCAGAGGTACAGGCAGGTGCCTGAGCCCACGGCCTCGTGCTGTCCTGGCTGGAGCAGAGCAAACGGCCACACGCTGGGCTGTAACAGAGGTGAGGAGCTGCTGGGTCACCCCAGTGCCACTGCCCATCCCCAAATGTCCCTGGGGAGGCCCTAGGACCACAGCTCTCATTTACCAGCCCTCTGCCTGTCAGGTGGTTTCTCCCCGCATTAAATTTTCAGCATCACAGCCCAGATGCGGTTCAATGTCTGATTAATTCCCAGCTTTTCTCTGCTGCCTCTTGGGCCTTTTTCCTTTGGGATCACTTATTACCTTTATAGTTACCAGAGGATAAATAAAACAAGTCCTTCCACTCTGAATCAGCAGGAATGGATGAGAAATGCTTTCAGAAGACCACAAATGCAAACCACAGCAGCAGCCAGTCTGTCCCCAGATGAGCTCAGAGCTACTGCCTGCTGATCTCCTCCTTCCCATCTTTTCTGCCTGCAGGGCCCTCAGCTTTTTCCAGCTCCTCTTCCTTCCACCCATCCCGATCCCTGCTCCCTCAGGGCAGCTCAATGCTGCTGTGCAGTGCTGAAGGGTTTTGGGGTGTTTTTGGGGTGTGCACACATCCAGGGGCAGGGAGGGACTGCTGGGTGATGCTGTGCTGCTGTTCCCTGTCACAGCTCTCTGCTGGGAGCCGTGCCAGAACGGAGGGAGCTGCACCTTCCCCGGGAGATGCTCATGCCCCCCAGGCTGGACGGGGCGAGCCTGCCAGACAGGTACTGTGACCATGTCCCCCCTGTCCCTGCTCCCTGTGTCACACCTGGGCTGCTGCTGCTGCTGGGAGAGCTTCTCCTGGCAGCATCCATGGGGCTCTGGGTGTCCTTTGCCCTACACCAACCCCTCAGAGGGGACAGAGACCAGCGCTGTGGCTCCTGTCAGAGCTTGGGCTGATTCTGTCCCTCTGCACACCTGCTCCAGGGAAGGGTGAAGTGTGGCTCCCAAGGAAGGAGGTCTGACCTCCCTTTGGCTGCCTCAGTTCTCCCAGCCCTCCTGTGCAGCTTTGGCACCCCCATTTTCTCTGCTGCTGGGTCAGTATGAGCAGAGCTGTGAGTACCCCAGCTGAAGCCTCTCTGCAGCACAGAGCCCTTGTGGGGCTGCCCTGAGATGGTGTGGTCGTGCTCATCCCTCCCAGGCTTTGTAAACTCTTGCTGTAAACTGAAACGCCCTTTTACTGCAAAGACTAAAAATCCATGAACCCAAAATATCCGGGGGTGGAGGGGAAGCCTGGTGATGTCCAGGCTCCTCTCCAGCACAGGAACCGCCCGCTGCTCCTCACAGCACAGGGAAATCAGGCAGCTTGGTGCACACCAGTGCTGGAAACCCCTGCCATGGCATTTCCCAGCTTTTCCCAGCTTTCCAGCTTTCTGGAAGGCAAAGGAGGAGCGTGTGGCATTGACCCATGCTGGGCCATGGCTGACAGCTCCAGCTCCGGGGAAAAGGATTTTCCCACTGCCTAAAACAGATTTGCCCGGGCGTGGGAAGCACTTCAGCTCTTTCTGCTTTGTGGGAACAGCTTTAATAACTCCCCCGTGTGAGGAGAGGTTACTGGGTTTTGTACACACTTGAAAGGCTGATAGCTCCTCGCCACAGCTGGCTGGAACCAAAACCCCGGCCGTAAATCCGGGATGAGAGCTGAGCCTGGCCAGAGCTGGGACATTTCTGACCACAGCTTTCACTTCTGGCTGTGTTGTGGGGAGAGCAGGAGGAGGGCAGGAGGCCAGACCCACTCCAGCTTAGCCCAGGTTTATTCTGGTGATGCTGAGACACCCAGAGCTGTGCCTGGCACAAACAGCAGCTCCCTTGGGGAGCACTCACTGCGGTTCCATTTCAGCCCCCCTGTGTCACTCATCTTGTCCCCATCCTCACTGAGCTGTTCCTGTCTTCCAGATGTGGATGAGTGTGCCAGCCAGAGCCACGGGTGCAGCCAGCTCTGCATCAACACAGCTGGGAGCTTCCACTGCGCCTGCCAGGACGGCTTCAGCCTCGCTGCTGACGACAAGAGCTGCCAGCCCCTGGTGCCAGCACCTGGGACAGACACCTCCAGCCAAGCAGGTAACCTGTCCCCAATTGAGCCCCAGCATCGTGGGAGTGGCAGGAGATGGGAGTGGGGACAACACCAGAGCCCCTCAGTTTTATTCTCGCTGAGCCAGCAGTGCTTCTGCCACCCAAACAACATCCCCTGAGCACAAACCCGCCTGTGAGGGTGACCTGGCTGTGCCTGGAGGTGTCTGGGATGTGTCTGTTCTCTCCATCATCATCCTCATCCCCGCAGGGCACGTCTGGAGCCTCGAGGAGCGGCGCTGGTGACGGCTCATTATTACTTTTGGTACGCGCTGTGACACTTCAAACTCGTACCGTGAGTAATAATGCGCTGTGGCCAGCACGGGCAGCACGCAGCAAACATCTGGGACAGCAGGGCATGTGCCCCACCTGCCTCCATCCCTGCCCAGGGCCCTCAGCAGGGACAATCCCTCGTGCCCACCACAGCACAGGGCAGAGCTGGGTGGGTTTTGGCAGCAAAAAGCCAGGATCCACCAGACCTCTTGTCCTTTAAGCATCACCCCGCTGGCTGAAACCCTACCCACTTTGTTGCAGGTGCTGCAGCAGCAGGAGCAGCCTGTGGTTTAGCAGCTGGACTAGATGCCAGCAGGTCCTGCAGATGCCCTGGGGGATGATCCCAGCGGGGCAGAGCCTGGGGATAGAAAGCAGCAGAGCTTGGCCAGAGCCCTGCAGCCGTGTCTTTGTCCACCTCACCTCGGCAGTGAGCTTTTACTCACTGACATTCCCTCGGTCACTTTTTTAGGCCCTTCCAGTGAAATGAAGGAAGAAATGCAGGACCTGAGGAGCAGAGTGGAAGCGCTGGAGCAGGTGAGTTGCAGCACATGCCGCTGCCCTGCTCTGCTCAGCCAGCTCCCACCCGGGGCAGTTCGCAGCCAGGCTTTCCCTCCTCCCCGGCTCTATTTTTAACATCCCAGCTGTGCCGGCAGCGCCCTCAGCGCGGCTTTTCCAGCCCTTTGAACAGAACCGCAGCCCTTGAGCCCTCCCTGGTGGGCGCTGCATCCCCCCCGGGTGGTCCCGCTGCCGGGCAGGGGGATGCACTCACAGCTCCCCGTCTCCCCGCAGAAGCTGCAGCTGGTGCTGGCCCCTTTCCACAACGTGATGCTGCCGGAGGATGTCGGTGCAGACCCCATCAGCCGCCTGTCCCACTCCCTGCAGCAGCTGGACAGGATCGACTCCCTGAGCGAGCAGATCTCCTTCCTGGAGGAGCGGCTGGAGACCTGTGAGTGTCTGGAAAAAGCAGTGGGGAAGGATTTCCCTGCAGCCATGCCGGCCACAGGGATCAGTAACACATATGCCACTGTTAATCTGGATCTGCCTCCAGCTCAGCAGCCTGTAATTAATAAAGGATGAACACAAACATTAGCTTCATTTCAAAGCTGTTTCTGGGGCTGCACCATCTTGTAGCGGGCAGAAATTGCAGGGTTGGCACATGGAGAGGTGGCTGTGGGGCAGAGCTGAGGGGAGCAGTGGGTCACGAGTGGCAGGCAGCACCTCACAGCTGCTGTCCCTTCCTGATCACTCGAACCCCTGGCTCTTAGGAAATTAACAGTCCAAAAAGTCAATCAGGCAAGTTTAGGGAGCGTGCAGAAGTTGGCAGATTTATGAGCCTGGGAAGTTTTAGGCATTTCTTTTGGAAGTTTACAGAGCACGAAGGGCACCAGAGAGGGTCTCCAAAGGAGCAAACTGAGGAAGGGACCCAGTGAGAGCTGCCATGTGTGAAATGGCTGGAGATGGGGGGTCCTGCTTGGTGTCCCCACCACGCAGAGGAACAGCATCCCCTCGGGTCCCTGTGGTGCTCACCTTGACTCCAAGCACATCACAACTGCCTGAACTCTTTAATTTTGATAGGCAGCTCTTTGCAGCTCATTTTTCTTATTAAATAATTCCAGATACTGGGCTCTGTGCAGCTCATTTTTCCCATTAAATAATTCCAGAAATTGAGCATGGCTGGGGTGTGCAACAGCAGCTTGCTGAGTCTTTCCAAGACTCAGGAGAAACTGGATCAGGGCATATCCAGTCCCAGTTCAGTGCTTGCAGTAATGGCTGAGAGAGAAAAAGAATTCAAAGAACTTGTTTGAAGACAAAGCAGCTGCAAATAGACACTTAAAAACCATCTCAGAGAGGGGTAATTACCAGAACCACTGAGTGTTCCAGCAGGCTGAGTTTTCTAGTAATGCCCTCCATATATTATTAGTGACAGCACTGAGGAATGTGAGCGGTATCACAAGGTAACATGGATTCATTCCAAGGGATGACTCCAAAGTCCCGAAATTAATTTCTGCCAAGTCTGTCTCAGCAAGCAAAACCTGTTTTTGTCTCTTTTCATGGCCTTGCAAGGCCCTGAGGGACACAAAGCTGTCCCTGTCACACCACAGCAAGCTCTGGGGCTCACAGGGTGTCCCGTGGAGTTACTCAGCCATCCCTGTTCCATGTCTGGTGGACATTTCCCAGCTGAATGCTACCCTACAACTGCACTCCCCAATTAACTGCTCACTGAGGATGTGTGCAATGACCAAAAAACCCCATTTTCTCTTCTTTAAACCATCAATAGAGGCACCAGCTCAGAGCTCTTTAAGCCATAACGATTTTGGCCCCTCTAGGTCTGAATTACCCTGATCCAGCACAGACTGTCACTGAATTTGGGGACACTGTGCACAGGGCCCAGGCAAGGACTGTGACATGCCAGGGAGGTGAGAGAGACATTCCTGAGTGTGGGGAGATGGAGCAGCAGGTGTGGGTGACATTCCCAGAAGTTCAGGTCAGACACAAACCAAATCCAGGCTAATGACTGAATTTATTTTGCTGAATTTATATTTTTTCCCCCAATCTTCCCAGGTTCCTGCAAGAACGAACTCTAGCAGAGTGCCTGGGGACCTGAGTGCATCCACAGCTCTTATCTCTTATCTCCACACCATCTGCAGGAAGGCACGGGGTGGCAGGAGAAGGCTGAGCTCCCAACATCTCCATCGTGCTCTCTTCCAGCTCACCTCACCACAGGGCACCCAGTTCCTGCCAAAGTGGACTCTGGGCTCTCTCCCTGCTTGGAGAGGCAGCAAATAAATGCCTTATCTGGTGCCATGAGTGCCTGGCTGTGCCAGACTGGCTGTGTGTGACCTGGGGGGGTGTTTGGCTTTTAGCATGATCCTGGGATAACATCTCCCAGAGAGCAGCAGGCACAGGGCTGGCTGTGCTGGCTGTCCTGTGGAGCACAGCCCAGGCCCAGGCAGGACAGCTGCCTCCCCACAGTCCCTGTGCTTGCTGGCACATGGAGAAGGTGGGGACAAGTCCCTGCAGCCCCCAGCCACGTGTCACAGCAGGGGAAACGTGGTCCTGGTGGCTGAAAAAGTGCTGCAAAACTGAGTGCCCATTCCTGCAGTTCCTGTT
>VRYO01001183.1:2178229-2197917 GCA_009812075.1 Sialia sialis | reverse complement strand
GACATTTTGTCCCCTCATGGAGCTCTGTGGATGTTTGGGACCCTTATGGAGCCCTGTGGACATTTTGTCCCTTCGTGGAACCCTGTGAGGGGGTTTTGTCCCCTCATGGAACCCTGTGGACGTTTTGTCCACTTATGGAACCCTGTGGATGTTTTGTCCCCTCACAAAGCCCTGTGGACATTTTGTCCCCTCATGGAATCCTTAGCAACCCTCATGGTGCCATGTGGCAGGGGTTTCACTGCCTGTGTGGTGCCATGGAAAGGTTTTGGGGTCCTCCACGCTCTGAGGGAGTTTGTGTCCCTCAGGGAGGTGTGTGAGGTTTGGGGACCCTCATGGACCCTCGCCCACCTTCTCCGCTGGTGCTTCATGCTGGTTTTCCAAACGTGCTGAGCGGGATGGAGCTTTCCCTGCTGGCACTGGGGTTAGGATAGGATCAAGCCCTGAAGCTCTGTGGGTACAAAGCTGATAGGGGAGATGAAAGTGTCTGCTGGAACGACACAAACTGTTCATTGACCTCAGCTGGTTTTGTAACAGTTTTTATAGCAAAACCCAAGTCCTATGAGTCTCTGAGCAGACTCTACTGGGGTAAGATGTGATCCCGTGGTTCTGAGCATCCTCTTGGCATCCATGGCTTTGCAGCTCCTGGAAAAATCAAGGAAAAGCATTAGCCCCGTTAAAATAACTTTTCTGTCCTTGGATTCACCAACAGAGGTTGTGTACTGTTCCCAAACGCAGCAGCTTTAGGGCTGGGAGCAGCGCACAAACTCCTTCTCTACAGAGAGCTCCCGGCCGGCTCCCTACGGCTGCCAGGCAATGACATCTCAGAGCTCGTCTCATGATTCCAGCTAATGCCACAAAGAACCCTTATTGTATCAGCATCTCCACACAGCATTAGATTAATCCCCACTGCCTGTGTTATGTGGGCTGTTCAGGGAGCCTTGCTCCAGCACCATGCCAGTCAACATATGCCTGGGAAGTCACCGAGACCTTTGCAGCAGAGCAGATGCTGGGCCTGGAGCGATTTTGTGTTATCCTCGTGATTTTTTGCTTTTGTTGACACGAGAAGAAGGTCCCTGGTGATCTGTCACCGGGGCATCGCGCGGCCCGATCCGCAGAGCTCATAAACTCAGGCTGACATTGGGAATCTGAAATGGAAATTCCGGCAGGGCCGCGGTGCCGGCGGCAAGCGGAGTGAACAGATCCGGCGTGGCGGGGTTGGTGCAATGCTCCACGTGTGGGCTCCTGGAGGAGCTTGGCTGCCATCCCCTTCTCCCCACGCTCTCCAGCGCATTATCTGGAGTAATGCTAATGAAACATTTGATATTAGTCTGGAGCTCAAGGAAGGGGAGCGCTTTTGATGCCAGATTAGAAGCCAGACATGGGCCTGCCTGCGAGCAAGCAGAGCTGTCATGCTGAGTTATTTCATAAGGCAGGCGTTTGTGCTGCCAGATGACGACAGCCTGTGCGTTAACGTTTTCATAACAAACTGCCTGGTGGCGAGAACCTCCTCCTGCTGTGCCACACAAGGATCACCTCATCACCCTGGCATGGTCATTTTGGGGCAGAGGCAAAGGTGACCCCATCCCTGTCCTCCCAAGCTGCAGCAGCCAGAATGAAGCAGTTCCAAATTCTCAAAAAACCCTGTTTTGCTAGACTGTGCTACTATTTGCATATTTAAGCTGCTGATTGGATTATTTAAACATGGTGGAAGGATCCCTGGCGGGAGCAAGAACCCATCAAGTGCCAAGCAGAAGGGTCCACGCAGCATCACTGCTGGTGGGATTTCTGTGCCTGGGTTCATGAGGAGCCGTGAAGCCCAAAGCACTACCCGTGTTTTACAATAATCTGGCTGTGTTCTTTCATCTTTTATTTGCCTAAATTTATTGCTTCCCTTGGCAACAACATGTGACCTCCCTGTGGATGACTAGCTTCTGACTGGAAAAGAAACAGAGCCAGGGAGAACATCTCCCACATACAGAGAAGGGAAGAGAGGGAAAGCACTTGGAGGGGTAGGAAGGAAGGAGGGATTTGTCCATCTCCTGGCTGAGCAGGTTGTAGAGCAGCGGGAGGCTCGAGGCTGGGGGAGTGGGTGCTTGGCAGGACCCTCTGGAGATGGCAGCTGTGCCAAAGGAAGGTTGGATTTGTGGAGAATCTCTCACCCTGCCTCTGCTCTTGGCTTCCCACAGCGCCTCTGGCAGCTCTCCCCATCGGCCTGCTTCCCTTCGCCTCCTGCCAAGGGCTCTGTGTTGAAAGAAGCAGCTGGGTTTGGTGACATTAAAAGTAGGGGGGAGGAGGAAGCAACCAGCCAAACATCCTCGTTCGTGGCCTTCTCGTGGCACGCATGTGTGAGGCTGGGAGGCCTCATGGGAAGGGCAGGCAGTGTGGGCTGTGCAAACTCCTCAGCACCAGCCCCTCGTGCTGGGTGCTGCACAGCAGCCTCCATTGTCAGAGCTTGGGAACAGTGAGGTGATCCAGGCTTCTGCTGTAACTCCTTCCAGGCCTCTGTCAGTCCGTCCATCCATCCATCTATCCATCCACCTCCTCACCTGGGAGATGTGTCAGAGCCTGATGTCACTGTGTGTCACCTCTGTGTGGCTCAGGGTGCACAGGGCAGCCCAGCATCACAGCATTGACGTGTTTACCCCGTGTAACACTCTCACACAGGCAGGGCTGCAGGCTGGCCACCTGGACTTTGTTTGCATCCATAAGCAAAGCTGCCCCAAGGGCTGACATCACTGGCTGCCATCAATGTTCCTGCAAGTGTTGCCCTGGCAAAGACAGTGAAGAGGTTGAAACACCAAGTCTGCTTGGTGAGGATGGTGCTAAGAGCAGTTTGTGCAAAGGATGGGGGTGAATCTCATTTCCTTGTCGCCTAAAAGGGCACATGGGAGGTGAAATTTTCCTGCTGCTCCTTGTGTGGGCAGCAGGGATGCTCAAGGTGAGCCCGGAGTGGCAGGGGCAGAGCTTCAGGCTGACCCTCAGCCTCCACGCTGCTCCATGGCCACGCTCCCTGCTTGCTGGGCTCCTTGCTAATCACACGTCAGCGCTCTGGTGACAACAGAGTAAACATCGGGGAGGAACCGGCTGGTGACTCAGCGTGGTTTCAATGCGAGCTCTGCAGTTCCCCGCTCCAAACAGAGCCTTGCACAAGAACCAGAAGCATGAGATTGCTAAACTGCCCGAGCTTCGGCAGGCACAGCCTCCGCTGCAAAGGCAAAGAGCCCAAGGGACTTTGACTCTGGGAACACGCAATTAAGAGAGAAATGTGTTTTAAAAGGCTGTTAAACAATCTGAACCTTCCTTCCTGTAACCTTTACTCACCTACAAGTAACTCTATTGAAAAAGTAAGACATCATCTGCTGGGAGGTTCGTGGCAGCCAGGTGTGGATTTAAATCCATGCAGGACTCAAGGCAGGATGCTGATCCACGGAGGAGTGCCACACCAGCACTCCACAAGTTCCAGGGCTGCCACTGAGGCTCAGGACTGGTGTTTGCAGAGCCAGGCAAGGATTGCAGCTAGGTTAACACACCACCAAGCCCCCCAGCACTGGCTTTTATTTTTTTGCTCCTGTTACCAAAAACAGAAGGTGGCAAAAGCACGAGATTTCCAGATCTTACTGTTGCATTTACGTTTGTAACCACAAGCTGGAAATCCCCCTGCACCTCATGATCCCTGCACCATGCTCAGAAATGAGAGTGTGCCCAGTACAGGACATCTTGTCTGGCTGCAGCTTTGAGCTCTTTCAGACACAAGGATGTAAAATTGGAATCACTTTTGGTTTGTTTTTTTCCTAGTTGCAATACGATTAGGCTTTCTCCCAAATGTCATGTGTAAATAAAGGAAATCAGATTGTTTCTGATGGATTTTGTGCTGGTGGAAGAGGCTGGGTGGTTGACCTGGAGACTGATGAACTGAGCAGGGAAGGCAGAGCTGTGAGCCAAGGCTTCTCTTGGTGGAAAACCTGGGACTGGAGAAGGGTTTGTTTCATGTCCCTCGTCAGAGCTTTTCAGCTCAGGGAGCCCCAGGTCATGATGAGCACAATGTGTCCCATCTGGTCTGGATTCAGCCGGTGCTGGTGAGTTCTGGGTGTGTCTCAGGGTTGGTCTGCCGGTGTGTTTCTGGGCTGTGTGTGCCCCACCTGTGCAACCTGAGCCAGCAATCTCATCCCCTCCTCTCCTGCAGCCCTTGATCCCTGTGCTGTGGATGTGTGGCTGTAATTACAGGAACTGGGCAGATCCTGTTTCCCTGGGGATCTGCAGTCCTGGCCACTGCAAAGTGGGACACTGGCACTCCGGGAATCTCCATCCCTGCCTCCTGAAAGACATTTCCCTCACTCTGAAGCATCCCATGGCACCTGCTGGGCTCAGGCCCTGTTGGCTGAGTGTGGCATTCCCGGGTTGCCAGCACTGTGCCACAGGGTGTGCCAGCTCTGTGGCACACAGCAGGACCAAAGGACCTTTGGGCTGTGTCCAGGTGTGCAATTCATCATCATTTCTGCATCACAGGGCTGCTCCTGCAGCTGAGCTCAGCCAGGGGCAGCTGCAGCACCTCCCCAGCCCCACATCACCCCAAGGCTGCTGGTAGCTCTGCTGGTGCCAGCACCACCACCTTTGAAGATAATCCCATCCTCCTGCTCCTGAGAAAATCTCCTGCCCCTTTCTCTGCCTCTCCAAGTGAAAATTGGCTCCAGCACCTGCACAGACACTTGCTGGGGCTGAGCACAAGAGTTTCTGTAGAAGAAAAAGGCATGTTGCCACCACGGAGCAGTGGAAATGTACTGACACCGCTGGGCAGGGCGGGAGGGAGCGGAGCAGCCCGGGGTGCTTTCAGCACAAAGACCGTTTTTCTTGTGAACAACTCCAGTCTTGCCACAGGAATGAATTTGGGCTGGGGCTGAGCTCACACAGGGCTGGATCCCAGAACAGGCTGCTGGGATTGGCTGCAGCTTTGTTTAGTAGAAGCACAACATAAAACCAGCACCCAGGTCTTTGGGTGTGTGAAATCAGTACCTATCTCTTCTTGCAGCGCCCGTGTGGGAACAGAGGGTCTGGGTAATTGCTGGGTGGGATGCTGGGGTACCTGGAATTGAATGCCACAAACTCCCCAGGTGCTGCCCTCTCATTGCACAGCCCTGCCGGAGCTGCCGGTGTGTTGCAACTGGCTCAGGATCTCCTCCAAGTGCCAGAGTCCAGCACAAGGTGAATTCTTTTCCTGGCAGACCTCCCTGGAAATAAACCACGTGCACTTCAGCAGGCTAAAATCCACGTGGGGAATATGTCTGCATGAAACAAACAGTTGCTCTCTCTCTGTTTCCTCTGTTATTGATTAATGCCTCTTAATGACTCCAATCTCAAAAAATCTTGTAGTTGCCACCTTCACAGAAGATCAATGGAGCAGCATTAGCAGGAGATAAAGGCAAACTGTCCTGGGTGAGCTCTCTGCCGAGGCCAATCTGGGAACAGCACAATCAATAGTTCAGCATGACCTCTCCCTCTTGCTTGCTTTTTTTCTCCTTGAGCTGGTTGGGCAATGAAGTCTGCTCTGAGCTTTCACCAGGACTAGATTATAACTACCCAAATTGATCTGATATGTAAAGGATAAAAGGGCCTCTTAAGCCAGCTGTCTGCACTGGCAAAACTCAAGTGGCTGAGCAGACAGGGTCAGACCCTCATTAATTCCTGGATGCTTGGGACCCTGCTCATGCCATGCGTGAAGGCTGGACCACAGTGCTGGAGGGAGTCAATTAGTCATGACAAATCCAATCTGACTTCTCCCCAGAGCTTTCCCAGTCAGCTGCCTGTGCTGCTGGTGCCTTTTCATGAGTGCATCGTCATTGAAGCCACCATGCCCTCTCCCTCCTGCTCTTCTTGTGATACCTCCTTGTTTCTCTTACCTCCCTTTCTCCAGGGAGAAATTGTGCTGAGGAGGGAGAGCCCTTTATTGGTTCACATGCTGGGAGATGCTGCAGTGAGCAGATATGCCCCAGGTGAAGTGTGGGCAGAAGAGGTGAGGGGGAGTTGTCCTTTGCTCAGACAGCCACTGCCTTCTTGAAAACCTTCTACACATCAACCCTCCAAAGTGCATCATGAAAACCTTCTGCACATCAAACCTCCAAATTGCAGCATGAAACCCTTCTGCACATCAAACCTCCAAACTGCGGCATGAAACCCTTCTGCACATCAACCTGCCAAACTGCAGCATGAAAACCTTCTGCACATCAACCCTCCAAACTGCCTTCTTGAAAACCTTCTGCACATCAACCCTCCAAATAGCAGTCTCTCCCCTCACTGAAGCTGATAGACAGGGAGTGCCTGGAAGATCAATGTTGACTTAAAAACTGTCCAGAACTGCTCGTCCCACCTGTGCATCTCCATCTCCTCTGAGGCCAGCTCCAAGGGATGTCTCCCTGACTTTGGGAACCAAATGCCCAGGGTGAAAGCTGTGCCCTGGCTCTCGTGTGGAGGGGCTGGGGGCTGCCAGGGGCTGTCTATGGGCACTGGTGAGGGAGGAATCCCCTGGGCTGTGTCTCCCAGAGCAAGCCCTGATGAATAGCTCCATAATCTAAGCCAGTGCAGGGATCTGCTTGCTCAGCCCCATTCTCCGAGCTCCTTTGCAAGCTCCTTGGCTGGGAAGAACCCACGGTTGGCACACGATGGAAATCCCAATGAGAGAAGCTTCCCTTCCAGAGCCAGCACCGCAGGGCTCCCAGCCACAGCCACCACCCTTTGTCTTTAACCCCATCACTGCCAGGGACAGTCCAGGGACATCCTTGGTGGTGAATTAACGGTGAGACCCCCCCCCAAACAATTCCCAGCAAGACAGGAGCTCTGTGGGGTTTGTACAAAACATCCAACGAGCCCCAGCACCCCCATTCAACCCCCTCGTAACTTCACAGAGCTCAATTATAAGTAGCAGGGATTCGGAGAGGAAGCGGAGGGGGCGAGCACAGGACAGATTGGAGGGAAGACTGTGCTGGGGGTGGCAGGGCTGTCAAGCCAGAAACACAAGAGCTGATTAGCATTTCTAATTATAACCGATGCGCTGAGCCCGGCAGGGCCCGGCAGGCAGCAGAGGCAGCTGATGGAGCTGTGCGGAGCCAGCTGTGGTGCCATGCAGGAAGCGCGGGCGATCAGCCTCAAATCCTTCAAAGATGCACAGAAAAGAGCATTAAAGGCTGGATCCATCATCTCCGGAGCTGCGGCACTGCCTGCGAATGCTTGGTGCCATCACAGCCCAGCGGGGGCAGAAATCCCTCTGCTTTGGGGCCATGAGGCTGATCCTGATGGCAGAGGAGAGGGGGGTGAGCGTGTGCCCCTATTTTGGCTGAGGTCTTGCACCCCGCTGCTGAGCAGCAGCTCTGGGCACTGCAGGTGATGGCATTGCTGTCCCCAGCTGTCACCCAACTCTGACATCCCACCCAGAGGAAGGTGAGCAGCACAGGGTGCTCTGGAGGGGATGAGGGGATGGGTGGCTGGAGGTCCCTGTCAGAGCTCTGGCTGGAGATGATTTACTCATTATCATTTAGTCAGGTAAATATTACGGGCCAGCAAATGACCGCGGCGGGGCTGTGCCTGCCCTGCGAGCGAGCTCCTGTGTCCCGAGGGCACAGTGCTCTTGGGGACGTGCCCGCAGAGCCACCGCCTGGCAGCAAAGTGATCAGAGGCCAGCGTGCGGCACGCTGCGGGCTTAGCTGGGATTAGCAGGGCTGTGACCAGGAGAAACTGAAGCGACTTAATCAAGGCAGCGAGTGAAAGAATTCCCAGGGAGGAGATGAGCATCAACTGATCCCGGCATCTTCTGGATGCTGACAGCGCCTGCGGGAGCGTGTTCCCCATCTTTGAGTTACACAGCTCTGCTGCCTGCCTGATGCTGGAGCCCATCCTGGCGGTGCCAGGGGGATTTTGGGGAGGGAAGAAATCCCTTGCACAGGGCAGCAGCCCAGGCAGTGCATCCCTGGTGCCTGGGATGGAAATCAGAGATGAGCACCATGGGGAGAGATCTTTCTTCTCTTGTGTGTCTACTATAAGACATCATCACACCTGCAGAATTTTTATTACATACCCTTTTGATTGGATTAATTAATCACTCAGTGATAACTGCTCATTAGGCATTCTGAAAATCAATACTAATCACTTAATTGCTTGACATATTTCAGCTTGGGATGGTCTGCTCATTTCTAATTAGACCCGACGGACATTCCATCCCTGAATTTTGCAGAGCCCTGCAGCAGAGTTCTGTGGATTTCAAGCCACCCTCAGCCCTGGCCCAGGTGTGTAATTTTCCATCTCCATCGAGGATTCTTCCCCCACTCCTGGCCTCCAACGTCAGGGTTCAAGTCACAAGGAGCAGAGTGAGCAGGGAGTGTGGAACATATCCACCTTCCTGTCCCTGCTGTTTCCCAAGTTACCAACTCCATCATCAAAAACAAATCTCTCTTTATTCCTGTCTTAATTAACACTTCTTCAATATAAGAATACACCAGAAAACCATCCCGGTATCAGTGGGGTGGTAAAACCTGCCTGGACGGGGGCTGTGGGTAGCTGAGGTGACATTTATTGTCCCTGTCACCTCAGCAGTGCCACTGAGTGACCATACAGAGGTCAGGGCTCTGCAGCAGCAGGGACCTCCTTAGGGTTAAATGCAGCCAGCAAAATGCTGCAGGATTTGGGAGGTTTCAGGCAGTTTTGTGTGATGCTCCTTGTTCATCACCACTATTCAGATTAGTCCAGCAGAGGTTTTTGCTCATTAGGCCCCGATTACTCAGTGCTTGGCATTCACACTGAGCAGAGATCTGGGCTCTCAGTGACCAGCTTGTTTTCAAAGGTCATTTTGAGCCAAATTCAAAAGGAAGGAGCAACTTGAACCATGAAAAGGGGGCAAATGGATAATCTGAAAATTTACTGATAGCAAGCAAGGAATTATCTTAACAATGACCTCTTGACTGAGTCTCCCAGATCATCTCCCATCATATTATTTGCTCTCTGTCCCCCTTGCTCTAACTTGCCTGTGCGCACAGGATCTCCCTGGATGGGGCTGTCCCCGGTCTTGCCAAGGTTTCCCTGCCCAGCCACAGTGCAAACAGGGAGAACCAGCCAAGGAAAGGACGCAGCAAGGAGGAGAAGGAGCAGCAGCGATGGCAGGGCTGAGTCCTGAGGGGATGCAGCTCCCGAGCTGTGCTCGCAGGTTTCCTGCTGTGGGTAACAAGGAGGGATTCTGGCTGGCTGTCACCCAAAAATGGCTTTTAGCAAACCTGGCGTTGCTGTGAGCGCTGGGGGCCAGGTGGGATCAGCACCTCCCTGCTCTGCCAGGCTGTGTGGCGGGGCGAGCCTGGCATGGGATCTCGCAGCGGGTGAAACCCCGGGATGCGATGCGTTCGTGGGGATGAGATCCTCAAGTGGAGCACGAACCCCCAGATGCGGGAATGCCCAGATGCGGAGCGCTGGGCTGGGCTGGAGCTGGCGGGGCCGTGCCGGGCAGCATCCCCCCGGCTCCCCGGGCTGCGGCGGAGCTGTGAGCGCCGCCCCCGCTTCCCGCACCGCCCCGCGCCGGGCGGAGCCGCCGAGCCCCGCGGGCCGGGCCGGGCGCTGCGGCGGAGCGAGCGGGCTGCACGGCTGGGCCCCCCTTCCCCGGGACCCCCCGGCTGCCCCCGCGGCTGCCCCCGGCCCGGCTGGCGCTGCGGGGGCCGCGGCCACCCCGGCCATGCCCCCCGGAGCTTGAGGCCCGCGGCCGCGGGGCGCCCGCAGCATGCGGAGGATCCGGCGGCTGGTGCATCTGGTGCTGTTCTGCCCCTTCTCCAAGGGCCTGCAGGTAGCGGCAGAACGAGGATGCGCTGGGATCGGGGATGCGAGCTCGGGGGATGCGCTGGGATGGGGGATGCACCGGGATGGGGGATGCGCTGGGATGGGGGATGCGGGCTCGGCGATGCCCGTCTCCGCATCCTGGCACCGGCCGTGCACAAAGGGACGCTCCGCCTCGGTCCAGCCGACGCCGGTGCGAGGAGCTGGGGGCCGGGCACCGGCACCGCGGGGCTCTGGAGCGGCACCGGGGGCCGCAGACGTTGCATAAGCCGCGCCGCGCTCCGCCGTGCCGGAGCCCGGGAGCGCCGGGGCAGCCCAGCCCGCAGCGCAGCGCCGGGAGAAGCCGCCGATGCAGCAGGGCAGGGATGGATCCTTCCTTCTCTTTCTTTCTTTATTTTCCCTCCTCTTCCCTCAGCTTCCAAAGGGCTGGGCACCTCCCTCAGATCTCCAGGGATGCTGGGGCCAGGGATGTCAGGGATGCTGGAACGGGTGTTTTCTCTGTAGCCGTGGTGATGGGAAACCCTGAGTGGCAAAGATCCCGGAGCAGAGGGGTTATCCCCGAGGGGGTGAGGGGATTCCTGGTGCTGGCAGGAGGTGGGTGCAGAGCTGGGACTGCTGTGGAACAGCCCCCGTGTTCCCAGGGGAGCTGCAGGGATGGAGCAGGATTTTGTTGATGCTGCATCCATTTTGCCTTTGAAGTCAGCCCCAGCCCAAAGTCACTTCCAGATCCCCCAGAGTCACTCCAGAACTAAACACAGCAACTCTCACAGGGTAACACCCTGCAGGGAAGGCAATGGGGAGAGAACCCTCTCTGCCTTGAGACTGAGGTGCTGGAGGAACCCTCAAAATCCAAAATCCAAGCAAAGCTCAGGGGAACTTCTCATTGAAATGCATCCCCCACTCCAACATTTCTTTCCACCGTTTAGGGGATGATGAAGCCACAGCTCCCCATGCCGTGCTCAGGCCGCAGTCCTGACCCCCCTTCTGCCACAGGAATATGATGGATTCCAAGTCAGATTAAGTAAAAAGTGATATTTTGTCTATTCCTGGGTTTTCCAAGACATATCTCTCGTGGGAAGCCCCTAGAAGAGTCCCTTTGCTGAGGGCACTACCCTGGGCAGTTTTGGGGATCTCAGGGTCTCAGTGTGCCTGACTTCAGGGCCATGAGCTGCTTCTCAGCTCACAGGAGCAGCCACCCACACTTTGTCTTTGCCAAGTCCTGGCTGTGCTTGGCTTCTCTTTAATTTAATTTCGCGTTAATTAGCGGTGCCATTGCTTGACAGGCAAACCGGGCGCCCTGGCCCGCTTCACACTTTGGGGTTTCCAATTTAAAGGAGAAATGTCATGATCTCGAGGCAGACCTGCCAGCTCCCACCCTCAGTGCCCATTCCTGAGGCTCCCAGAGCCCTGACAGCTCCTGGAGAGGGGCTGAGGAGGAGCAGTTTGGGGGTGGAGAGTGGTTTTGGGCTACAACACCCAAGTGAGGATCCCTGGCAAGTTTTAAAGATCAGATCCAGCTCTATCCCAGCAGCAGATCGTGAGGAGGGTTTGGAGGTGGCCAAAGCAAAGAGATCTGTAGAATTACCTTCAGAAATGGGATGGAAGGGTTTGTTCAATGCAGGGGTTCATTCCCTGCCCTTTGGCACTGCTGGGATCTGCTCTGTTCCCTCAGCCAGGTGAGCAGCCTCTCTTGCAGGAGCCCAGACATCAGCAGTGCTGCTGTGGCAAGGTCAGGGGGGAAGAAACAAAGCCAACAAAACAAAACGCTGCTGAGAGCCTCTGAATTGTTTGCACAGAGCTCCTGTGAGCTCCCAGGTTTGTTACTCACCCACTCCCACGCGGGAACTGCTGTTGGGAGCTTCCCCTGCCCTGTGGAGCTTTGTAAAGGGGGGTTCTGCTAAGAGGGGCTCCCCAAACAGGAGCAGAGCTCTTGCAGCCCCCCAGGCTTGCAACGTGGCCACAGCTCCCAGAGACGCACAGCATCCAGCTCCTTGCAGCCCAGCCCTGTAATCCCCCCTGCTTTTAGGGAATTTTAAATGACCTACTTGCAGCAGGAGTTGCATAAGAGACTGATGAATATATATAAAAAAAAGGCTGAAGGTTTCCCCAGCGCTCGGGTCAGTTTGTGTGGCAGAAGCTGCCGCTGCCCCTGGGCAAAGCCCTGCCCTTCAAGAAGGGTTTCAAAAGCATTTCCTTTGCCTTGCAGGGCCGCCTCCCGGGGATCAAGGTGAAGTACCTGCTGGTGGTGTGGCTGGGCATCTTCGTGGGCAGCTGGGTGGCCTACATGCACTACTCGTCCTACTCGGAGCTGTGCCGCGGCCACGTCTGCCGGATGATCATCGTGAGTGGCAGCACAGCCCCTGCTCGTGGCTCCTGTTTGGGGTGTTGAGCCTCATTTCCAGCCTCCCAAATCCCAAACTGGGAGGCGGAGCCCTCCTGGCAGCTGCTGCCCTGGCGCTGTCCCTGCCATGGCACGGAGCTCGGAGCAGGAGGGGTGACCTTCCCCTGCCAGGGGGACGATGAAACAATTCAATGAGACGCCAGAGGGAAGCAGCCAGGGCTGGGCACATGAAGCTGGAATGGCAGGGCAGGGAGCAGGGTCTGTGGGCAGGGACAGCATTGCCCCAGTCCCCTCTGGGCTCTGCAAAGGGGAGCACTCAGTCCATGGTACCTCTCTGTGGCTGCTGCTGAGCCCTAAGGAAAGCAGCAGAGCTCCGTGGGGCAGCCTGGCTCTGTGTGTTTTACCCCTCTTTGGGGTTTGCATGTTCTGTGTTGGCATGCCCCTGGCGTGGGAGCAGGTCTCAGCCCAGCCCAGGTGAGGAGGGGGAGCTGGGCTGTGTCAGAACAAGCCTCGTTTATCAATCCCTCAGCAGAGAAGGGAGGCAGCAATTGCCATAACAACAGCGACGATCGTTTAATTTGATTTTCTGCCTGACTCCGACCGCGGGGTCTTGGGCGCTAATTCCTGCTCGGAGCTGGGGCTTCCAGACACCGTGTCTGGCTGTGTCCCCTGTGAGCAGGTCCAAGGGTTAATTCCCATCCACAGCAAAAAAACCAAAACAAAACAGGGAAAAGATGCAGTGAATGTCTGCAGCTCCAGCTTCCAGCTCTGAGGCTGCTGTGCCGTCGCTGAGGAGCTGCAGAGCTGCAGCCTCTCCTGCTCAGGGATGTCTCCAGCTCCAGCCTGGCCATGGATCAGAGCCACTGTCCCTGTCCTTGTCCCTGTCCCTGTCTCTGTCCCTGTCCCTGTCCCTGCCACCCTCTGCCTGGGGGTTGCTCTGCTGAGCATCCCGAGCCTGTGCATCCTCACCCAGCACCACGCTGCCCTCTCCTCCAGCCCAAGGAGTTCTCCCAAACCCCTGGATTTGCAGCAGCATCGTGCAGGAACAAACCCCTGAGGTCCCTCCAGCAGCACAAGGGTCCCTGCCAGCCCAGCTCCATCACACCCAAGACACTGAGCCATCCCTAAGGGTGGTAGAAATCTGTCCCTGCTGAGCTCCTGTGTCTCCTTGCCCTCCCCAGTGTGACCAGTACAAGAAAGGGATCATTTCTGGCTCCACGTGCAAGGACCTGTGTGAGGAGCGCAGCCTCCTGTTCCAGCACTGCCTCTCCTCCTCCCCCAGCCAGCAGGTAGGTGTGTGCCCCCACCCTCAAACCCCGCAGATCTGCCCATCCTCCAGCTCCCTCCACTTGCTGTCCCCCTCCCTGTGCTCCAGGTTTACAGAGGGCTCTGGAGGGACAGGGAGGTGATCATCAAATGTGGCATCGGGGAGGCGCTGAGGGCCGACAGCCGCCCGGACTCTGTGCCCAGGAGGGACGTGGTGCTCTTTGACAAACCCACTCGGGGCACCTCCATGGATGAGTTCAAGGAAATGCTCCTCAACTTCCTGAAGGTCAGTGCAGGCCCAGTGTGACCCCACAGGTCTGGGATGGCTCCTGTGAGTCAGAAACACCAATTGTGTTTTATCTTCCCTCTGGATGAGAGCTCCTCGTGCCCGTGCCCCTACCCACTTCTGGGTGCCAGTGTGGAGGAAAACCTCCAGACCTCCAGTCTCTGCCATCAATTCTTTTCTGAGAGATTTCAGTAGCAGCATCCCTGGTGGTGGCTGTGCCAAGGCTGTGGGTGGCATCTGTGCTGGGCAGAGCTGATTTGGTGGCCCTGGTTGGGAGGTGGCAGCTCTGACAGGAGGGTCTAGAGCAGCTCTGAGGCAGGTAAAATCCTGTTGGAGCTGTATCTGCTCACACATGGCGTGGCACTGGATTTTCTGGAGTGTCACCGTTTCCTCCTCTCCCCAGCTCAGTTCTTTGCTCCTCCAGCTCGGTTTTGTGACGTGACACTCAAACATGGAGAGCTCTGATGCCACTTCTTGTCCTGTTTGCAGTCCAAGCTGGGGGATCAGCCATCCCTTCCTGCCCTGGTGAGCCGGACCATCACCATGGCAGACGTGAACCGTGATGGGAAGGTGTCCCTGGCAGAGGCCAAATCCATCTGGGCGCTGCTTCAGCTCAATGAGTTCCTGCTCATGTTCTCCTTGCACGAGAAGGAGCACACGGCCAAGCTGCTGGGGCACTGTGGGGACCTTTATGTCACCGAGAAGATCCCCCACACCTCCCTCTACGGGGTGGATGTCCCTCCTTTCCTGCAGTCCTTGCTGCCTTCCCTGGGCCACCAGCTCATCCACCAGTGGTTTGCTCCGGCCTGGCCCCGGCGCGCCAAGATCGCCATCGGCCTCCTGGAGTTTGTGGAGGAAATCTTCCACGGGACCTACGGGAGCTTCTACATCTGCGAGAGCAGCCTCAGGAACGTGGGCTACAACGACAAGTACGACTTCAAAATGGTCAACCTGCGCAAGGTGGCGACGGAAATGACAATCAGAGGTTTCCTCAAGGGCCGGCACTGCGAGCAGAACGGGGACTGCACCTACGGCAGGGACTGCACGGCCACGTGCGACAAGCTCCTGAAGCAGTGCAAGAGTGACATGGTGCAGCCCAACCTGGCCAAGGTGTGTGGGCTGCTGCAGGACTACCTGCTCTATGGAGCTCCCCTGGAGCTGAAGGAAGAGCTGCAGAAGCAGCTCCGAACTTGCATGACTCTCAGTGGCCTGGCCAGCCAGATGGAAGTGCACCACTCCCTCGTGCTCAACAACCTCAAGACCTTGCTCTGGAAGAAGATTTCCAACACCAGATATTCCTAATGGGGGGGAAGCACGGCCCTGGAGTTTCCAATCTGTGAGCTTGGAGCGAGGTCCAAGGGCTGAAGGCCTGTTTGTCCATCCTCTCGCCCCCAGGAAAAACACACACCCTGCACAGGGAGTTCAGCAGAGCTGCAGCCCCTTCTCCTTCATGGAAAACCAAGCATCACGACTTCCACCAGCCAGCAGGATCAGGGACGGGTCGGCAGGAGCGGAGCTGGGACACAGAGCCGGGCTGAGCGGGCTTGGGGGAGGAGGAAGACATGGGAAAGGAAAAGGAAGCACAGCCCAGCTGGATGCATCAAACTGTTCCTTGATGAGCAGGAAAGCAGAGCAAAGCAGTGGGAATGAATCATTCATGCTGTACTTGTCACATCTCCTTTTGAGGAACGGCTCTGGTGTAAATAAACAGCTTTTACATGAATCACACCCGTCCATCAATAGCCAAACAGCAGCCTGTTAAGTACGAGCTTGTTTGTGATCTAAAAAGGAGGAAAAGGTAGATTTCCCCTTTCAAAAGTCTCCTTAAGTGTCTGAGTCATCTGCCATCAGGTCCAGCTGTCACACAGGAAGCAGATCAGCTGTCTGCTGCACCGTGGAGAATCGTGGCAGTTCCTGGGTTCCGTTTTGAAGTGCCTGACCCTGCCGGTGATGCTGTGGCTTGTGAGAGGCTCCCCGCAGCTGCTCCTGCCCCCAGTGTGGAATTGGCAGCACAAGCCATCCCCTCACGTGTCCGCTCTGGAAGCGGCCGAGGCCAAGGATGGCTTAAAGGCAAAAGGGCTAAAGAGGAGCCGTGACCCCCTGGCTGCCCGGGTGTCACTGCCTGCCATGCTCAGAGCAGGGATAAGACAACCCCTCGTTTAATGCTCCAAAAACTAAGCTGGGTTTGCCCTGCAGAGGTTGAAGGTTAATACCAGAATAATCCAGTGCTTCTCTCATTATTAAAATGAATTTCCAGGCAAAGCTTTTAGCAGGTCTCCAGACATTTTTATTTTTTTTTTTTGGCTGTGTCTGCACTCCCAGGGTTCCAACTATGGCTGTTTCCTTGAAATGCTCAATTAGAGCGATCTCACAACTCTGGGCAGGGAGGAAGAGCTGGATAAACTCCCCCAAGGTTGCTCTGTTCCCAGCACAGCCCTATTCCTGCTGCTGGAGCACGTGCTGCTTCTGCTGCCAACAATTCCTCAGGGAAGTGAGCGTGCAGCTGATGTGCAATCACAAAATAAAAATACACCTGACTCTGCAGCAAAATTCAGGAGCCCTTTGGGGAGAAGGATCAGGATTTTCCTTCTGTTGGGTTTTTAGGATCCTCATCATCTCTCACTGGGGGTATTTTGGTGTCGGGAGTGTCCTGTGTCCAGCAGAGCTGTCCCTGCTGAAATGTGATTTATCCATGGAAAAGCTGAGCTCTCTTCACGATTGTGTGTTTGAAGGGTTCCTCAGCCTGGATTGGGTGTGGGCACTGCCAGGGTTCAGGTTCAGGTTCTCCAGGTCTGGGATTCACTGGAATTCAGAACTGAGGCTCCAGGCAGCCCCCCCAGCTCCCAATCCCTGGTCCTGCATCCCCATGGCAACAGCTCCCCTGCCAAATCCAGCTCCTCCTGCCAAAATCCCCTCCTCAGGGTGCCAGAAAAGCCACTTTTCATCCTTCCCTCCATTGTTTACTCCCACTAAATCCCTGCTGTTCCCTTCCCTCAAAGCACCTGGAAAAACGGAGGAAAATTCTTCCCCCAGAATCAGAACCTCTCTAAATATTTATGAAGAGGTGGCTGCTGGAGCTGAGACCTGGCCCTGACAGCTGAATTGAAATAAAGACACTTGTGACAATTGTTCCCTTAATCCATGCCCTGGGCACTGCCAGGAATTGTGCTCATCACCAATAAAAAAGCACAAAGTGAGCAGTTTACAAACCACACCGGGATACAGGAGAGAAATGAGTCAGGGCAAAGCTGTTTCACACTCCAATTCCTCCCCATTCCCCACCGGAGATGGAAAAACAAGCCAGGACACTCCAAGCCTGACAAGCTGGATGCCCTTTGTGCTCAAGGGGGTGGAGGTAAAAACCTTTAATTGCTTTAAACAATCCTAAATTCTCATATCCACAAAGTTTTAAATCCTAGAATGCTTAAAAAATACAAAAACACAGCATAATCCTTTCAGTCTTGTAGGTGGTATCTTTATTTAGTGGTTTGGTTTTTTTTTAAATTTAAATTTTTCTTAACCATGCAGAGAAAACACAGATGATCAAGTTTTAGGAATCTCCCAACCATCAGACGTGGATGCTGCCAACCAGTTCTCAGTTGGAGCGTTTGTCAGACATCCTGCAGCTCAAGAATGATCTGCAAATAAAAATAAAAAAATACCCAGGATGTCAGAAAAGCTGAAGAACAGGAGGAAATAGGGAGAAATTAATACTAATGAGCCAATTAACCCCTCTGCTGCCCTCCTTGTCTTGGGATTGTACCGTGATTTCTCACAGCCCAAAGGAAATGATGAAATCTAAAATGAAACCGCATTTTAAGGCTCTCTTATTGGGGCTCACAAGGAAACTTTCAGACAGGATTTTCTTCAGTCCACAAGGACATGGCAGAAATGTGCTGTGACATCAGAAAGGTTTTGGAAAAATCTCTGGCTGGGGGAGTTTAGGAAGGGGATAATTTAAGAGCAGGATAGCTGGAGCCTGCTCTGGGTTATTCCATCACTCCCTAAAAATCCCAAGGTGAGTTTGCCAACCTTGGTGCAGAGCCAAGCTATTAATAGAGCAGGAAAAAAAAAATCTGGGTTTATTCCAGCTTCTAAAGCCATGACACAAACCAGTCCTTGATGATGAAGGGCTGTGCTATGTGCAGAGAGATTTTTAATTTCTCTCTACACCACTTTAATGCAACACATCCATGTTTTCCAGAGCTGAGAGCCAGTTTTTCCTTCAGCGCAGCAATATCCACGGCCCAGGACTGCTGCCTGGGGAAGGGCAGTTCCAGTAAATGGCACCAGGAAAATGTTCATGGTTCTGGGAAGCTCTGAAGAGACACTCATTAGCACTCAGTGCCCAAGCAGGACCCTGCTGTGATGAAAAACCCTGAACATGGATTGCAGGGTTAAAAGAAGTCAAGAAATTTAAATAAGAGCCACATCCTCCAGCATAACCACGTCCCCACAACCCTAATTAACATTCCTTCCCAAAGCCAGTGACTTCTGCAAATTACAGAGCTCACTCTGCACCACCTTTGGCCATTTAATGAGGTTTCCCATCAGCAGTGCCAGAGTTCCTCGGGGTGACAATGTCTCATGGTCACAACTCAGCTTGTGTGTCCCTCAGGAAGCGACAGTGACACACAGCACTGGATGCAGGGTTTGCAGCAACCTGGGGCAGTGCAAGGTGTCCCTGAACAGCAGGAGGACTGAAGGACAGCTCCGTCCATCCCACCCCACCCCCAGGAAAACAGGGAAATCCACGAGTGTCAGGTTGTTGAGCAATCCTGGGAGCTCACAGGGCTCAGAGCACCAGGGAAGACATCGCCTGTCGCTGTCTGCCACCGAATGACACAGAGGTGGCACTGCAGCCACGCCTGCAACACGAGCTGGGGCAGGGGCTGGCCAAGCCAGCACTGCAGCTCACCTCCAGAGACTGGGCACTGCAGCACTGCCAGCACTGCATCTCACCTGCTCCGGGACTCCTCTGCCTCTGCCATGCCTCAGGGCTGCCCTGGCAAAGGAGGAAATGCACAGACAGCACTTAGCCTCACTCCAAAGCCTGGTCACACCGCTGGTGTTTCACTGGAATTGAAAATAAATTCATTAACAGCACACGAATGATTTCATTTTCTGCTTGCATTAAGGCTGGTGACTGCCAGATCAGAAACTCACGTGCAGCATTTCCCAGGTCAGAGGCAGTTTTTGCCCAGTTTCCCGTGAGGGATGTCAGGCTATCAATCACTCTGAGTGCTCACGGGGTGCAGAGCACACGAGCGTAGAACATAGCCTGGGTCTCTCTTGCCACTCTTTGACACAAAGATGACACAGCAGTCATCTCTGCAACGCTTAGTGGCAGCCAGAAATAATGGAAAAAAATGTAATTATGTGGATGTCCATCCCTGGAAGTGTTGAAGGCCAGGCTGGACGCTGCTCTGAGCAACCTGGGACAGTGCAAGGAATCCCTTCCAATCCAAACCATCCCATGGTTTTGTATTTATAAAAACACCATTTTATCAACTTTGGAAGCAGTGCTGCAAAGACATTTGCTGCACGTGGAGAGATCTAACGTAGCACCCCACTTACAGTCAGAAAGGTGGGTGAGGTTTGCTTGGGCAGCTTTTTCCTGAAGGATCACCCTTCATTTCTGGTCACACCATCTTGGTCACCTCATGTTTTTGTCCACTGCCAGACTGAAGAAAGAAAAAAGAAAGGAAAAAATCTGTTAATAATCACCCAAGAACCTTATTCTTTGTGAACCTGACATTTATCTGAAAACCAGAGAATTACAACAGTTAGAAGATTATCTACTTCAAATTCATGTTAGCTACTGAAATATTTGAAAACATTTTCCTGACATTTTCTTCCCTCCTTCAATGGGGTATTATGTTAAAATATACATACCTATGTATGCTTTATAATAAATATATATACAATATATAACATATTAATAATACGTCCATTATTAATGATTAATTATTATATTAATGCATTATATACATATAT
>VRYO01001183.1:2161861-2174038 GCA_009812075.1 Sialia sialis | reverse complement strand
ACGGAGGAGGAGGAAGAGGAGCAGGAGGAGAAAGAGGAGGAAGAGGAGAAGGAGCAGGAGGAGGAGGAGAAGGGAAGGAGGAGGAGGAGGAGGAGGAGGAAAGGAGAAAGAGGAGGAGGAGGAGGAGGAAAGGGGAAGAAGGAGGAGGAGGAGAAGGGAAGGTCAGCAGCGCTTTCCGCTTCCTGCGGGCGCAGCGCTCCCCCCGCGCTGCCGGGGCCGTTGCTCGCCGCTCTCCCCGCCCTCCTCCTGCGGTCGCCGGGTAACGCTCCGTGTGCCCTCGGCCCGGCCCGGCCATGTCCGCTCCGAGCCCGGGGGTGCCCCGGCGCTTCCAGGAGCTGACGGTGTGCCGCGGTTACGGGTGAGCGCAGCCCCTGCGCGGCTCCCGGCTCCCGGCGCTGCCCGCGTTACCTGTGCTCTCCCCCCGCAGGCAGCCCCCGGCGCATCCCCGCTTCAGGACCGCCAACCAGAGCTACGGCAGCAGAGCCCCCACGGTGCACGAGCTGCCGGTGCGTGTCCCTGCTGGGAAAAACAGCTTTTTTTGTAAAATTGGAAAGGTTCGATAAAAATAAAATAGTTAAGTAACATAAAGTTGAGGGTTAGAACGGGCGGGCGCTTGGCTGTTGGAGTTAGCGGGTTAAGGACCTGCTGGAATGTTTTAGAAGTCAGAGCGCAGGAATTGAGTTAAAACTTTGGAATGGATTGAAATGTGTTGAGCTACCACTCATAGAATGGCTAAGTATAAGTTTAGATGTAAGTTTGAGTTTTAGGATAAATAAATAAGTAATAAGAACGTTAGTAAGTTAGTTGGTAAGTTTCAGTGAGAGCTGTGTTTTCGTAAATAAAACTTTATGCTAAACTTAGCATGGACTTTAATGTCTATAACTGTGCCTTAAAGACTAATGCATTTTTACAATAAATAACTTTTTTAGCAACTGCTAGCTGCTTTAATCATTCAGAGATAGCCCGGCTCAGAGCTGCGACAAAAGCACACTTGCCTTTTTTTTCTAGACGAGCTGCCTAGAGGATGATCCCTGAATCTTCCCGAAGCTTCCTCTGGTGGCTCTGTCCCGCCAGTGGCTTTTCCACGCTTGGCACAGCTTATACTGTGACAATGCAACAAGTTAATGCATTATAAAGTGTATTTAAAAGAGCGTTCCCGAAGCAGCCGTGTGCTCTCAGCAGCTTGCCAAGCACCCGGCCGTTTTAACCCTTTGCTTTATGTTTGTCTTTCTATTAATTAATTAGGTTTTATTTATTTTTATATATTTATTATTTTGTATTTATTATTTTTATTATTCAGTATTTATTTATTATTGACATTATTATTAATTTTATTATTTATTAATTTATCGGATTGTTTGTTTTTATTTTATTTATTTCTATATTTTTATTTATTATTTTTTATTAATCAGTATTTTATTTATTTGTTGTTTTATTATTATATAAATTATTTTTTATTATTTATTTATTATTTATTGATTAATTTATTTTTATTTTAAAAATTTATTTTTATTTTAAAATTTATTTTATTTTCTTTATATTATTTTTTATTATTAAATAACTAATTATTTTTTATTTTAAAACATATATATTTTTATTTATTTATTTATTTATTTATTTACTTATGTTGGCTTTCAATTCTCCCAAGACAGCAAACCGTGTTATTATTTTTTATTTATTTGTGTTGTCTTTTTATCAAACCTTTTAATTCTCCCAAGACAGCGAACCATGTTTTTCACAGTCTCCATATTCTCCATATCTTTTGCTATATTTATATTAACGATTTCCCGATTCATTCTTTTCTCACCCCGCTCAGAACTCCTTCCACTCCATGCCGCACAAATTTTCCGAACACCTGGGCAAGAGCGGCATGTACAGGAACGAGAGCCTGAACACGTCCCTGGAGAAAAGTCACTGCACGGGCCCCGACACCTTCATCACCGCCTACGAGCACCTGGATTTCCACCCCAGCTACAACGCCAGCGGCCCCTCGCACTGCAGGGACCAGCCCCCCTGAGCAGCACAGCCCTGCTGTGATGGATTGCACAGGGAGCACTCTTAGATGGGAAATATTAAAGGCTTTGTGTGCTTAAGTGTGTTAGGGAGCTCGTGTGAGGGGTTTTATCAGCAGTTAGGAATGCTAGGAAAAGGTAAATTCTGTATTTATCCCTTCTGTGTCACTGATGATCCTTTGCACTCTTGCCTCTTGTGGCACATTTCATTAAAAATTAAGATCTAGATGGCTTCTCTGCTGTTTAATGAATAATCGGTCTGCAAGCTTTCCAGAGCTGTTCATTAACTCTTTGGATTTCTTGTTTCTTCTCTCTCTAAACAACGAAGTTTTTAGAAGTTATTCAAATAATGACAACTACTCAAAAAGGTTTTTTTTTTTTTTAATTTTATTGGAACAACTGCAGGTACAGGCAAAGAAACTGCATCAGCTGGACACTGACTGCACTGAAAGAATACCTGAACATTTTTGGCTGAAAAATGAGTTTTTAAGAGAAACTGCTCTGCCTGTTTATGGATCAGAAACAACCCCACCTTACAGGTGTAACATAACATTAAAATATTATTCAAACTCTTTGCTAAAAATATAAATAATGAGTTTAACATTATGTCCAAACACCACTGCAATTGAGACTCTTCAAGTCAGAAATATTCCCTGTTTGTTCTAAGAGCTGGGCAGATCCCCCTCTGCTGCAAACAAATTGGAACAGAGAAATAAACTGAGCAGAAATGGGCCTGAAAAGTTAACATTTCAAAGATTTAACCTCTGAAAAGAAATAAGCAACCCTCTTTCTTTTGCTGTGATTCTCGAATGAGACTCTAGACAACAGCTGGAGCTTCTTAGAACTTCTCTTTCTTCTCCTGAAATGAGAAAATAACAAAGTGCTGAATCAAAAGAAATCGTTGTGACAATGTTACAAATATTTTTATCCACAGATTTTTCTGCAGGTGGCATAATTCAGGCATAAAGCTGCCTCTTAAAAATATAAACAGAGAGGATTCTGTCACATCTGAAAACACCCACCTCTTCTTTCCTGCCTCAATTTCTTTAAATTTTATTCTTGAAATCAGTTTCTTTCAAGGGTTTAGCATGCAGTGTATCTAAGTGTTCAGAGGTTGGACCAAATACACTTTTTAAAATAAACAACTGCACTAATTGAAAATATCATCCTAAAAATGACTCATTTTACCCCTCAGGATCTACCTGAAACAATCTCTTTCTATTCTGTGTTTTGAAAGGAAGATTTTCATGCTTGCAGATAAAATTAGATGAGGCTGAAGGGAGGAACAATTAAAAAGCCTCTACATTAATAAAAGAAATGGGGGCAGAGATGGCGTGTTCCTGAAAGTGCAGCAAAAAACAGGGAATAAAAAATTAAAGGGAGTTCTTATTCCTTGAGGATCCTTGAAGATTGCTCCCAAAGCACCCAGAACCAGTCACTGGGGTAAAAAATGAAGCAATAAATCTCTTTTCAGATTTATCTGACAGCTGTGGATCTGCAACCCACCAGAACCATAATAAAAAACAAGTGGTTTAATCACTTAATATCTAAATTAACAAGCCTTGTGTTCTGACTGGAAAGAAAAATTAACATTGTGCAGTTAAAAATTAATTACAAGCTTTAGTAGAGCTGAGTTTCTGGCTCCATGTCTCTACTGCAATAAGGGATTAATGGTGTCTCAGGAGGGAAAAGGAATTTTCTGGCACTGGGGTGACAGGGCCAGCAGGGCTGTGTCCCCTCTGTGCCCTCCCTGGGGCTGTCATGGGCACTAAAACAGGAAATAAAATCAGATTTTGGAGCTGCTTTTGTGCAGATTTAGCCTGCAGAGGTTTGTGCTGCACGTGTGGGAATTTATTGCCACTCAGTATAATCTCATTTATTGCCCAGCCTGGTCAGTGATGTGTAAGGATTTCTTATTGCTCCAGACCACCAGATTTCTCTTTTCTGAGGTGATGAGAACTGGGCTGGGATGAGGACACTGCCACTGCAGCCCTGGCTCTTCAATTCCAGAGTTGTCCCTTGACACACATTTATTACATAAGGAAAGATTCCACTTTCTGACCACAAAAACCAGCAAACAAAACTCAGAGTTCTGCTGCCACAAGCACCACTCTCACCTCCCAAAAACCATCCCTTTGTAAATTCTCCTCCTTCATTCTTTGCTACAAAGTCAGGAGGGAAAAAGAACACAGGAATGATTACTCACTCAAGATGATGACACAAACCATAGGAGCACTCCAGTTTCACGGTCCATGGGCAGAACCCCATTTATTAAACATTAGAAACTCAGCATTGTACACCAGGTCCTATATACAAATCAAGTTCATCCATTAAAAAAAAAAAATTTAAAAAGTGCTGTTTGAAATCAGGTTTTATTTAAAGCACAAGGTAACTGGAATTGCATTTTCACTGGGAGTGAATCAGGACACAGACACAGCAACAGGGGCACGAGACACCTTTGAAGTCTTAATGTGGATTTACTGAAAACTTCTGAAGAGAAACATTCAGCTTTTTATACAAACAGTACAGAGTGCTTCCAACATCTCTAGGAAAAAAAAAATTAAGTGTACAGTTTAATCCTTTTAAAGCAAGGTACTTGGAAAACTTCTAGTTTAAAATACCAGCCTATTGACCTATCCCAAACAAAAGGCTCAAATCCTGCAATGGAATCAAGGCAGATCAAAAGACAAACCTGTGGAGAGGGGAGGAAAAACAACTTTTCCAAGGTATCCTAGCACAAAATGGAGATGAGCTAACACACTGACCTTTAAACAAGCCGGCCAGCCAAGCCCAGGGCTACGAGAAGGGGGCTGGGCGGTCGGAAATGAGCACTAGAACATGTTCCAAACGTAGCTGCACAGCATGAACACACCAAGGATGTTTATTTCTCTACATGCCACAGTCACTACTCTATGCTACACCGTGTTCTGCCCACATTCTGCATCACACCATGGGATTCTGGATCCAGTCTTGGCTGCTTTTTGCTGCGTTTTGCAAGTTTAAGGCCAGCCTTGGAGGAAGACTCCTGAAGTGACTGAGGAACCAAGTGATGCTAAGTGGTGGTTTGGCTGAGAGAAGTTCTGCAGAAGAGCAGACAAAGAGAAGATCAGCTCAATTCACAAGGACAAGATGTGAGAACAAACTCCTCCGAGGACTTGACGACACAAAAAGGAAAATGAAAAGAGCCAACAGCTCCAATTTACACCTTTTGGATTTGCAGCGAAACCAGTGTGGGGGGCACTTTTTGTGTGTGTGTGTGTGTGATGTCAATGTGCTACTTCAATCCCGCTGAAAAGTCAGTACAAATAAAAAGGTAGTAGTGAAAAATTGCTTTATTCTGGCTGCTGGAAACGGAGAGAAAAGCCTGAAGAAAGAACAGTGCTGAAAATATCCGTGGCTGAAAAGATCCGTTTGTGTTGTGACTTCCTACAGCAAACCCAGCTTTGCTTTATTGCACCAAAATTGTCAGTGAAAAGTTCACAGAAATGTAACATTTTAAAAACCACTTCTGAGAAAGGAAAGTTAAGGGCACTCAGTTCCAGAAAGTTCATTCAGGGAACCAAAAGCCATCTCTGGGTAACTGCAGGGCATCAAAACGAGAGAGCTGAGAATAAGGAGGAATTGTTTGAGCCCTGCAGGCCCGACAGTACAGAAATCCAGGGAAATCCAGGGAAATCGTGTTGTCTGGACAGACACACTCCTTCACTTGTCCTGGACTGCAGTTGTGCTTGGAATCATCTGCCAGCAGGAGGTTCTGGGTACTCAAAAGGACTTTGAGCAGCTGCTGAGAGGTGCACACAGAGCCATCCACTCGATGCACCTGGATGTGAGTTTGGATTTGTGTCTTCCAGGCTGGATCTCCACACTACTGCTGAGTTCTGCTCATCCCACACTCCTGAGGCTGGGAAAGCTGAGCTCCCAGCAGAACCCAGCCCACAGCACTGTCAGTGTCACATCTGCACTGCTGTCCAAGCTGTGTGTTCCTAGGATCTCTCAACAGGCTCCCAAATCAATTCTGTGCGCAAACAGGTTTCCCTTTGAGAGACAATTAGAGGCCTCATAATTTAAAGTGTGATTAGCCAATATCTTATCTACAGTAACTACAGCATCCTGTAGGAATGCAAGCCCTAAAAATCATTATAAAAAATATTTCCTTAGAGCACTTTAAATAATTTACAAAATTCTACAAAAGCTACGAATGTCTACCTGTGATATCCCTGTTAAATAGAATTATTTTCACATTAGTGTGTGTGTGATACACAGGTATCAGAATCTCCCACTGCCTCTTCTTTCCTGTCTCAAGCTTTATCAAGGTAATTACAATCACAGTTATTTTATAAAAAGACTGCTAGTGTAAAAAAAAAAAAAAAAAAAAAAAAAGTACTTACATATTTGAAACCTTTTTTTCCAAGAGGGAACCTGGGCAGTCCCCTGCAGGTAGGTCAGTAAATTTTGCACAGGTTTTGGTTAAAAACTCCTGCCCCTGGTGTACTTCACTAGCAGCTTCCCTGGTCTGCAGGAACATTTTTCCTTCCATTTTGGAGCTGGATAACTGCATTTCTTCCTGCCTGTCAACTTTTTCTTCCTTAATGCACATCTGCACACAGTTATCTGCACTTGCTCCTCCACTATTCTGCACTGCTGCTGCTGTCACATGGAATTCCTGCCTTGGGCAAGCTAAACTTGCATCTGGCCTCTTGTCCAGCTGGTTATTCCCTCCCTTACTGGCCACCTGAGCACTCAGCTGAGCTGGCTCTCTGCTGACTTTATCTGCTTTTCCCACACTGCACTCAGGGCGTGGGGGATCTGCAGTGCAGTCAGCCCAGCTGCCTTGCTGGATTTCTCCTTCCTTCAGCCACATCTGGGTGTTCTCAGCTCTGGAGGCTCCTCTGCACACCTTATCAGCTTTTCCTGCTGCCACACTCTGCTCCTGTGAGTGGGGCTGATCCCCTGGAGCATCAGCCCTCCTGCAAGCCTCAGCTGCCTCTTTGAGACACTCAGCTGCTGCACAGGTTTCTGCTACACGGGGATTCACCCCTTCCACTGTGAGTTTCTGAGAAGAACTGGGTGCTTTTATTGCTGGTGTCATTTCCCCACTGAATTCACCTTTTGGAGAGGGGTTAAGTACATCTGTGTCCTGGGAAGCTGCCTCCATTCCCAAGGCACTGCTCTGGCTGAGCAAACCCTCTGCTTTCTGCTTTTTGTTCAACAGCATGGATTTCTTCCTGTCCCGGGCGTATTTCAGACCTGCAATAAATTTACTGGAGATTTTTAGTTGGAAAGTGTTCTTCCTTTTAGACCTGGGCTTTGCATTCATGACTTTTCTTACTGTGCACCCTTCACTTCTGCTGGGTTTTGGGGGCTCAGTGTTGCTGACATTCCTTTTACCTGCTGCACTCCCAGCTAAGTCCCCAGCAGCACCTCTGAGCCCCCCCAGTCCTTGCTTAGCTTTTGACTGACCAGTAGTAGGAACATTCTCTGCAGAGGAAGCACATTTTCCACTGCCAGCTAACATTGCACTTTTCCCTTCTGTTCTCTGAGAGTTCTTCACCTCCTCAGTTTGCTGAGCCACCTCAGTCTTTTTACTGTGACCCAGCACCAGCTCCATCTCATTTTCCACCGGCTGCTGCTTTGCTTTTCCTTTATTACCAGTTTGTTTGCTCGCTCTGAATAGCTCCAGACTTGCATCACCTTTTTGCATCTCTGAATTGCTTGCAGAGTCTTTAGCCTTTTCTGCCAAGAACCTCCTGATTTCTTGCTCGATGCTGTCATCGCTGTCCACAGAGCTGCTGTCACTGGCATCTGCCACAGCTGGGAAAGCACATTTTCTATTCTTAGCCCCCCGCTGGTTTGAAACTGCTTTAGGTTTATTGCCTTTTTTAAGCTGTGAGTTAAACTCCAGGTTTTTCACGGTTTCTGGCTTGTCATTGGGAAGTTTGATGCTGTCTGGAGGGTTCCTGGCTGCATTCTCCTTCACAGCTTTCCGAGGTTTTGAGAAGCAGCTTTTTAGCAGTGAGGGATTTTTGCATTTCCACTCGTTTTGTTGGAGGTTACTGAACTCATCCGGCAGCTGAGTTTCTGTCTCACTGAATCTGACTTTCTTCTTGCACTGAGCCTTCTGATCCTTGGATTTCTTCTTTAACTTCCTTTTAGACCGTAGCAGGTCCTTGATGGCACTGTCCAGGTCCTCATCACTGTCCAGAGAGCTGCTCTCATCACCCGACCCCTCCCTCTCTGGGGTTTGCACGGGGTTTTTTGTAGGTTTTCTTGTGCTGCTCTGAACCTGCACAAAAGGGTTCCCAGAGTCCAAAGCCACACATCTGCTGCCATCAGAGCCAGACAATTTGGGAGCCATCAGCTGCTGCTGCTGCCTCGAGTCTTTATTGCTCTGAGCATCCCGGAGTTCTGTGGGGTTGCCCAGGGCACGCTCCTCTTGGAGCACGGGGAATTTGGAATTGTTACCTGGCTGCAAAAGTCCTGTCTCCAGCTGTTCAGGTAGTTTTGACCCCCCTTGTTTTGCTGCTCTGCCTTCCCTTTTGAGTCTCCTTTTCCGGCTCAGGGATAATTTCAGTGTTTTGGGCAGAGCAGGCTCCAGGGGCCCGGTGAGGCTGCTTGGATCAGAAGGCAAAGGCATCTGGATGGAGCGTGACAGGCTGGGAGCTTTTGTTCCAAGGTTTTCTGACTGTGCTTTCAGAGCCAAAAAAGCCCTGATTTCTTGCTCTATGCTGTCATCACTGTCCACATGGCTGCTGTCACTTTCACAACGGGAGGACGAGAGAAGCTGGGGAGAAAAGAAGGAGTCTGCAGCGAGGGATTTGTTGTCACTTCCCATTTGGGATGGCATGATTGTTTTGGAAATATCCAGGATAGCTTCTGCACACATGAGTTCTGCAGATGTGTCTGCTCTGCAAGAGGCCTGCAACGTGAGCTCACAAGCAGCAATCTTGTTTTCTGGAAGTGCAAAATGTCTGGCTTTTTTCAGTGGTTTAAACAGCTTATTAAAGTCATTGCTGGTGCTTTCTAATCCTGTTGACTTGGAATTAATTTCTTTTCTCTTGTTGCTTATAGGGTTTTTATGGATTTCTGGCGAGGCACTTTTTGTGGAGCTAATTGTCAGGCTGGCAGAAATGTCTGCCATACCCTTTGGATCAAATTGTTCCCTCTGCAAAGGGACACAGTTTGCTGCATGAGCTGCCTCTTTCCTGATTTTCTCCAGCTGGTAAAGCTGAATGGCTTCTTCAATGCCATCATCACTGCTCGAGTCAGATGTGTGCATGCTCTCCTTGAGAAGTGCTTCTCTTGGCTCCCAGTAATGAGCTCCACTTCCCTCCTTCTGCTCCACCAGCCAGGGCTGGCTGGCAGTGGCCATTTCGAGATACGCCTGGTTCACCTGGCTGAAATCACTCGGTTCTGCTTGGATTTTGGACTGCAAACACTTGGACTGGGTGCTGGATTTCTGCAGCTTGGGATGGTGTCTCAGGAGCAGCGCATTACAACCTTGCTTGATAGCACCACAATTTGTTCTGTTTGTTGCTTCTTTGTTGCATTTCAGGACAGACCTCATGCGGGAATCTTTTTTCTCCTCCTCGGTAACACATTTACTAATTTCTTGCTGCTTCTTCTCATTCAGGAACTGCACGATTTCAGCTTGTATGCTCTGTTCAAAGGAGTCATCGCTGCTGATGCTCTGAGGGGAAGCAGGTTGGAGCCTTTTCCCAATTGCCAGGTGGTCAGACAGGTACTCTTCAGAGAGCATCTCGGCTTTAAATTTCACAGGCAGGAGGTTACTCGCCACTTTGTCCTGGGAGAAATCTCTCTTAAACCTTTTGTCTCTGCTCACATTCTCAGAACGCTCTGCATTCCTCGGCAACGATGGGGCACTTTTGCTTTTTGTTTTCAAGTACTCTTGGATGGCTTCCTCTATACCTCGGTCCACAGAATCGTCACTGTCAGAATCGAGCAGCAGAGTCCCAAACTCTACATTCCCTTCCACCTCGCTGTCAGCAGAATCCTCAGGGCACCCACACTGGGCGTACTGAGGATGCTGCCGCAGCAACGTGCTGCTGGATGCGACTCTGGCACCGGGGCCTTTTTCTCCCTTCTGTTTCCTCTGCATAACACAGGCACACTCATTGTTCATACCCAGGGCAGGCTCTTGGCTTTGCAGGTTGTTGATGATCATCTGAACTTGGGCGCTCACAGAGTTTCTGGCGACGCTGGGGTCGGATTCAGGGAAGCAAACGGGGTATCTACAATTCCTTGCTGGTCCAAAGGACTCCCATTTTGTCTGAAGAGCTACCAGAGGAGGAGCATCCATAAGGAACATTCTAGCAGACCGCAGCAAAGTCCACGATGGAACAGATTTTTAGACCGGCCTCTCCTCCATCCTAAAACAAAGAAAAAAAGGGAAATATTTATTAAGCCCGTGCCCTCTGGAAATTCCAAGGAATAATGCTGGTAAGAGAAACTGTAAACTATTAACACCCAGAACAACTGTGCCAGATAATCACAGAGTTACTCCTCAACATCATTTGGACGGGTCAATCAGTCACTACTGCCACTGGGGATAAGGCAGAGAACTCATTTGTGGTTTGTAGTATTTTCTGGCAAAATCATAACCCAATTCAGGTAATTCCCTTCTGAAACTCTTGCTGTGCTTTCCAGTCCTTGTTGCATATGCTCCTCAATAATGATGCAGTGCCCAGACCCACAAAGACCCACTGGGATGGCATTCAGTGCACTGCTGTGTGCAGTCTCTTTTGCACTCAGGTTGTCTGAATGCTTTTGCAGAAAAATTTGTGGCAGGAGAGAAAGAACAATTTTAAGGAATTCTTTCATAGTGGGGAACCCAGCCAAATACTCTGCTTGTTGTTTTCTTTGACATAAATGTCCTTTTTAAGGATCACACAGCTCGGCTTTCCAGTTTTCCAAGGAAAGCAGCACTGGTTTTATCCACGTGCTGCAGGACAGGTGGATGTGGAGAAACCTGGACCCTCATCTGAGATGATGGAACACAAACCAACTGCTCCTCAGAGAGCAGACTACTCACACAATATCCCAAAACAGCTTTTTACTAAATCTGACTTGGCATTGAACACACACAGCCGAGGGACGTGGGGCAGCTCAGAGAGAAGGAGAGGGAACTTATTTCTTCCTGAAACACACTCTACAGCAATAACCTCGAGACATCAGCCATCCGGCCTCCCTGCAGGATAAAAGCTCTTGGCAAACACAGATCTTGGGGAGTGCACAAAAGCAGGATGAAGATTAGGAGCTATTCTTTGTGTTCCAGTAGAAACCGCAGACTGAAGCTTTTCTTGTGGAAGAGTGGGAAAATCCACCCACGAAACCCCAGTTAGCACAAAAAGTACAGCACCTCCATGAGGGGCAAAGGCTTCACCTGCAACATCACTTGGCAGGATCAAGGGTGACAGTAATTCCCAAAAACACTTTGGTGGCTCTTCAAGGCCAAGTTCCACTCAAACACAGCGAGTCCCAACTCCAGTGGCACTGGACTCTGCCAATGTACAGGGATTTTCCCTCTGAAACCTCCCCAGCCTTGCACTTGTCAATTATTCTCTAGTTCTGGTTTCAAATTAATCAGTGGCATTAAATATTTTAAAGCATTAATGACTCTAAACTCTTTAAAATTCTTTATTTACTGAGAGTAAGGTAACAGACAACCAGCGAAGACAATTCTTCATCGCTCTTCGCTTGGGCAAATATAAATTAAAAACATTTTTCCTTGTAATAAGCAGCAAAGGATCAAAAAGACGGAAATTAGGATACCTCATTACCTTGAAGCAACGCAATTAACACACTTTAGCTCCCAGCTTCATTAAAAAATAAAACTCCAGCGTTTTTCCTATTAACCTATTTCCACAGTTTTCAGGGAAGGGGCAGGTGCCTTCACTACTGCACACCTGGACTGGGGGTCCTGCAAGAATTACACGGGATTGCGGAGAATTTTTGTGTCCCAGACCCTGAGGGGACACCTGGGTGCTGCCTCAGGGGGGACGTGAGGGGACACTCACAGAGAGGGCATGAGGGGACAGACACTGAGGGTGTGAGGGGACAGGAGAGGACACACTGAGCATGTGAGGGGACACACATTGAGGGTGTGAGGGGAAATGAGGGGACACACTGAAAGTGTGAGGGGACAGGA
>VRYO01001183.1:2137688-2160861 GCA_009812075.1 Sialia sialis | reverse complement strand
CGGGGGTCGGCGGCGCCCGGGCCGGGCTGTCGGCTCCGCCGGGCTCCGCTCCGCCGCTGCCCGCCGCGCTGGTGCAGGGGCGGGCGGCGCTTCCTTCCCTGCCCCCGGGGAGCGGGAGGCATGCGCCGCAGGGCTCCGGCGGGGAGGCGGGGAGGGACCGCACCGGGCCGGGGCACAAAGACAGCGGTGGCCGCTGGCCCCGAGAGCCGGCGCGGAGCCCGGTAACGACCGTAACGGAAGGGCCGCCGGGGGAAGGGGCAGCGCGGCCTCCTGCGGCAGCCCCGCGGCCGGGGCCGGGCTCCACACCGCGGACCGGCAAAAGAGCGGCGGAAAGAGCGAGATGGTGCTCGGCTCTTGTGTCAGAGCTCTGCGCTGAGGCGGGGATGATCCATCCGCTCCCTTCGGGCCGCAGCGGGAGTGCCAGGCTGCGGAAACTCAAAATATCGGCAGGATGCAACACTTGGCTGTCCCAGGCGCAAAGTTTGGGGTGCTGAACGAGAACTGAGGTGCAGAGAGCCAAGGCCTCTGCTTTCAGCAGCTGAAGCTCTCGGTGCTGGGGCTCCTGGAGCTGTTGGGTTGTTGGATGTTTCACATAGCGCAACATCAAAGTTTTAATGCTTTCATTCATCCCCTTTTTGTTGGCAAGCGGGTTTTCCCCGCGGATACACTGCCAACCCTGTGCTGTCATCCCTGTGCTTCAAGAGCAAGAACCAAGCTGTGGGATGCTTCCTTTGGGGACACCCGCTTCAACCTGCTCATTCCTAAAACACACAGAGTGAGTCACAGCTCTCAGTCTATAAATCTGCACAAGCATTTCCATTCCTCATCTCTGGCAAACAAAACCCCGGTGCTGCCTGGTTTACACTTTGTCCGTGCGTTTTGTTTCCCGTGGGGCTGGGACACTGTGATGCTGCAGAGGAAATCAGCATTTTTTGTCATAAAAAATCACAGGGGAAATGCTCAGGTTGGGTGACGCCAAGTGGGGAATAGCAGCTAAGGATGGTCCCAGGCTGGAACTGGGGTGACTGAGAGTGTTTCTCTCTTTTTGTGCTCACTCTCTGGCAACATATCACAAGATATGGGGCTCACATATAGCAAGGAACAAATTTCCTTTTATCCCAGAGATTCTTGTTTTGGGAAGCACATGCATTTCTGTCCCCTTTCCTCATCTCCAGCTTCACGTTATAATTTTTTTCCTCACCCCCCAGGAATCCTCTACTACCAAACCAGGTGTGACCCTGGGAATGTTGGTTTCAAACCATCAGACACAGTTACAAACTCGTATTCATTTATCTCTTGCTCTTACAACAGATAAAACAGAGCCGATAAGACATTTGCCTGTGTGTTCTTGTCCCTGGGATACGTAACAAGCTTTTATGTTCTGATCTGGCTCGCTTGAACGAGACTGCTGAAAACAGCACAGCCAGCATCTGTGTGCAGGAGGAAACAATGGACTTGCTTTTCCTTCACTGCAGAATTGCAGCCTGGAGGTGAGGAAACTTTGCTTCGCTCACCATATTCCTCCCTAACGCCGCGGCAGAGCAAAGAAAGGCCTCTTGTGTTCATGTATCCTCCCGGGCCAAGTCGATTTACATGTGAATGCACTTTTAAAATAAAATTAAAGTCAAAGCTGGGGCCAGAAGCCTGATAAATGTTTTGTGCACATGCAGTTGCTTGGGAGCGGGGAGGCTGCTGCTGCCGGAGAGCTCTGCTGTCCCCAGCCGAGGTGGCATTTGTGGCTCCGTGTGCCACTTGTACTTGAAAGAAGAGCAGAGCCTCTCCCCGGGGTGATTTGTGCTGCTGATCCCTGATCTTGGCGGAAATGAGAGCAGTGGTCCCTGTCCCTGCTGGACGGATGACAAAGTCACCGGCACTAATTGGACCCCTCGTTAGAATGGCTGCCATGGCAGGGGAACGTTCAAAAAATGAATATTTCCAAATGTTTCCAAATGTGTTTCCAAAATGAAACTTCTGCCCCGACCTCCGGACATGCTGCTCCTCTTTGCAGGGATAGGTGCTCATTACAGGACACCTCAGAGCCTGAAATCAGAGCTCAGCTGACGGCTTTTATTATTTTTTTTCCCCAGCAAGAGAAAGGACAAGATTAAAACCAAATTAGCAGGAAGGAAAGGACTCACCTGACAGATTTTGTTTCGGGTAACCTGTGGCTTCATGGCCAATTAATATTCCTACATGGAGCTATGTTGAAACATCAGCCATGTGTGCTGTGCTGCTGATTTTTGGGAATACGGGTCACAACTGATGCTGGCTGAGAGCACATCCATGTCCAGGGCAGGAGGAAAGTCAATAAATAACCTTGGATTCCACCAACTCTTTATTGGAGGGCAGTTTTGCATTCCCCAAAAACCTCTTTGGATTTTAGGGCAAAACTGATTCACAACAGCACAATCCTGCTGTGACCATTGAGTTTTTTTGGAGAAAAAGCAGCAGAGAAAGGAGATGTGTGGAGCCCAGTCTGATTTTCCCTCACCCTCAGCGTTTAGGGTTCATTTTTCACACTGCACTGAACTTCAGGACACTCAGAGCTGGCCCTGCTCCAACACCTCCCTGCCCTGCTCAGCTCCTTCAGTGTGATCTCAGATGATTTATTAAATGGAGAACAACTGGATCGTGTAGTAACATGGCAAATTGAAGAGTTTAGTTGTTATTTAATAAATGCCAAGGAGACTCATGAGGCCTTGAAGTTATAATAGAAAGATCTAATTTAGGAAAAGGAAAAAAAAAAAAAAAGGAAGAGAGATGTCTGTGAAAGCTGCCAGGAAGCAGCACTGGGTATTGAACATTTCTATTTACACTCTGAATGGAACAGAGATGGTCTGAGCTTCCTTTTAGCAGAGCTGGAGGCTGCCCAGGAAAGCAGCACCTGAGGCAGGAGGAGGTTTAAGAGCAGGTTTTGGTGAGCTCAGTCCTGGAAGCTGTGCTTTGTCTTGCCTTGGAACACAAGGTTGGTAAGGAAAGAAACCGATTCCATGAAGCAAACTGAAGTATAATTACAGCACAGAGCAGGTTATAAAAGCTTTTAACATTTTTGAGTCAAACCTGACTTGCCATTCATCACTGACCATCACACAAAGTGCAGTCTCTGTGGGGCACAGCTCACTGCTTTGGAAGATGTCTCTTTTCCTTGTTCATTCCAAGTGTATCTGGCATAAAAACACAAAGTGGAAAACACAATTTAATGCCCAGAGTTTTAACTGTAACCCCGACCTTTTCTTGCTACCATGTGGCAGAGACCGCTAAAATATCCAAGGAAATTACAGCCCCTCTTCCATATTCTGTGCCTGGAACCTTTTAATGTTTTTTTTGTCTGACTCATTCCTATCTAGGTTAAATGCTAAATATTTCATGTTTACAATCCTGGACACGGGCCGTGTGGGCTTTTAAGAGTTTTCTTTACACAAATCCCTCCTCTCTGCCCATCTCCGCGGGCTTTGCTCGGAGGCAGTGCTGTCAGAATTCCCACAAGGACACTCCCAGCTGGCTCCGTGCTTGTCACAATTCTGCTTGTGCCCATTAGGTGTCAGACTCTTATCAGTCTCCAGTTCCTGGGATTTCGAGGAGAACACGACAATAAGAGAAGCCAGAGCTGGTGTGTTTTTTCTGGGATGCTCCCTCGCCTCTGGTCCTACCCAGAAAGTGCAAACTGGGTGCTGTGGAGTCACCAAACGGGGATTCCGTGCTGGTTTTGTCCCCGGTTTAACCAGCCGGGATTCCTCCAGAGCCACTGCTCATCCCTGGGCTGCAGAATGAGAATCCACAGGCAGCAGCTCCTGCCCCAAACCTGCACGTTTGTATTTCAGCCACCTCTCATCGCATTCCTGAAGTCAGCAATTCCTGTTGCAACAGCTCCTCACTCTGCTCTTTTCTCTGTGAGATCACTGAGGTGTCAGAGCAGTGACCAAACTCTTCCCTCCTTGTCCATCTCCACTTGGAGCCGAGTGTTGATGCTCAGCACCAAGCCCTGCCAGCACCACGAGTGCTTGGATATCTCCTGCACCTCAGGGCTTGGGAGCACGCCTGAACTCGTGGGGATTCCTTCAAGGACAGAAAGTCAGGTTTTTAAAAAACTTTCTAATGAGACCATGTGCAGTTTCCCACAGCAACACTTTGATTGCAGCCAGGACATAAACACGGGCATTTGGTGGCTGATAATGAAAAGGTGTCTGTGAGCCTTAAAATGGCTTTTTTAAGGGCAGGATCAAAGGTGTGCCTTGGGATAGATACCTGCCCTGCTAGATGAAGAAAAGACAGAGTCAAACAGAGATGCTGTGCTCACTTTATATTTCAAAAGGAGACTGCTTCGACTTTGGGCTGCAGTTGCTGAGAGCTTTAATGGGGCAGGGGGAGGGAAAGAAAACACAACACACTCCAGCTGCCCTCATTACTGCTTCTCTGACTCTCTGCTGAGGAATCCCAGCACGCCACGGACTTGTCCACTTGCAGTTACCACGTCCTGCATTTACAGAGTGCTTTTCCTGACCTGCTGCTCGCCCAGGAGCATCCCTGCAGCCCCCTCTGAGGCAGAGCTGCTGGATTCCTCCTGTGGAGCAACTCCTGATCCCCAGCAGAGCCATCCTGCGCCCTGTCCCAGCCCTCATTAGCTCTAATTTGATGTTTTTAAGAGGCATCTTCAGCTTTTCAGAGTGCTCTATTTTTAGCACCCGTGGACTCTGTTGGCTGCAAACAAGTGAAACCTCTCTATGGTGAATTCACAACAGGGCAGCTGGCAGGGGGTCAAACTCTCTGTCTGAAGTGCAGCACGATGGAAAAGAGTTGTCCCTGAGGTCCCTGCCTGTCCAGTCCCACCTGGAAATGAGTTGTCCCCAAGGTGCCACCAGGGCCAGGCTGCTCAGCCTCATCCAGTGATGCTTTCACAGTTGCCAAGTGCTCTTTGCACAAGCAGCTTTGATTAAGGATTTGCAAACAGCTCCTGTTTGGTTCAGTTCTTAAAACACTTCCTTAAATAAGTTTTGGATCAAGCCAGAGATCACTGCTCTTTTAAATTTTCCTCAGAGTGAAGAAACACTCTGAGCTGGGGGGTTTGTGCAATGCTTTGACTCGGGTTCTTCTCCAGCAAAGCAGCACGGAGTGAATTGCCCTGAGCAGAGCACCCTGCAGTGCCCAAGCCTCCCTGCTGCTCTGCAGGGTGAGGGGACTTCCAGGAGCACTTCCAGCTGGTTGGAGAACAGACTGATAATGATTTGAGGTTTTTCTTTTTCCCCAGTCTTCATTCTGCCAAAAGCAGTGCCCCAGCCTGGAGACGAGGAGGGCAGGAGCACAGGAGCACCCTAATTTCATGCAAGATGCATCTGCTCACCCTCCAGGTGTCCCCCTGCTCTTCATGGGTTTTTATGTGGCCAGAAATGGGAATTTTGGGCATCAGATTCACCCTCCCATCCTGCAGAGCTGGCAGTGATGGAGAAATGTTGACTGGGCACTGCAAATGCCTTGAGTGCAACAGATCCACAACAGCTTTGGAGACAGAGCAGGACATCAAATCCTGTCCTGGTAAGCATTAAGAAATACGTGGTGTGCTTTCTCCTGGGTGGGGTTTGTGCTGCTGGCACTGATGGACCTTTTAAATTGTTTCCTCATCCTGATCTTGAATCTCCTGGCAGTGGTCTGAGCTCCTTGGAGAATGACCCAGACCCTCTCTGATCCTTCCAGCACCCCTCAGGCCACTGAGATATTAAGACAAGGTGGGATTGCAGACCTTCACCCAAAATGTGGCTCAACAAATTCTTGTCACTGCCCAGCTGGCCAGGAAGAATCAGAGAAGGGAAAAAAGCCCATTCCCGTTACCTGAGGCGCTTTTCATTTTCCTCTCTCCTCTCTACATCCCACACTGTGGATCTGACCCTTAGCCAGACTTCCCTGCTTGGCTGGGGCTCAGGAAAGCCAGGGGCAGGGCAGGGAAGGTGTGGAGGCAGCACCTCGGGCTGGCTGTGCCTGCGTGGGACGGGAGAGCCCGAGCAGCTTGAGCAGTACGTGCTGGGAGGAAAGAACCGGCTGCAAGGAGCTGGGGGGAGGAGGAGGAGGAGGAGAGAACTGGGTGTCAGCAAACGAGGCGGATTGAGAGCTGAGACGTGTTCGTGGTTGTGTTGGGGATATGATCAACGCTCCCTTGTGACTTGCACAGCCGGCAGGGGCCTGAGTGGTGCAAATAGAAAATAAGAAATCAGTGGGAATGGAGCTCCTACATCTCCTTGTGCTGCAGGGAGGCTGCAGGGGAGGGAGAGGCTCTCACACATCTTGTAAATCCAGGCATGGGCTCATCCAGCTGCCGCAGGGCAGGAGGTGGCACAGGAGGTGGGCAGGCTGGTGGGTGGCACAGGGTGGCCCCAAAAAGCCATCTGTGACTGGTGGGTGCTGCCAGCACAGCCAGCCCCATGGAGAGCAGCCTCCTTTTCCTTTGGATACCTGTGGGTACAGCCCTGAGGGTTTGCTCCCCAAAATCTCTGTCTGGAGACACACCGGGGAACAGAAATCTGCCCCTTGTTTGGGTGTTGGTCTCAGCACGCTGGGGAAGGGGAGCTAGAACGCAGGGTGGGAAGAGGGGGAGCTTTTCCTCACCCCCTGGAATCTCTGGTGATAATTCATAAGTGTCACTGGCACATCTGTTCAGAGGGAGAGCAGTAATACAGGTCCAGCTGAGCAACGAAATTGCTTTCAGGGCTGTTGATTCCCAGCTTGGGGATGTGTGGTCAGCCTGACTGCTAGCTGAGGATTTTTAATTTCTTTTTTCCCTCTCGTCATTGCCCTGTTCCTTGCAGCCAGCAGAGATCAGTAGCATGTCAAGCAGGCAGAGGCAAGATCTGTGAATCCTATCCCCCTGCTCCCATTCTCTGGGACAGATGGGCCATGTGGGCTCACTCATGAGACCCTGAAATCATTCACACAGCGCCTCCACGAAGCATTTGTCACTCACTCCTGACCAGGTGACACTTTTCCCGTGGCCCCAGTGCACTCTGCTCCGTGCTTTCTCCTCTAGATGGTGCAGCCGCCTTCGGGCACCACCGGGGCACCGTGGTGTGGCCAGATCCCGGGGGTGCAGCCAGCGCTGGGCTTTTCTCAACACCCTGGCAGGATGGGACCAAGCTGAGGGACGCAGCTCGCCACGTGTCACCTGCCCGAGGCTCTGCTCCAGCTACCTGTGGAGCAGCACGGCTGTGCCAGCAGAGGCACGGCGAGGATGACAAACGCGGCTGCCGCTATTCCTGGCCTCTGTGTCCTTGGCACGGCCGCTGCTGGCAGTGCCCGCGGGAGATGCTGGCAGAGCGCAGCGGAAGGCAGAGGAGAGGGGACAGATCGTGGGGGTGCCCCCGCGCCTTGCGGCAATCCGGCTGCTTCCGTTCGCACCGGGCCGGCCGGAGGAGCCCAAATGCCCAAATGTCATCTTGTGCTCCAGCCCCCGGGCTCCTGCCATGGCCTGACTCACCGCCGGGACATCGGGTACACGCAGAACCTCCGCTGCCACCCGCGGTTCTGCCCGCCCCACGCACTGCCATGGGGACGCTCTCCTGCTCCTTCTGCTCGCTCCAGTGCCAGCTCCTCGCTGCAGAGGGACATTTCTGTCTCGGGGATTGCGTCAGGGCACTGTGAGCTCTCCTGGGCTTGGCCAGGCAGGATTTGGGATCCTGCAGACAGGGGAATCCTGGGCAGCTCTGCCGGCACAACTCCCCACACTCGCTCAGCCTAAACCCAAATAAATACCAGCCTAATGATTCGAGGGAAACAATAGCAGCCATTCCAGCATCAAGAAAGCTTTCCTCCTGTTCAGCTTTGCTGGCAAGCTTTAGAGCCTGTATTTTAAAAAAAATGTTATGGGTGCATTTAAAAACCACACCATATGTTCTCCTGCAGATCTATCTGGGAGGTCAGCGTGGCTCTGACTGAATCCTCTCCTCCCGGTGCCAGGGTGAGTTTTGCCCATGGAAACAGGACCAGAGCCCTGTGCCCTGGCTCATCCTCATGGAGAAGCCACACTCGGGACTCTCCACACCCCACAACACGAAATTTCTGGAACTCCCCGCCACGAGCGTGAGTTGCAAAACAAACTCTTATTTTGTTGCAGAGCTGATTAATTTGCTGATGACCTGCCCTGCATCCCTTCCATGATTCCCACCACTCTTCCAGCTGCAGCAGCAGGCTGTTTTTCGCTCAGCAGCCCCAAAGAGAAGCCAGCAGGCTTTGGGATGCTCAGTTCTCCCCGGCCGCTGTAGGTGGCACTCGGGCCCCGCCGCCCGCCCGGCTGCTGGCACCGAGTCAGGGCATGAGCTGCAAGTTTACAGCAGATTTTCCCTTCTGACAGATTACTGCTTCATTTGTAACAGGAGAACTTCTCATTAAGTACATTTTTGACATTTTGTTGAGGGTGGGGAGGGGGGTGGGAAATAAAATCCTCGTGTAGCCGGGCGTGCCGGAGCGTGAGCGCAGCTCCGGCTTCGCAGGTTTAGGAGCTGGGGTTGAGTTCATTTCTTTTATTTGCTTTGGCTCCAAAGTCCCTTTTCATAATTATTCACTCCTGAGCACACGGCTGGGAGACGGGCACATCCCAAAGAGAACCTAGCTGAAAAGCCAGGAAGGTTTGGAGATGGCAGCTCTGGCAATTCTCAGATTCACTGCTAATCCAATAAGGTTTGATTCCAGTGTGATTTCAAGGCAAATCCAAATCCAACAGTTCTTCTCATCCCTCTGGGCACCCCGGGAGTGCCTGGGCATGCCAGGCTTTGGCTGCCTTCGGGGCTGGGCATCTCAAGGCATGAAGTCAGTCCTGGTTCTGGCAGCACATTGGGGACCTGGGGACATCCCCGGGGGGACCCAGCTTGCCTTGGGCAAAGCTCTGCCCTCACCTGGTTCCCTTTGCAACATTCCCTAAAGAACAGAACAATTAATTTTATTGTTAATTATGCAAATCAGCCGTAATGAAAACTCAGGAGTGAGGTTATTATCACTCTCCTTTTTTTTTTTTTTTTTTTTTTTTTTTTTCCACGAGGTGGAATAGCCCTTTTGGAAAATCCTTCTTCTTGCAGAGCCACAAATGTTTTTTCCTCTTGGGTTTCTTTCAAGTGGAGAAAATGCTGAGCGAGGCTGTTGCCATAAGCTCCCAGGACATTTTCATTGATCCAAATCAAAGAGCACAGCATCAAAAAGCACCGTGTGACGTTATGGAGGGTATTTTAATTATGAAAAGTGTTGCAAGCAGCTTAAAGAAAGCCAGTGCCTCACGAGAGAAAAAGCATTTCACTGCTTTTCCCTCAGAAAACACTTTTTTCTCATTATCCAAGTGCTGAAACCGTTCACTCCTCAGGGGCAAGGACCACGCTGGCCTTTCCCAGCTCACACTGAGCACAACAGCATCAACAAAATTGTCTTGGAGTGTCCTGAGATTTTTCTCTCCTGCACTAATTGCCACTCCAGCCCTGACTCTTCCCACCCCCTGTGCAAACACAGATATGAACTGCCTTGCTGCTGCTGCTTTGCCACCCCAGCGATGCTCAGTGCAGAGATCCCTGCTCCTGTTCAAGGGTTTCCTACAAGAAACACTTTTAAATCAGCTTTGAAAAGCATTGGGAAACCTGATTTTCTTTGTATCAACAGCTGTGGATTCAGATGCACTATTCCTCTCGCTGCTCCCTCTCTGTCTGTCTTTAAACCTTGGATAAATCTTTGGTGAAGCTGGTTCAGAGCTTTCCCTCCCTGGGGACGCGGCCTGGGAGGTGACGCTGGGCTGGGATCCTCTCCAGGTGATCCTGGCACTTCCCTGTCCCAAAGATTGGCTCTGGGCAGAGATCAGACCTTTGTGCCCTGGGGAGTGACACTCTCCTGCCTGGGAAAATCAGATTACAGCGCCTTTCATCCCTGAGGCTCCAAGCGCTGCCACTCCTTGTTTTAGGGAAGGAGTGGAGACAGAGACAATCCTATTGATGCTTTTCCCTGCGAGATGATCTTAGGGCTGAGGGCTAAAAACACCTGGTCACCCCCTCACCATCCCTGCAGACTTGGAGGGGACAAAAAGAACCTGTTTGCCCCCCAAGGACAGAATTGGGAGGCTCAAGTGTGGCTGTTCCATCCCGAGAGAGGCAGAGTGGGCCCGGGGAAGGTGTCAGGGTTTCTCTGGCGAGGGAGGGATGTGCTCAGCTCCCAGCAGATGGTACTCCCATCTCCCTGCACTCGATGGGATGGTGGGAGAAGTTGTTATGAAAGACTGCTGTGACATTCACAGCACAGATCTGCCAACTGGTGTCTCGGGGAGATGGAGGGAGCGCCTTGCTGCGCTGCATAAATTGGTGCAGAGATATATCTGGTGCTGTGCTCCCTGGCAGGGTGGGAAGGAGCCTTCTGCTGCCAGGGGAATGGGGTGTCCAGCCAGAGCCCCACTCAGAGCTGCTGCTGAGACCCTACAGAGGCTCCTGGTGCTCCTGGGGGTGCCTTTTTGCCACGGGGATTTTTGTCATTTTTAAAAACTGGTCCTCGTGTGACAGCGTCTCAGATAATGCAGTGTCCCCTCCCAGTGTCCCCTCCCAGAGTCCCTCCCGGTTTTCAGGTGCCCCATCAGTCGTGGCTGAAGGTCCTGTGGAGCCTCAAGGACTGTCCAAGCTGTGGGTCCATCCTGGAGGAGCGAGGGCTGGGTCAGAAGGGAGCTGTGCTCTTGCTTTCTCTGTGTCCTGCCGTTCTCACTTCTGCTTTGTGGACAGAAAGCAAAACAAAATTCAGACAATCTCAGCTCCAGCTCAGGTTTAGGTGGGCTTTATCTCCCTGCTTTTTCCATCTCTGTGCTTTCAGGGTCAGTTCTTTACAGCTTGGACAGCAGAGCAGAAGCCTCACCGCAATCCTCCTCTTTCATTTTTGCTACTTGTTAATCATTTCATTAGCTCCCTCTGCATCTTGGTTTTAATTTTCCATGACAACTGCATCCACCACACCTCCCCACTCAGAAACCCACGCTGTGGGGTGCTGGGGAGCCCCAGGCAGCCAAATCCTCCATCCCACAAATAAAAGTGGGCACAAATAAAAGCAAGTTGTGCCCTCGGGGGAACTTTTCCTCCTGGCCCGGTGGGATCAGGAGGATCCATCCCTGAGCTCCCATGGGCTCTCTGGGGCAGGGATGTCCCCAGCTGTGTGGGTGCCTTCCATGTGGTGTCTCAGCAGCTGGGAAGGAGGAACTCAGCCCGTTCACACAAACAAAACGTTTTTGTTTGCAGCAAAAACTGACGCCCACCAGGACAAGTTTCAGACCTACAAATCATCTCTGCCGTGGAGCTGCAATTCAACAAACCCTGCCAGCACCAGAGCAGGGAAACCTGAGCAGCTCCCACTCCTCCTGTCCCTGTCCCTGTCCCTGTCCCTGTTCCTTGTCCTTGTCCCTGTCCCTGTGCTCAAACTCTTAATTCCTCCCTGGAATTCATCCTGCAGGTTGTAATTCCCTGAATCTACAGCCGTAAATTGGGATGTGGAAAGGCTTAAATCCTGCCCTTATTGACTTGAGGAAGGAGACAGAGAAGAAACAACTCAGCACCTGGGGCTGGGACTGATTTCTAACCCATTTTCTTATCCCATTTCTGGCCATTCACTGAGATCCCTGTCCCAGGGTACCCAAAATAGCTCCCTGCCCCAAAATCCCGAAGGAGGAGATGGGGAAGGGGGTCTCAGTGCAGGAACTGGAGGAGCTCAGGGGATCCTGGCACTCTGTAGGGTGACATGAGAGCCTGGCTCCCTTGGGCTGCCCAGTCTGGTGAGGCAGAACTCCTCAAACCTCTCCTCACTTTTGATTAACCCTTTCATCCCTCCTCACACAACTGCAGGTTTAGGAGAGCCCCAGACACCCTGAATCAGCTCAGTGGGATGCTCAGAGGAAAACTCTCCCAGGGGCATTGCAGGGAAAGGAGGATTTGGGTCCAAACCCATTTTAGGCTTTTCAGAGGGAATAATCAGCTCCCTGTTTTTCACCAGGAGCTTCTCCTCCTGCCTGTCCTCTTGTGCCAGGACAGTGTGTCATCACCAGAAGATGCAGCATCACTTCCAGAACACGAGAAAATCAACTAAAATTCATCAGTGGGCTCTGTGCTAATTGTCCATGCTCCTCAGGCTGTTCCCAATTCCAGCTCGTGGGATAAAGAATCTCTGTGCAATCCTACAAAAACCCCTTTCATCTGACACCCTCAAAGTACTACTGTTGGACATCAACTAATTAGGCATCACATCACCCTGCTGGGTTCAAGCTCACCCAATAATTCATCCCATCTTTGTGGTGCCCAAGGGTCACACTGAGCTGGGGGGTGAACAATCATTTCTGCCAGGGCTGGGCTGCCCTCAGGGCTCATCATGCAATGGTGGAAGGATTTGGGCTGGAAAGGACCTTAAAACCCATCCAGTGCCAGCCCTGTCAGGGCAGGGACACCTCCCACTGTCCCAGGCTGCTCGAAGTGTCCAACCTTGGACACTTCCAGGGTTCCAGGAGCAGCCAGAGCTGCTCTGGGCAATCCCTGCCAGGGCCTCCCCACCCTCCCAGGGAAGGATTCCCTCCCAAATCCCATTTAAATTCTGTTTTTGGGGCTGGGCAGGCCCTTGCAGGATTTGTGGCTGCAAGAGGAGAGGGGAGCAGGATCTGCCCGTGTGGACGTGGTGATGCTGGGGGTGTGGAGTGGCTCATCAGTGGCTTCAGAGTCCTAATTAGATCTCTCTAATGAGCACCAGACCATTATCAGGGGTTCGTGTGTGCCTAAGAGGCGATCAAGGCTCTTTTACTCACTCCAGACTCTTAATTTTCACTCAGTGCTAATCCTTGTAGTTCCTCTTTTCCAGGAAACACTTCCTCTTCCTCTGTGCCCCTTGCACAAGTTTTTCCCTTCTTTCTTTCCCCCCAGACCTCACAGAAAGGGATGGAGCAGTAGAACCTGCCCAGCTGCAGCCAGGTGGGGAGGGCTGAGCTTTCCAGAGGAAGGAATTTGAGATGGAGAGCCCATCTCCCACAGGGGCTGGAGCCAGGGGGACATCAGGAGCATCAGGAGCACATTCCCTGCAGGCAAACCACCAGCACAGGGACAGTGACACCTCACCCAGGAGTGGGAATTTCCCTGGGATTGTCAGGAAAATGAACCCACAAACACCAGAGGTTCGTGTCCAAAAAGGAGCCAGAGGAGTCTCTTTTGCTTTATTCCAATCAAGGGAGGGGCCCTGGGGCGTCCCCTGGGATCTCTCAGATTTTTGGAGGCCTCACCTCCCTTTTTATCCCAATTTCCCTCTCTCTTTCCCCATTGCTGAGGTATTGAGAGGCTCAGACTTCCCAAACACTGATACCTGAGATTCCCTCTGATGTACAACCCTCCCTTTTCATTTTTAATTCCTACAGAATTCATGGTTTCCCCTCATTGTTTCTTTCATCTTCCAATACCCAGTTTCACTTCTACAGTTTGTTTGTAAATGTCTTTTTCCATTCATCAATCAGTGGAATCAACCTCATTGTTTCTTCTCTCTCTCAGTGCTGGTTTCACCCCCCAGCAGACCCCGAGTTTGTTTGTAAAGACAAATCCAGCATTCCTCTCAGGATGTTCCCCGAGCTCTTTGCTGCTCAGCACCCCACCAAGTGAAGCTCTGAGTGCCACCCCAACTCCCATCCCCTCCTCGTGCGGGGACAGGCAGCTCTTCCTCACCAAACCAGAGGATTTTAATTCCATTTCTGGATTCTCCCGGAGACATGAAAGCCCGGAGGCGCTTCAGAAGGAAGGAGGGAGGAGAGGAGGAGGAGGCTGCGTGCTGGGAGAGGCAGCCCCGGCTCTCAGCGCTGCCAGGGAAGTGTTTGATGCCCAGCCCAGCCCTCCTGCTCCTCACACCGGGGTGACACCTCTCCTGCCCGGGAGCCGCCTCTCGGGAAGCGCTTCTGCAGGAAAATACTTTAAACTCCTTCACAGCAGGGAAAGCATTGCTGCTGCTGCTGGGGTGAGAGGAATGAGGGGATTGGGGATCAGTGTGACCCCAAATTTGTGCTTGAGCAAGTCCCTGCAGGGCGCTGAGAAAGCCTGGCCAGGTCCTGGCCGGGCAGTGGTGATGCCAAATGAGAGGAATGCTGGATTTGTCTTTACAAACAAACTCTGGGTCTGCCGGGGGATAAAACCAGCACTGAGAGAGAGAAGAAAATGGGATTGATTCCACTGATTGATGAATGGAAAAAAACCATTTACAAACAAGCTGTAGAAATTAAACTGGGAATTGGAAGATGAAAGAAGCAATGGGGGAGAAACTATGAATTCTATAAGAATTAAAAATGAAAAGGGAGGGTTGTACATCAGAGGGAATCTCAGGGATCAGTGTTTGGGAAGTCTGAGCGTCTCAATACCTCAACAATGGGGACAGAGAGAGGGAAATTGGGATAAAAAGGAGACTGAATCCTCAAAAAATCTGAGAGATCCCAGTGGATGCCCCATGGCCTCTCCCTTTATTGGAATAAAGCAAAAGGCTCCTCTGTCTCCTTTTTGGACATAAACTTCTGGTGTTTGTGGATTTTTCCTGACACATCCTAAAGAAATCAGAGGGGTGGTTGGGGAAACTGAGGCACAGAGATGATCTGAGCTTTGCAAAGCTCTCAAGTTAAAGTTAAGCTGGGCTTCCACACCTGAGCCATGCCCCCGTGTTTTCCACAGGTTTGTTTTTCTTTCCCCCTTGTCTAAAGCAAAAAAAAAAGATTTTCAAAAGTGGGACTGGAGCCTTGAAGTGACACGTAATTGAAGGTGGCAATTAAAGGCACAGCCGAGCGCTGAGTGGAAAAAAAGGGAAAAAGAAAGGAAAAGTGCCGGCTGCAATTTTACAATTTAATTAGGTTGGCTTGCTCTCGGAGAGGGGAGGTGGCAGGCAGACCCTGGAGGCACACCAGACTTTCTGATGTTTCTGGGATGCAGCTTTCCCAAGGATAACTGCACAGCTCTGCTGCACATTAAAAGGCAGAGATTAGCAAAAAGCCTGGTTTAATATCATTTTCTCACCCCCCGAGAATGGGGGAGCTTCTTGAAGCAGAAATTTTCAATGATTAAAAAAGCAGGGAACAAAAAAAGGAGAAAAAATTAATAAGTGTTGATATGGAAAGTGTATGAAAATAGATCTCTGCTGACTTCCCTGCTCTGAGATATCATTGGCAATATTTTCAGTTTCTCTAATAGGAGAGATCCTGTTGGTGGCTTTGGAGATGGAAAACGTGGATTTGAGGGCAGGATTGTGTGTCCCAAGGCAGTGGGTTGAGGTTGAGGGGTCAGTGCCAGCCTTCAGCAGGATTTGGGGATTTTTTTTGGATTTTGTGGGGTCCAGCCCAGCCTGGGGAGAGCAGAGCTGTGCTTGGGCATGGGAGTGTTCTCCCTGGTATAAATTATATAAATCATCCCCCTGCATGAGGGAAGTGTGCACATAAATATGTAGATTTAGGCTCCAGCCCTCATGACTTATTCACCAGCAGCATCATATTGTTTCTAACTTTGGAGCAGTTCCTGGAAACTGCTCGTTCTTCAAATTAAAAAAAGATGGATGGGCGCTGCTGGTGTGTTCTGGCAGCGCTGCTGGGGCTGGGGACAGCAGCAGGCACCTCCCACCAGCCTGAACTCCTCCAGGAGCTCACAGCATCCCGGGGAGGGATGGGGGAACTCTCTGATGTGGAGCAGGAGTGAGAGCCCTGCCCTGGCCGTGTCCTCCCGCCCTAAACTTGCAAAAGAACAAGGGGAAATCTTCACTCCTGCAGCAGTCTCAGTTTTTCTCCACTGAAGCATCCTTGGGTTTTTTGGTTTTTTTCCACATCCCCCTGTGCAGCTTGGGCTGCTGCAGGGTGCCAGTGATGCTCCAAACTGAAATAATGGGTTTGGATTGGGAAGGAATTTCTGCCCTGGCACATGTACCCACAGGAGCTGTGGCTGTCCCTGGATCCCTGGAAATGTCCAAGGTTGGGACAGACAGGGCTTGGAGCAGCCTGGGACAGTGGGAAGTGTCCCTGCCCATGGCAGGGGGTGGGATCAGATGAATTTTAATTTCCCTTCCAAGCCAAACCATGATTCCACGATTCCACACAGCTCCCACCTCTTCAACATCCCTCCCAACCTCTCCTTGCTAAACTGCACCCAAGGAGCTGCAAGGAGCTTTGGGAATCCACATCCCTGGAGCTTCCAGCCTCTGTTCCCAGCCCCAGCCCTTCTGATCCTGGGAATCCGAGGCTCTGAGCTTTCCTGGCATCTCCTGCTTCCCTCAAAGGGCTCACCCAGGGATGGGGACCCCAGGCCGTGCTGCCACCTCCCCTCCCGAGGCTGCTGGAGCAGCAGCCAGCCTGGGGGACTGCTGGAAAATTTCCAAGCAGAAGGAAAAGCCTCATTTTCCCCTCCTCTCCTGGAGATGAAACCGGAGATGGAGCCGGGGAGAGCCGAGCTGGAATAACAATGACTGCGAGATAATTAGTGCAGCTCCTCCAGTGCTGACAATTAATTGAACCCCTCCAACCCCGATAATTAACTCGAGCCCCTCCAACCTCGATCATTAACTGAGTTCCTCCAACCCCGAGGAGCAGCCCAGCCCCTCCAACCCTGATCAATACCCGAGCTCCTCCAAGCCTGGTGTTCCTGTTCCTCCAGCCCTGCCCCATCCTCACCCAAGGGTGATGCTGGAGAGGGTCCCAAGCAGCCACTGCTCTGTTCCCAGGGCTGAGCTCCTTCCCTGTGCTCCCCAGAATCATCCCAGGCCAGCAGATTTGGCGAAATCCCGAGAGGATTGCGGGGAATTTTTCTCCCTGATTATTCACGTCTAACAAGAACTGGCAGCTTTTTTATTTCCTGCTCTCCCAGGCTTTTCCAGAGGCTTTCCCCCGCCTCACCCTGCAAGGGTTTTCAGCAGGTTGCTGGAGTTTTATTGCTCTGATCCCATAATGTGCTGTTATGCAATGAGACAAGCTCTTCCCGTCACTTCCCCAGCTCCAGCCAGGCCTTTTGCTGGAACAGGCACAGCACTGCCTTGAAATATTAACGACTTTTACCTTAATTACCTTTCAAGCTACTCAGGGCTCTCTTCATTCCCCTTCTCACTCTGTTTTTAATCCCAGCCACCAGCAGATGCTGGCTGAGGGTGGGGATTTTGGGATTTTTCCCCCTCCTCTCCTCATCGCGTGCTTTGGATGCTGCCAGGGTGAGGGAAGGACATGGGGGCTGTGGGCACTGTGCAAGGTGGGAATTTTTATTTTATGATTCAACATTTCCCCTTGGAATTTTGGTTCCTAGGAGGAACAGAGAGCCTGACACTTTTGCTGTGTTTTGGATGTCCCACGTGCCACCCAGGATCAGGGAGACTTTTCCCCTGTCCCCAGCGTGGCAGCAGCTTCCTGCAGCACCACCAGCTGTCCCCAGGCTGGTGACACTGAAATCCCTGCAAACATTTATTAGCTGAGTGCATCGGGGCAGCAGCAGAGCATCTCCCAGGCACTGCTGGAGCTAATTGCCTGATTCCTCCCAATTCCTCATCAAGAGGAGCCCTGGCCCTGCTGGGGACAGGGCTGTGGCTCAGGGGACACTGGGGGAAGGACAAGGAGCTGGGGATGGATTTTATGAAACACCTCAGCCCTGCACAACCAGCTCCTTTGAAAGCCAGGCAGGGGGGCTGCATCATTCCTCATTTATTAATGTCCCTTTTGGTTTAGTAACACACATCCAGCCACGGAATTCTGGAAAGTAGGGCAAGGGAGACACTAATAGCTCCCAACAAGGAGGCTGATTCATGGCTCTCTGCTGCAAAAAAAAAAAAAAAACAACAAAAAAAAACCAACCCCATTTAGCTCCCCAAAGCCTAATTTTGGATTTGCTGTCATGTTCCATCAGCCCCACGGGAGGGGGCTGGGGATGGTGGGATGCAGGGACCAGTGGGATTCAGGGACCTGTGGGATGCAGGGATCAGTGGGATGTGACACCAGTGAGATTCAGGGACAGGGACCAGTGGGATAAAGGGACAGGGATCAGTGGGATGTGGCACCAGTGAGATTCAGGGACCTGTGGGATGCAAGGATCAGTGGGATGTGGCACCAGTGAGATTCAGGGACAGGGACCAGTGGGATAAAGGGACAGGGATCAGTGGGATGTGGCACCAGTGGGATGTGGCACCAGTGGGATGCTCTGCCCCTCTCCCCACAGCTGATGTGTTTTATCAGGTTTTTTCCATGTTTTATCCAACTTTTCCCACCCCTCTGTGAGGTCAGTGCTGGCAGAGTTTCCAGGCACAGGGAAAGCAGCAGCTCAGGTGTGTTGGTGTCCCCCTGGCTGGTGACTTTGGTGACAATGACAACACGAGCCTTGGCTGATTCCCCAGCCCTCAGTGGGCAAATCCTCAGTCTGGGGTTGTGTTTTTAACACCACAGAGAGCTGCAAACCCCAACCAGCCTCTTTCAACATCTCATTTCTTCTCCCACACAACCTGATCATCTCCTCTGCTCTGCTCTGGGACACTGAGGGGAAATCAGGGAAGGAGGGATGATCCCATAGGGAATTTGAGGCTGGCAACCCCCAGCCCCATCTCCCAAACCCTCCAACTCCTCCCAGCTTTGCACTTTTCTCATGTTCCTGGATATTTTTTCTCAGCACAAAGTGGCAGCTGGGTTTCCTGGTGTCCCATCAGTGCTGCATCCTTCCAAAGCAAGGGATGAACTCTGCTCTGAGGAGTCACTTCCTGAACTTTTCCTGCCACCACTTTTCCTTGACAATGAATTTTTGAAGTGTTTGGGGGTTTGTGAAAGAGGCCAAACCCCTCCTTTGCAGCTGCAGGGAGCTTGAGTGGCCCCCAGCTCTGTCTTTCCAAAGAAAGGGGTAGCAGCAGTCCCTGCTGGATTTTTCCTGCACCTTTTCCAGCAGCAGATTTTGCTGTGGATGGATGGGCAGGCTCTGAGAGCACTCTGGATGTCTGGTTCATTAATTACTCCTGTTAGAGGGCTATTACAGCCAAGGAATTGCATTATTAAAAAGAAATCTTTGCAGATGCTTCAGATGTGACGACCTATTCAATAGCTGACACTGGGTCATAATTAAAAGTAAGAAGTAGGGGCCAGAAGAGGACAAAAACTGGCAGATTCCCTGAATATGGTTAATGGAAACATTATTAACATTAGGAAATTGCATAGGAGAAATCACTGGCTCCTGGCCCAGTTTAAATATGCAGCAGGCTCCTGACGTGTGCCCATGGTGATAAATAGCATGAAGAGAAAAAAATATTAAATTAAAGCCATTGAGCTGCCCTTAATGGCTGTCTGGCTCCTTTGTTCCCTTCATTCCAGCAGGCAGGGTCAATCCCAGGATATTTCTCCTTCCAGGATGTGCAAGGCACCCAAAAAGTTTTCCAGGCAAATTGAGAGCCCAGAGGAAAATTGATGCTGCCCTCTGGATTTGCAGATCCTCCACGTGGACACAAACCTCTCCCAGATCCCTTTTGCACCCCAGAACAGCCTTTGGGAGATGCTTTCACTCTGTTTATCTCAGCTCAAACTCTCAGCTTTGCTCTGAGTTGTTTTTTTTTTTTTTTGCATTTTCCCATTTGTTCCTGGCGGATGTGAATCAATCTGGCGTCGGGCCCATTCGCCACCTAATATTTCTCAATAATTTATTATCAGCAGTTTAATCCTCCTGGGAGCTTCCTCCACATTAAAGCCTCTTGTTCAGTCAGGTCATGTCGCAGACTGGAAGCACTTCCAGCCCTTTGATTTGTTTGTGTTTCATGTTTTTTGTTGGGAGAGCAGTAAAAGACATGAATTTTTTTCCCCCTCCTTCTTGGAATGAATTTATCATCCTGGTTGTTTCCTTTATTCTCTCCAATTGAACCATCACTTTCTGGTGGCTCTCATCTCTCTCTCCCTGAGCCCTGTTCCATATGGATGCTGTGGGATGGGAATCAGCTGCCAGAGCATCCTCACCCCCTTATCCCTGAGATATTCCATGGATGAACAGCTGGATGAGCAGCTGGATGAACTCCTGCCCTGATCCACACCCCTCATTCCAACAAACCCCAAGTTCGAATTCAAAAATTTATAAAATGCCAAGCAGCTCAAAAGCTGGAGCAAGCGAGGATTTGAAAAAGAGATTTATTTTGTGAATATTGCAGCTCTCAAAATTAGAAATCCCCCAAATTTCAGCCCCTCTGCTCCGTCTCTGGAGAAGCTCTGTGCTGGTTTCAGAGCAGAAATCAGCTCATCCCAGCACCCCTGACCTCTCCATCCCATTTCTTTTGGGGTAGATTTAGGGCAGCTCATCCCTGGAAATGCAGCCAGGAGTTTCTGCAAGGCTGATTCAAACCATTCATGGAGAATGATATTAATTGGATGGAGAATAAATATTAATTAATACTTTTCCCCTCTCCCTGGGAGGAATCAGGAAAACACTTTGTCCCTTGTGCTTGTCCTGGAAAGGGCACTTACAGCTCCAGGAGGGAATTCCTTTATGCAGGGGTTTAAAAAAAGTGTCATTTACAGGTAAATCCTGGTGAATTCCAGGCAGGAGCTCTTAAATCTCCAGGAAGGAATTCCTTTATCCAGGAAAATTTCCAGGAGGGAATTTCTCTATGCAAGGAGTTAAAAAAAGGATTATTTACAAGTGAATCCTGGTAAATTCCAGGCAGGAACTCTTCATTCTCCAGGAAGGAATTCTTTTATCCAAGGACTTTAAAAAAAAGTCGTTAACAGGTAAATCCTGGTGAATTCCAGGCAAGAACTCTTAAATCTCCAGGAGGAAATTTCTCTATGCAAGGACTGAAAAAAAAGGTTATTAATAGGTAAATCCTGGTGAATTCCAGGCAGGAACTCCTCATTCTCCAGAAAGAAATTCCTTAACCCAGGGACTGAACAAAAAGGACATTAACAGGTAAATCCTGGTAAACTCTAGGCAGGAGCTCCTCACTCTTCAGGAAGGAATTCCTTTATCCAGGAAAATCTCCAGGAGGGAATTTCTCTATCCAGGGGCTTTAAAAAAGGGTCGTTTACAGGTAAACCCTGGTGAATTCCAGGCAAGAACTTTTAAATCTCCAGGAGGGAATTCCTTAACCCAGGGACTGAACAAAAGGGACATTAACAGGTAAATCCTGGTGAATTCCACAGGCACAGCAGCGCTGGTGGCACTGGCAGGTGACACCATGGGTTTGCTGGGTAGAGAAAGGAGAGAGAGGATCCAGAAAATTCGGGAAAAACTTTGGAGCAGCAGCAGAGCTCTGCACCCAGCCTGTGCACCCCAGAGAGGAGCAGCAGCTCCAGGCAGAAACAGGGCCACAGAGCTGGAGATTTCCATATGAAAAATTGAAATTCTTGCTCGCTGGAGTGGAAGGCAGAGCCGATGTGGATCCTGAATAAATCATCGGCGCCGACACATGTGCGGTGACGTCTGCCAGGGGAGAGCGTGGGACTGGGGAAGAGGAGAAATAAAGTGGAATAAAACCAAATATAGGGCACTTCTCCCCCCTCAGAGCTCAATTAGCTCTTCTCAGCCTCCTCTAGCATGGCTGATGAAATCTACTCCCTTTTTTTTGTGTCAGCCCTTGTCCTGCTCTGCCAAACCCGAAAACGCAGAGCTCTGTGAAAATTTCATGGGCTCTGCATGTCTGGTGGCCTGGCAGGAGAAAAGCTGGGTCTGGGGAATGTGGAGCCTCCCCTGAAATGGAGAAATGCTGGAAGAGACAGCCCACAGAGAACCTTCAAAACTCTACTCCAGAGATGCTCTAAAAACCTCACTGGGGCCTTTTAGAACTTACAAAAAGCTGATTAAAAAAGATGGAGAGGGACTTTTTGCGCAGGCAGCTGATGCCAGGATGAGTGGGGAAGCAGATCTGTGCACTGGAGGGTGATGTAAAACTTGAGGAGTCCAAAGGATGCCAATCCCAGTGAAAGGGAGCTGCTCCCTGTCAGGAATCCTATGTTTCCCAGGGTGTCAATTCCTGTCTAATTAAGAGCTCTGCAGATCCACAGAGGGCTGGTTTCAGCTGGTTCTCCCTGGAAATCGTGTTTTCCAACATCCCCGGCATCCTCGGGAAGTGTCTCTGGAGTGAAATGCTCCAGACAGAGGGAGGTTTTTAAAAAATGCATGGTGAGCACGTCATGGGATGAGCAGGAAAGTAGGACAGGCACGGGGAGCGATTCGATTCCTTCCTGCTGTCCTGGGGTGTTGGGACATCCTGATGGGACATCCCTCAAACCCAGCTCTGGGGGGGTGATTCTTTCTCCCAAACCATTCTGTGATTATTGGGATCTCGAAATTTGCTCTGAAATTTGCAGTGAGTGACCCCAGCACTGCCAGGACTGAGAAATATCAACCCAAATCCCAAGTGCCAGGAAAATGAATCCATAGCCACCAGAGGTTTGTGTCTAAAAAGGAGACAGAGGAGCCCTTTTGCTTTATTCCAATAAAGGGAGAGGTCCTGGGGCATCCCCTGGGACTTCTCAGATTTTTGGAGGCCTCACCTCCCTTTTTATCCCAATTTCCCTCTCTCTGTCCCCATTGCTGAGGTATTGAGAGGCTCAGACTTCCCAAACCCTGATACCTGAGATTCCCCTCTGATGTCCAACTCTCCCTTTTAATTTATAATTAAAAACCATTGTTTCTTTCATCTTCCAACATCCAATTTCACTTCTCAGCAAACCTGTTTGTAAACACAAATATCTTTTCCATTCATCAATCAGTGGAATCCATCCCATTGTTTCTTTTCTCTCTCTGTGCTGGTTTTATCTATCAGCAGACCCACAGCTCATTTGTAAAGACAAATCCAGCATTCCTCTCACTAGGGAAACCCGTGTTTTCACTTGCCTCATATTTTTTAATTTTTTTTTTTTTTTCCTGTCTCTTAACCCCTGCTGGGATGACCCTGCCCCAGGCCACATCTCCCAAGGCATCCCAGCATTTATTCCTGCCATTCCCTGCTCAGGGCTCCTCTGATCCAGGCTCTGGATGGAGTGTTGTGACAAGAAGCAATTATATGCAAATAAGAAGCTGCTCAAGTGTGAGTAAACATGAGGGGTTGTTTCTTTTTTCCCTGTTGGACCTCCGTGATTTAAAAGCCATTAAGGGCGCTTTGTCAGCGCTTCCCCCGCACCCTTCCCTCCTCACCCCGAGCCTCCAACAGCATCGGCAGCTCCCAGGGGATGCAGGGGACAGCGAGGTGACCCGAATCCAAAGCCTTG
>VRYO01001183.1:2045235-2081075 GCA_009812075.1 Sialia sialis | reverse complement strand
GGGTTTGTTCTTTGTAGTACTGTATTTCTGTTTTAATTTCCCTAGTAAAGAACTGTTACTCCTAATTCCCATATCTTTGCCTGAGAGTCCCTTAATTTCAAAATTATATTAATAGTAGGGAGGGGGTTTACATTCTCCATTTCAAAGAAAAGTTCCTGCCTTTCCTAGCAGACACCTGTCCTCCAAACCACGACACTGTGAAAATCAAAATGTTGTCATTACAAATAACAACAGAGCCACATTTCCAACCAGTCCTACCAAAATCACTTCCCCTAACAGCGCATCATCATCCCTGGGTCAAGAAACTTCATTCCTTTCCTCTGAAACAGCTCTGCAGAGACAAATTTCCCTTCAAAAGAGAAAGAATTTGGGGGGAGAACCCAGAAATGTCAGCCTGCCCCCAAGCCCAGCCCTGTTTGATAGGAGCTGCTCTTTATGTGCCACCAGCTGCTTCTCCTCTGCCTTTTTACTGCCCTTGAAAGCGGCAGCTTCAAGCTTTGGGCTGAAATTTATTATTGATAATAAAATAAATAAGCAATCATTGCAAAAAGCCCTAAAACACTTTCATGCTTAATTTAAATGCACCGATATAACATTTGGAATAATCTCATGAATAGATGCAGGGACTAAGATCACGTAGAACGGCATCAGCAAATTATCCAGTTGCCAACACAACTTCCTGATAATAAAAGGCAGCTCAGGACAATTTACCATTGTTTAACCAAATTTATTTATCTCCACATAATCGCAGCACAACCCTGGGGGAAGCAGTTTGGGGGGGAAATAATTGGGAGTTGATTTATTTTGTATTTGTTGACTTGAAATTGGAAGAGAAAATAAAAAAGGTGGAATATTTTGCAGGGAAAACAACAACAACAAAAAATCCAGAATAATTAAATGTCTTTGCAGGAAAGCAGTTTACAGCTTCAAGGTGCCCACCTGGTTGGGGAGCCAATATTCCCATTCCCCCAAATGGAAAAATCCATTCTTTTCTTCAATAAATCCATGGCTGCTGCTGAAAATCACCAATTTTTATGGGAAGGCTGTTTCCCCGTGAAAATGCCAACTGGATGTGGAAATAACAGAGCGAGCCCTGCTAGTGAGGAGTTTGAAAAGGTTAAAGAAAATCTAAAAGATGTTCGGGATACATGGGGAAAGGAAAATGCGTCATTCCAGAGGCGAGGCTGGAACTCCTGGAGTTTGTTGTTGTTCTGCAGGAGAGGTGAACCTGTGGCAGGGCTGGACAGGAGAACAAAATATTTGGGGAGAAGAACGGCAAATTTATCAGAATTTAAAATATTTGGGGAGAAGAACGGAAAATTTAGCAGAATTTAAAATATGTGGGGAGAAGAATGGAAGATTTATCAGAATTGATCAGAGATTTGTGTGTTCCCACAGCTGCCTGGGAACATCAAGGTTTGGAGCTTTGGAATCCTTTGGTGTCCCAGGTTTTGGCAGGATGGAAGGTGCCAGAGGGTCTCTGAAGCAAAATCTCACCTGGGAGCTCCCAAATCCTGCACACGCCATCGGATTCGACCAAATCTCTCAAGGAGAGTCCATGACCACTTCAGGATTTATTTTTTTTTAGACCCAGACTAACTTTAGGCTGAGCAAGGAGTTCTGGAAGGCAAAACGAGGTGGAAACAGGGAGAGAAAAGCAGAGGAAGATGAAAATAGGACTGGAAATTTGGGATTAGAGTTTCTCCTTCCCATCTCTGTTTGCATCCAAGCCGGGGGTGATCCCAAGGAAGACCAGGCAGGACAATCCCTGAGACATCTGAGCTGTCACAAACCCCTCCAGGATTCCCAAAATCCCCATGAGCACAACCAAGAAGCACCCTGGCTGAAGCATTTTGCTTCCTGCACCAAAATCAATCATCTTAAAACTCTACACTTCTCTTGAACCCTGAAATATTTTGCTAGAGAATCCAAATCAAGGGAAGTTTCTTTCCCTAAAATTCCTGACCTTCCCTCCATCCCCCGTCCCACCAGGAGCAGAGGAATTCTCCCCAAGCTCCAACCTCCCTGGAGCATCACTCAGACCTGCCCCGAGGAGCTCGGAGCTGTAAATATTTCCTGTTTTCCCTCCTTTTGTGCCCCATTTAACATCTTCACACATCACAGGAGCCTGCTTAGGTCGCCTTCTGCAGGACCCAGTGGCTCGTAGCCACGGGCCACCTCCGGCAAGCACAACCCGAGATTTCTTTGTGCTGCAAATTGTGCCAAATTCTCCCGAGGATTCTCCGCTCCGCACGTGAAAATTGAAAATTCCTCGCCTTTCTCTTGTGTTACACCCGACTTAAATTCGTTTTTTTGCAGAAATGGGAAGGAGCATCTCATCGCCAGGCTGAAATGGCAATTAAGACTTAATTTGTTGATGGTTTCTCACATTGCCGGGGACTAATTATCCCACTAGATGGACCCGGGAGCGTTCCCGGTGTCCTGTGCCCCCCGGGAAAGGTCTGAGCAAAGAGACATCAATTCCCCAGCACAGTCCTTGCAGACAGTATTGCAGCATCCCAGGATGGAAATCTCATTACAGCTCCTTCCTCTGTCCCACATCAACACCAAATCCACAGGGAAACAGTTTCCTTGGCTTCTTTTCTTTAATTAAGTGGAACAACAATCTCTTTAAATGAATGTACAGCGATACAGCAGAGCTCTGCTCCAGTGCTGGGCGTTCCCACCTCTCCTCTGAGCTGTGATACTGCCAAAAAATGGGGGAAAAATGGGGAAAAAAGGGGGGAAAATGATGTATTTGCTAGCAAACTGTGCCATCTGTCAGCCTGGCCACTTCTCCTGGAGGATGGGTGGCCAGCAGCTCGTCGTGCTCTGCCCAGTCGGTGTTTGTGCTCCCCAGCCCATGCAGCAGTTACAGATGGTCTGGCTCTTCAATATTTCATCAGCCTCTGCCACCGCTGAAAATCCCCAAAGCAGCTTCATTTCTGCTTCCCTCAATCTACTGGAATGGAAAGTTTACCCAGAGTGATTTTTCAGCCAAGATGACTCTAGCCAGAGTCCTCAACTGAACTCACCTCGCTCTGCAGCAGCAGAGCCATCCTGAGCTCTCTCCACCTTCAAACGGGGATGGGATGAAAGGATTCTGCTCTCAGAGGGCTCAGCTGAGCTCAGCTCATCCCTGCCAGTGTCTGGCCACAGCCACGGAGCTGCTGAAGCTCTGCCAAAACCCCTCATGCCACAAATCCTTGTGCATCCCACAGCCCAGCAAGGACAGGAGTGGTGCAGGGAGGATGGGTGACCGCACTCCAAAGTGTCCTGGAGAGCTCCTGGAAAAGCAGCAGCCTCAGGGAAAACACATCCCTGCAGCTGCTGCCTGCTCTTCTGTCCTGACCAAGAGGTAAAATAGTTCTGATCAACCACATGGAAATGAAGAACTTTAATATCCAGGCTGGGTTTAGCCAAGGGAAGCTGGCACTGTGGAGTCACAGCCTCATTTAGGCTGGAAAAGATCTCTGAAGTCAGTGAGTCCAACCACTAAACCACGTCCCCAAGAGCCACAGCCACAGGATTTTTGAACCTTTCCAAGGTTCCCTGTGGATCCCAAGGATTCCAGCACTTCCCTGGGCAGCCTGCCCCAAACCTGAGTGAGCTGAATACTCAACAATTGCTGCTGCAGAGGAGATGCTCAGGCAAACACAGGAGTTACACAGCAGCACTGAACTGGCCTTGATTTCTCTCCAAATCCTTCCCAGGCTGATTTTAATGGGTCTGACCCTTCCTTGCTGTTGCTGTCACCACCCGGTGTGTCCCTCCTTAGTGACACACCCAAACCGGAATGTCACCACTGAGGTGACCTTCACCTCCTCTTGTCACAGCACCAGCAGTGACCCCAGGCAGACAGAGGCATGGATGAACTCCAGGGATGCCCAGTTCATTCCCTGGAACACCCCTGAGCATCCCTCAACAAGGCTTGGCCAGTTCCTGTAGAAGTTGACGAAGCTGTCCCAGGCGAATTGGCAGAAACATCAATGTTGGGAAGGATGAATCAGGAAAACTTTATCAATATCATTGCCTGGCAAAAGATTTTGAGAATATGGAAACCATGAGTGAGATTGAAATGAAAGCCATCTTTGAGATACCAAACCTTAGTCACTAAATAACTAGAAAACAATTGAATGGCTGCTGAAAGCACAGTCATTTCATCACTATAAGGCACATAGGACTATAAATCACACTTTTTTTTTGCAACGAGGATCCGCGCACAACAAAGTAACGAATCAGTAACGGGACGGCGCCATCGCGGGGTTCACTGGCAGCTGCTCAATTTGCAAACATTTTTCACGGATCGGCGCAGCCTTCAAATGCAGCCCCAGGCGCCCTTCCTGTGCCGCGGGCCCCGGCACTCCCGCCCGCCCCCGGCGCTCGCGGCTCGCGCTTCCGGCTTGGCAAATTCCCAACTCTGTCCATGTATAAGCCGCACCGGATTATAAGGCGCACTTACGGGTTTCGATCCAAATTTTAGTCAAAACGGTGCACCTTATAGGCGTGAAATTACCGTGATCCCCTCTTGAGTGAACAATTCCCTCTGCTTGCAGACAGTCCAAGGCTCAGAGAAGACCCTGCTGGCTTGGCAGAAGGTGGTGGCATTGCTGCAGAACTTCCAGCTGCCATTCCCTGCTCAAGGAACTCTGATTTTCCTGCAGATTTCCCCCCCTGTTTAGCTGACAGGAGCAATTACCTGCTTTGCTGTGTCAGATTTGTGTTATGGCAATCAGAGGTTTTGATCCAGGAGCTGGGGGATCGCTGCACCATTCAGATTTTCCTGAGGTGACTGGAAAAGAAAGGAATTTTATTTTTTTAATGTATTTTGATTGTAACAGTTTAAGATTCTGCATTGTGGCTGCTGCTAAATGATAATTCAGTCACCCCTCATAACTCAATTTCTTGCAACAACTGTCCCATATCTTGGGAAAGAGGAAAAAAAAATTGGGAAAACACAGTAATTCCTAGGGATGGATTCCTAAGGATGGATCCCTTAGGGATCTTAGCATTCCTAGGGCACCCCAAATCACCTAAAATGTATATATAATTTATATAAACCCTAAACTTTAGATGTAATTTATATAAATGCACCTATACAACACCTCTGTGTCTTCAGCTGGATGTTGAACTGACCAGAGCCACAAGCACAGCACAGAGCAGCAGAATTCCCTGGTTCTCCTCCTGGTTATTGCTGTTTATTTGTGAATTTTCAAAGTCTCCCATGCTGAAGTTCCCAAGGGCATTCATTGGGATCCCCTGGACATTCCAGAGCAGCTCCACTCATCAGACTTCCCCTGGAATAATTATCCAGAATCTAGAACTGCTCAACGAGTGGTTGACATGGTCCAGGAAAATAAAAAAATCCCAGCTGGAGATGCAGCTGAATTTTATAAATCCTGCATCAGACTTTCTAATGATGATCCCAGTGCTTGCTGGGTTTGCACTCCTGGAATGTATTGATGTCAGCTGCTCTGCCCCATTCCAGGCATTAAAAGCCCTGCTGGATTTGAGCTGTAATCCTTGAAAAGTGTAATCCAAGCAGGACTGGTACATGTGTGCATAACTGGCCAAAAATCCAGATTAAAGCAGCAGCATCTGCCTGGGAGCAGCCTTTGGAATTCCTGTGCTGCTCAGAGCAAGGAAATGAAACCATGCACTACTTTAATTTTCATTTCTAACGCAAATCCTCCTTTCTCATCTTCTCCCGGAGTTTTGGGGAGGATTACAGAGAAGGATTTGGGCTTTGTCCCCCTTCCCAGCTCAGTTTCTCACTCACTCTGCTGGGTTTGCTCTGCAGGATGAGGACCCACACGAGTCCTGCTGTCCTGGAAGATGCAATGAAATCCAGTAAAAATCAGGCATTGTTTGCTGGGCACTCTCACGCTGCTCACAGGTTTTGTGCTGGCAGCAGGAAGGTCCTGGAAGGTGCAGTGAAATCCAGCAAAAATCAGGGATTGTTTGCTGGGCACTCCCACTCTGCTCCCAGGTTTTGTGCTGGCAGCGGGAAGGTCCAGAACAGCTTTCAGTTACCACGAGCCTCCTCCCTGGGAATGAAAATAGCATCATGCTGCCAGCCAGGACAGCTTCCCAAAGCTGAGCTCTCCTCCCCTGCCTGCATCCAAAGCACCTTGGCTGCAGGGAGATGAGATGAGAGAGGACAAACTCCTGGAAGCAGGAGGAGCAGGATGGATTTGGACTTTGGAGCAGGATAGATTTTGACTTTCAGAGCAGGTGCCAGCCCCTGATGGAGGAATTCGAGCACAGAATCCCTGGGCAGGTGACAGGAATTGTGTCCCTGCTCCAGGTTTGGTTTCTCCCAGCTCTGAGGTGCTGGGAGAAAAAAAAACAACTCAACCTTGTGAAGAGCCCAGAGCAAGCTGGTGCTGCTTCTGTCTTTCCTTTTGTAGCCATAACATTTGAGTTTTAGCCAGGGATGTTCTTCCTGCAGGTTGTCTGTCCCCGCTCACCTGAATTTCCTGTGAAAAGCCCTCAGAGCTCTGCCCTTGTGGGTGATCCTTTGGGACACCAGCTCTGAGGTGCTCTGAGCTGTCCCCAATCCCATCCCCTGTCACCTTGTAGAGCAAGGACCCCTTTGCACGTCCTCATCACAAATCTCTGCTTGTCTTTCCCCCTGCTCCTCCCAGCACCCTCATTTGCAATTTTTGCCGTGTTTCTGCTCTGCCTGCCTGGCCCATAAATCACATCACCACGAGAGGCAAGCTGGGCTGACAGGAGCCATCAGCAATAAGTCAGACAGGAGAGGAGATACCGTGGCAGCAGCAAACAGGAGAGGGCTGCAATAATGGCATCTCTTTTATTTATCTTGCCATCTCAAAGTTCTCACTGTCTGTGTCTCCGTGCTCTGTGCCAGGGGACAGCAGGGACAGCTGAAGGTAATGAGAGCTGACCTGAGATGTTGTGGAGAGCTTAAAAAAAAAGACAACCGAGGAAAGAACCCAAAATATTCTCACTGACACAGTTCTGCTGCTGCTTCTTTGTTTTTCTGAGATTTTTCCAGGGTGATATTCATCCAACAGCACTGCTGGCTGTGTCCCTCCTTTTGGGATTCGCACCTGGATGGGGCTGTGGGGTTCCCTGTCACACCTGGTGGTGTTTGCACACTTCCAGAGGGTGTGAAATGCCACCAGCACCATGGGGAGTGCCTGGAACTGGTGTTGGCAGGGAAAAACAGCCACCCAAAATTCCATGGGACATCCACCAGCTCCCCCAGGCTCCCACAGCTTCCTGGAAGGATGTTCCATGTGCTGACCTGCACATGCACCTCCTCCTCACTGCCCATCCCCAGGCTGTGCTGCTGGTTTGGCAAAGTGGGACAGGACCTTCTAAATATAAACCTTTCCTAATGGCTGCAAGAGGGGGGAAAAAAAAACCAAAAAAAAACCTCCTGGATCCATTTATCTTCACCAGGGAGCACCGTGGGGATTTCATAATTAAACTGTGCACATCCAGTTGCTATGGAGCTTTTCCCAGTGCCTGTATCCCTCAGCCAGAGGAAAATGGGTCAGTGTAGCTCTCTGCAGTCACCAGGCCCAAATCTGGTTCCTGCCTTGCAGAGCAGGCCCTGAGCTGGTGGTGCTGGTGGTGAAACACTAATCTCAAAGAAATTAGGATTTTAGTTAAAAGTTAGAAGAAACTGGGCTTGAGATAGTTACCTGAAACTTAAATAATTGGTTGCCTGTCAGTTTATGTTTGCTCAGCTGTGCTTGCAATGGGAAAGGATGGAACTGGAAGGTAGGCCCAAAGAACACAACCAGAAACTCATTCTTGGCAAAACTGGAGATGCCCCAAAAGCCATTTGTATTGTCATTGATAGAAAAGGTCAGGGCGAAGAAGACTCGCCTTACTTCCTCCTTTTAAGACCCCTCCCCACAAAAACGACCCCAGACTTAATTCAAGAATCCAACCACGCTGCTTAATTGCTATTCAAGCTAATTACCGTAGGAAGCAGGGATAGGAGGGGCTGGTATTATGAATATACCAGGATTTGTTTGAATATTTTGTCAAAAAATAGACTTTGTGACCACCTGTGATTTTGCAATGTGTATTAGGGGGCTACCCCACACTGCTGCCCAGCGCTGAATAAACATACACTTTCTAACATACATTGAATAAACATTCACTTTCTAACTATAAATTGTTACAGAGTCTTTTGTCCGTCATAGTTAAATATCGGTGTTAGACCAATACTCATATTTTGGTAAATCAGTGGTGCTGGTGGTGCTGGTGGTACTGGTGGTGCTGGAGGTGCTGGTGGAGATTTGCAGGACCTCCCAGGGGAATTTTGGAGCTCTCACTCTCACACCTGAACCGTGGATAAGCCCCCACCAGGTCACAGCAATGGAAAATCCAGCTTAATTTGTAATTCCTTCAGCAAGGTCAGCTCCAACTTGAAAAAAAAAAAAAATAAAAGGGAAAACCTCAACTTTGTGAAGAGCCCAGAACAGGCTGGTGCTGTTTCTTTCCTTTTGTAGATATAAAATTCCAGTTTTAGCCAGGGATGTTCTTCCTGCATATTGTGTGTCCCTACTCACGTTAATTTTCTGTGAAAAGCCCTCAGAGCTCTGCCCATGTGGGTGATCCTTTGGGACACCTGGCATGGCAAATAAAATACACCCCAACTGCTTGGGGAGATACATTCTGTGCATTTCTTGGTCACCTTTAAAGAGATTTGAGTAAAAGGTCAGAGCAGCTGGATCCCAAAGAGGAAAAGACAGCAGAGCAGCTGTCCTCAAGGTGGGCCTGACCTTATCAGATGGAGGATATGTAGGAAAAAATTTTAAAAAATACATTGCTGGTGCAATTAGGCAGCTGCCTCTGAGCCTGGGATTGTGACAGTTCCTGCACAGCCAGCATGGGACCCCCAAAAAGCAGCAGGGGGTGTGCAGAGAATATGGATTTAATGAAAATATCCCAGCCCACCATTTGGAGGAGCCAGAAGGAGAGCTGATTCTATATTATTATTATTATTATATGCAAGAATTTTGAGATCGTCTCACTTTTAATCAGTCAGCTCTGGACTGTGCAGGGTCTCATCCCTTCCTGAGCCAAATCCAAAGACCTTTAATGAGTTTAATGAGTTTAATTAACACAGAGCCGGTGCTGTCCCACATCAGCCTGGCCATCAGTGCAGCAATTAGAGCAGCAGTTAATTGCTCTCTGTTTGTTTTCTTTTTTTGCTGTTGTTTCACCCTCTCTTCCAAAAAGGGGTTGCACACCCCGCACACCCCAGGATGGAGCTGGGAAGTGATCCCTGCTGGAATATTTGGAGAATTATCAAAGCCTTGGTGTTCCTGAACTGCGGGGAAAGAGGAAATTACTAAATTTTGATGTAAAAAACTAATAGTGCAGCAGAAAAATCGTAAAAAAACAATCCCATTCTTTGATATTCCTAAAAAAACCGATGCTCCCAGAGGTGAGCTGCTGCCCTGGCAGAGAGAGGAAAAGCGTTTTGTGCATTTCTGAGATTTTCCCGTGCTCCTGAGGTTGCACCTTACGCGTTTATTTATCCGCGGGTGACTCAATGAGATGTTCTGCTGTCTCCAGTGGCAGATGAGTCAGCACTCTCTGCACAGGGCTCTGGCAGGACCAGCTCCTCCCAAATTCACATTCCCAGCCTTCCAGAATGCCCTGGCAGGGGAAGGGGCTGTGTCTGCCCTGAGCTGGAGCTCCTAGCGCTGCGTTTTTCCAACACGGCTTTGGTAACTCAGCCAGAGGGGTTAAAAGGAAGGGGAACGCTTGGAAGGGTAAAGAAATCCCCAGGAATGATCCGAGGAATGATCCCATCCCCAGGATAAAGAAATTCCCAGGACTGATTCCATTCCTAGCATTGAACCCATTCCCAGGGATAATCCCATTCTCAGAGTAAAGAAATCCCCAGGAGAGATCCCATTCCCAAGAATGATCCCATTCTCAAGACTGATTTATCCCATTCCCAGCATTAATTGATCTCATTCCCAGGACTGATCCCATTTCCAGGATTGATCCCATTCCCAGAATAAAGAAATTCCCAGGACTGATCCCATTCCCAGGACTGATCCCATTCCCAGGAAGGTTCCCATTCCCAGGATTGATCCCTTTCCCAGGATAAAAAAATCCCCAGGAATGATCCCATTCCCAGTACTGATCCCATTCCCAGGATTAATCGATCCCATTCCCAGGACTGATCCCATCCCCAGGATAAAGAAATCCCCAGGGCTGATCCCATTCCCAGGATTGATCCCATTCCCAGGAAGGATCCCATTCCCAGGATTGATTGATCCCATTGCCATGATTGATTGATCCCATTCCCATCGATTCTTGCTGATTTTTTCCCCACCAGCAGAACCTCTCCTTGCTGTTTCACACTCCAAACCCGCTCGCTCATGTTCAAAGCAGCACAAGACTGAATTCCAAAGTTTTACACATTTTTTCCCCCCTCCCAGTGTCTGGCTGCATTTCCCATCAATGTTTTCACACGGGATTGCCAACATTGTATTGTGAAGTGCTGCCAGCCAGATGTCTGCATTCCAGCCTTTCCATTTGCTCCTCCTGGCTGGAGGAAAAGCTCTGCTGGAGATGTGCAACGTGGAGAATGGAGCAGGTGCTGGTGCCCAGGGGATTATGCAGGATGAGCCTTTAATTTGGGCAGGATTATTTTTATTTTTTTTTCCCTCTGGCAGATGGGGAGTGGGCTGCAGCATTCATTATTTGATTGCCACCTATTCCTGGCAGCCTCAGCATCTTCTGCTCCAGCAGGAGCCGCTTGGGGTGGGTTGGATGTGGGAGTGGGAAGTTTTATCAGGTGTCTTTTTATTTTTTTTTTTCCTCTCAGTGATTATGCAAGCTGCAGGGTTGGGCTGCATCTCTGTCCTGCAGGGTTGAGAGCAGGGAAGTGACATTCCTCAGGGTGGAGGTGACAAACCTCCAAAATCAGTTGTTTTGAGGGTTTGGAGTCTCTCAGCACCTGATTTTTTTTTTTTTTTTTTCTGTGAGAAATGATGGATGAGTGAGGAAAACCTGGCTGCTCCTGCTGCCCACTGAATTCTGCTTCCAACAGCTTTCCTCAACAACCCCATTTCAGAGCTACACCCATTGCCAGGGTAAAAGGGAAATATCCTGAAAGTGTGGATATACCAAAGATGCTGGATATCCCAAAAAGTGTGGAGAACAGCCACACCTCAGCACAGCACTGAATTCTGTGGGATTGAGGCTTTCCCAAGCCCTGCTGCTCCACTGAGCTGATGGAATCTGCCCAGTCTCAGCCACAACATCAGAACAAGCTTCCCCCTCCTGCTGCTGTTGTTGCTTCCACAGCAGGGACAATTTGATTCTATGGAGATTTTTTTTTTAATTTCCCAGTGGTTTCCCCGCATTACTGCCCTGCTCCCTGATCACATTTCCAGTTCTCTGCCCTGATGGTGACACGCCCTGACCTAAAGATAAAACCAAAAAAGAGGGGAAAGAGGAAGGGATGGAAGTACAAGTGTGATGTTAACTCCCAAATCCCATTTTCCTGGCTTTTCCTGGGAGATCAGCACCTGCAAACGTGACTCTGCTTGTCTGGGACCATGTGAGATGCCTGCATGCAGGTGGGAAATTTTGGGATTTCCAAAAAGCATCTGGGACCTCCCAGCTGTACCTGTGAGGGGCTGCGTGCCCAGAGTGAGGGGAGATAGATTTCCCATATTTGAGATGGATTTCCTAGAACTGAGATGGATTTCTCAGAACTGGGATGGATTTCCCAGAATTTTAATGGATTTCCCAAATTTGAGATGGATTTCACAGATCTGAAGTGGATTTCCCAGAACTGAAATGGATTTCCCAGATTTGAGATGGATTTCCCAGATTTGAGATGCATTTCCCATATCTGAGATGGATTCCCCAGAACTGAGATGGATTTCCCAGAACTGTAATGGATTCCCCAGAACTGAGATGGATTTCCCAGAGCAGAGACATTTTCTCGAAGTACCCACCCTAGGACACCCTAAGCAGAGCCAGCACAGGCTTGTAAGGGCTCCAGGAGTTTTATTCCAGTCCATAAAAGAAAAATGGGATTTTTTTTATCCCTCCACACAGCACAGCAACACACATAAAGCAGGGGAAACTCGCTGGGTTGGAGTTTGGAGGAAGTTTTCAGAGAGGTTATAGGGTCTGAAGGAAGGTCACCTGCCTAAAATGTGAAATGTAGGGCAAAGGCTCCACAGAACTGATGGGGTATTTTTATTTTTTATAAAAAGCAAAGGCATAACATGACCAGATGCTCTGTAAGATTCACCAGTGAATAAAGAGACACCAAATCATTAAACTTATTAACTACTGCAAGACAACAGAGATTAATTGCACCACTTCATTAGAATCCCTCTCATCATCCCTGTTTTCCTGGCCTGCCTTGTCCACATGTTCCAGGGAGCGTCCTTCAGGGGAGAGGGAGGTGTGAGATCTGCCAATGTTTATTTTAGCAGCTCCTTTTTTAGGGCTCTGCTGTCAACATGCTCCTCCTGTTGCTATGGGATGAAGTGCTCTCAGTTCTTGGGGTTTGGATTTTTCTCCTTTCCACGAGGCAGTTCTTGTGTTTTTTAGGGGTGTTCTTGTGGAGTTTCCCGTTGTTAAGGAAGGAGGAATTAATTTCCCATCACATTTTGATTGCCTCCTGGAATTTTCATGGCTGGACAGGGCTTGGAGCAACCTGGGCTGAGGAGGAATCTCTGGGAAGGAGATGATTTTTGCTGATTTTTTTCCACCAGCAGAACCAGTCCCTGGCTGTTTTACACTCCAAACCCACTTGGTCATGTTCAAAGCAATGCAAGACAGAATTCCAAAATTTTACACATTTTTTTTTTCCTCTTCCCAGTGTCTGTCTTGATTTTTCATCAATTCTTTCATACAACATTGCCAACCTTCCAACACAAACCAATCCAGGAATCCATGAACCCAAACCCACTCAAATCAGGAGTTTCTGAGATGCTCCAGGTAGGGGGCTTGACCTAGCAGAGCACCCCCAAAATTCCTTTTTATATTCCTTTTATATTCCTATTTTATTCCTTTATATTCCTTTTCTTTAAATAAATTAATTATTTAAATAAATGCAAATAAAAGAGAGCTCTGGTGGCCCCTTTCCAGCAGCATGCTCTGCTTTCAGCAGAACATTTCAGCTCCTCATGGTCCATTAGGCACCACCACCCCCAGGACAAATTTCCTGCTGACCCTTTGCTTGCTCTGCCACAGGTTTTGTCCCATCTGCTGCAGCTGCACAGGGCTGGATTTCCATTTCACATTTTCCAGCTCTTTTTCCCAGCCCTGGGCATGCCTGGGGAGGGGCTGCCAGCCCCTGGGAGCAGCTGGAAGGAGCAGGGGTGTGAACATCTGGCAGAATCTCTCGTTATGGCAATGCACTAACGAGGGCTGGTAATTAAATGGCTGGCAGGGTTTTGGTTTGTTGTTGTTGTTTTTTTTGTTTTGTTTGTTTATTTTTTTTTCTTGTGCAAAAATCTCCTCTGGTTTATGGAGTTTTCCAGGTGTTGTGGTTGGGATCCAGGCATGGAGCTCTGCTGGTTTGTAGGGATTCACCCTGCTCTGCACAGCAAGGGCTGTGCTGGGAATGCAGGAAACGTCTGCAAAAACATCACAAACGTGCCACAAACACACCCCAAACACACCCCAAACATCTGCAAACATCTGCACCTGGGCCGTGCCACACTCTGTCAGTGAGTCAGGGTGTTGGCAGCAGTGCCATTCAATGGTGGCTGCATCCTCCTTAAGTGACAGATGTGCTTCAGTTGGAGCAGTGCTCCTGGACAAGGGGCAGTTTTCTCTGAAGATCCAGTGATGATGTGGAGAAGTTTGATTTTCCTCTGGAGTCCAGTGGAGAAAGGGCTCCCTCAGAGTCCCAAAACACCTGGTTTTATCCTGGTAAGAAATGTTGGGCTCTTCCCCCTGGCTGGAGCATCTCCCCATGGGATGCAGTAATTTTATCAGTGCCACAGTGGGACTCAATGGCCATGAGCAGAAGAGAACTCCCTGCAGGAAGGATGGGTTGTGAAAAGATAAAGAACACTGCCCCAGCTGGTTTATAAAATATGGCCATGAACAGGAGATGTCCCCTCTGGAAATAAAGAACACTGCCCCAGCTGGTTTCAATGGATGGCCCATTAGCAGAATATCTCCCAGGGAGATCAGGATCACTGCCCCACCTGGTCACAACAGATGGTGACAGAACAGAGATCTTTGGTCACATCCTGGATTGGAACCCAAGACCACAACAGACTCCTGACAGCCCTGGGTTTCTCCTCCCTGGCTCTGTTTTTCAGGAGGAAGAAGTTTGGAGTGAGTTAAAGCCCTGAGGGCTGGTGCCTGTTCTGCTGCATCCCTCCTTTATCCTCATGGATGTGATGGGAATCTGGCCATGCCTCCCAAAATGTTTGAGAGCTTTGCAGCACATCCCTCCATCCCCCTCCAGGTCAGCAGAGCCACTGCTGCTCCAATTTTTGGAACAGCTCATCCCTCACCTCCCCAAATTTTTGGCCACCACAATAAATCCAGCCCTGGACCCGTCTGTGCTTCAAGAGACCAAATTTTCCTCCAGTGTTTTTGGCTCCAGCACACAGTTTGTGTGATCCACTGAGTATAACCCATGCCCAGCTGGCTTTTATTTATTCCTGATGGTCCTGAAGTGTGTCAGCAGGCAGGAGCACATCCAAGGTAAATTCATATAAAGAGGGATGTGTACATTTGTTTTTACAGTGCTGTAAAAGTGGAGTTATTAGGAAATCAGCCTCTAATTGCCCTCTTAATGAGCCTGACTCCTCTGCACTCATTCAGAGTCATCTCTATTGTGTCAGGTATGAAAAGAGCAGCCTCATTGACATGGTTTATGACTTTATTAAAACCTGGGGTTTCATATAAATAACGAGCAGCTCCTCAGTTATATTTCCCCAGTGAAGGAAATGTGTGTGTTGGTGTGTGTCCAAGGCCATTTGTAAACACAAAGTATTAAAAGGCTCAACAATTCTCAAAAAAAGTTTTAATTGGAAACTCAACAAATTGCTCTGTGAGTTCTTAATGCTTCAATATGGAGCTCCCCGATAATGAGGAGCTAATTAAGGGGCCAGGATTCAGTTTTTTATGATAACTGTCTCCATATGGGCTCAGCACTCGCTGCTTGCAGGACTAATGAAGGTCAGGGAAGTGGCAGCAAAGGAAGAAAGGGAAATTTTTAGCTCTCAGAGTTGGAATGATGCTAAACAGCAGCCAGGGTTTGTGCCTGGCTTCTGAGTGATTTAATTCCTGGGACAGCCTGGGGGGCATTGCACAGCTCTGAGAAATGCATCTCACTGACCAAAGCTGCATTTCACACCCCAAGGATGGATTTTACAGCCCAAAATGGATTTTATAGCCCAGATCTGCATTTCACTTCCCTGAGCTGCATTTCACTGCCCAAAGACGCATTTCAAAACCCAAAGTTGTATTTCACTGCCCAAACATGCATTTCAAAACCCAGAGTTGTATTTCACAGCCCAAAGTTGCATTTCAAGGCCCTGAGCTGCATTTCACTTCCCAGAGCTGCATTTCACAGCCCAAGGATGGATTTTACAGGCCGGAGCTCCATTTGACAGGCCCAGAGCTGCATTTCATGGCCCAAAGACGCATTTCAAAACCAAAAGTTGTGTTTCACAGCCCAGATCTGCATTTCAGAGCTGGGCAGGATCCCCTGGGATGGGCTCCAGGGAAGGGGATGGATCAGTGCCAAGGGCAGGGCAGGATCATGGCTTGGTGAGGGGCAGGAATGAGAGCAAATCCCAGCTGGTCCCTCTGCCTCGGGATGAAGGCAAAATTCAATCATGGGATGGTTTGGGTTGGGAGGAATCTTATAGAGCATCTCATCCCACACCTGCCACTGTCCCAGGGTGTTCCAAGCACTGTCCAACCTGTCCTTGCACACTCCAGGGATCCAGAGGCACCCACAAACTCCCTGGACACCTGTGCCAGGGCTTCCCCACCCTCACAGGGAAAATTTCTCCCAAATATCTCATCTCTTATTTCAGATTGAGCCATTCCTCCTTGTCTTGTCATTCATAAAAATTCCCTTTCCATCAAATCTGTGGAGCTGGGAGCAGCTTGGATTGTGCAGATTCTCCAGCCCAGAGCTTCCCAAGGAACACCTTGGCAAATATGAACAACCCAGAAACACAAACACACAACCATGCTCAGATGTTCCTCTGAAGCAGCTCACTGACTCCCAGGACTAAATTTGGACCAACAAGCCTCGTGCATCAAATAATTAAGTCACAGGCTATAGAAAGCAATCCTCTGGGACGTTCTTGTCTTTGAGTGGCTCATCCACTTCCAATCTAATCCATACCATTAAGTGCACGGCCATATGGCATCCATTTATAGAATATTGCACTACAGGCAAGCAGGACAAAGGTACAGCCCTCAAAGCACTTCTCTCATCTCATTAACTTTGGGTACATGTTACACAGGAGCTGCTCGGGCTCTGCTGTGTTCAAGGACATTCTGTGCTCTGGAGCCTTTGTCTTAAATGAATTGCACTCGGAAAATTAGAATCTAAATGTAGCTGTGCCCTAAAGCAAACAGCATTATTTTGCCTTTCTGTAATTTGATTTATTTTTGCAGATCGATGTTTTGAAGCAGGTGTGTTCTTTTGTCCTCCTGTCTAACAAGAACGGTGGCTCTGGGGAATTTGGCATGGGTAGAGTTGGTGGGGCAGGGTGACTGGGTGGGCTCTGAGTGGTGCCCACCCTTGTGCTGTGCGCTACTCAAAACCTCCCCCCAAAACTGCACATTTTGGCCGGGACAAACCCAGCAGCACCTGCACAGGTCTTGCTGTAGATGTGAGGTCCCATTTCCTTGTGGTGTGAGATTTGGGGTCCCATTTCCCTGTGGTGTGAGATTTGGGGTCCCATCTCTCTCTGGTGTGAGATTTGGGGTCCCATCTCTCTCTCTCTGTGAGATTTGGGGTCTCATTTCCCTCTGATGTGAAATTTGGGGTCCCATCTCTCCCTGGTGTGAGGTTTAGGGTCCCGTCTCTCTCTGTGTGAAATTTGGGGCCTCATCTCTTTCTCTGGTGTGAGGTTTGGGGTCCATCCCCCTCTGTGTGAGATTTAGGATCCCATCTCTCTCTGCTCTGGGATTTGAGGTCCCATCTCTTCCTGGTGTGAGGTTTGGAGTCCCGTCTCTCCCTCGTGTGAGTTTTGGGGTCCTATCTCTCTCTGTTGTGGGATTTGGGGTCCCATCTCTCTTTTAAGTCTTGGACAGGAGCCACCTCCTCATTAGAATACCTTGTAGGATGGAGGACAGGAGGCCTGGCTGCTGGGACAATAAACCACACCAAAAACCAGCCCAGCATGGGGTACAGCCGGGTTCCCACCCCCTTTTCCACCCTGAGAACCTCGAGGAGCTGGGCAGGAGCAGTCCCAGAGCAGAGCCCAGCCCTGGTGCCATCCTCAGCCTTGCAGCACCCCTGGATCCAGGTGTGACCCTACAATAGCAGTGTGCTGCCCTCCAAGGAGCCTGCACTGAAGGAATGCATTAATTAAACAGAAATGGCTGCAGGTGCCTCTCTGCTTTTTGGCTGAACAGATTCCTCCTACCCATCGAGGATCAATACTGCTGCCAGTTACACAAAGGGCTCCCAGCCCCACCTTTCTGAGCTTCCTGGAGGGAAAAACCACTGCTGAATAACGAAATTCCCCACCAAGCTGGCAGTGCAGAGAGCTGGAATTACGGAGTGCAGCAGAGGAATGAGTCCTCAGAGAGCTGTCCCCATTCTGCAGCAGCCAGAGCTTCAGCCAGAGCAGCAGTGCTGACACAGGGCAGCAAACCTTCACGGGGAGGGAGGATTGTCAGTGCTTGTGGCTTGATCCAGCTCTGAGAAGCCACATTTCACTGTGTTGTTGCTGTTTTGCTTTTCCCTCCTCCTGTGGAAGAGCCCAGCAGGGAGCTGCTGCAGAGGCTGAGGGGTTGAAATCCATTTGTGCAGCTCGCGGCAAACAGCGATTGCTGATTTTCAATTTCCTGACCTCGGTGATCCCTGCTCCTTCCCAGGGCCCCAAACCATGCATCTGCTGAGCCCAGAGGCTGAGCCTCCTTGGGCCACTTGCCTGAAAATCTGGAATTCCTGGTGGTGCTGAACGTGGCCAGCCTGTGGGGGAAGAGGTGACAAACCCTGATGCCACCCCAGCCAGCCCTTTGCAGGGACCAAGCCCCAGCTGCCCCCGAGATCCAGCTCAGGGCATCCCTGGAGGGGTGGCAAAGGTGCTGTCCCTTCATCCAGAGCTGGCTGGAGTGACAATTGCTAGATATTGTTCTTTTAGGGGTGCAGGGGAGAGATGAGACCCCAAATATCACACCAGAGAGAGTTCAGACTTCAAATCTCACAGCAGAGAGAGATGGGACCTCAAATATCACAGAGAGAGAGATGAGATCTCAAATATCACACCAGAAAGAGGTGAAATCCTAAATTTCACAGCAGAGAGAGATAAGACCCCAAATCTCACACAGGGAGAGATGAGGCCTCAAATCTCACAGCAGAGAGAGATAAGACTCCAAATATCACACCACAGAGAAATGAGACCCCAAATCTCACACATAGAGAAATGAGACCCCAAATCTCACACATAGAGAAATGAGATCCCAAATCTCACACCTGAGGGAAATGGGACCTCACATCTCACTCCAGAGATAGATGGGACCCCAAATCTCACAGCAGAGACAGATGGGACTTCAAATATCAATCACACCAGAGGTAGAACTGAAAAGAGAGATGGGACACCACATCTCACCCCAGATGAGCATCCTGTGAGGGCCCTGCTTTGGCAGAAGCAGAGGGCTGGTGGTGCTGGTGCCCAGCTCAGCAGTGACACTCTCTCTTCAGAACCAGTCAAATAAAAGAGGTTTTTCCTGCCCAAGCCTGTAGCACACTCAGGGTGGGGAGAACTCCAAGAACCCCAGAAGGAACGGGATCTAGGTGCCCTCAGGACCCAAAGCAGTGTCTGCAGCTCCAGTAAAGGTGGCAGAAATGAGATTTCCTCCTTTTGTGGCACCAACACCAGACACTGTCAGTCCCTGACAGCAGGAGCAGCCACAGGATTTTATCTCCTGCTCGGAATGAGAATGGGAAGGGAGCCAGCCCTCCACAATCCCAGCCCCAGCTACACATCAGGGAATATTCCCTGGAAGGAAACTCAGCATGGCTGCTCAGCATTTACCCCCAAAAATTCCTGTTCTCCCTCCCCTGCACTCCCTCACTCACACAGAGAAGACAACAAACAAAGCAAGGAAGTCTCCTAATAGTTTTATTGTTCCTTAGATAACTGTGGATAGTACAAAGTTTTCCTCTTAAAAAAAAAAATAATTACCTTCACACTTCCATAAACGAAGCTTCCCATGGGAATCTGCTGCCACAGAATCTCCACAGAAGCGATTTCCAACCACCATAATGCTATGCAGAATAGTATAACAGTAAGAGAATATTCCTGTAATTATCAACATGAACTTGATTACCTGTGTATAAGGGTGAACACTGACCTTTTTTTATTTTTTTTTTGCCTTTTTAGAAACGAAAAAACCATCATTTATTAAATCCAAACTACATCATTGCATTTACAACATTCATTGCATAAACTGGACATACAAAGTTTTGCCACCTCTGGTAAATAACAGACATACATTATACAATATAGTTGCTGAATACGTAAGTTCAAACAATATGGGTACAACAACTTGTTCATAATACATACTTAAACCATCGTGTTTAATAAGTTACTAAGACACAGATCCATGAGCTACTTCGGGTCTCAGCACAGTTAATCTAAGTGACAAGAACACAGTTGAGAGAGACAGTAGCTGCAATGGAAGGCAAAGAAAACTAACCTGGGCTAGGTCTTGTTGAGACAGCCAGAGCTCCTCACGGGTCAGCTTTTCCTGCTTTTTTTCCTGCTTTTTTTTTTTTTTTTTTTCCTTTTCACACATCCATCAGAGCTGCCCGTGGCGCCGGGGGAATGTCCATGCAAGCCACACACGGAGGAGAGCGAGGCTCCCGAGGGTGAACTTCCAACAGTCATTGCCTTACTGCTTGAGGATGTTCTCTAGGTTTGCTATCGGAACAGAAACAAAACAAAACCCCAAACTGAAGTGGTTCTCGGAGTGCAGTTCCAGCTGCAAGTACACGGTTACTCGTGAGTCTAAAACACAGGGCCAGACTTCTAGAAATGTAGAGGTAATGCTGATCTGTCGGGTTTATGCTGAATAATCCTCCATGATGTTGGTCTTCATTTTGGCAGCTGTTTATACGTTTGCTTATTTAAAGTATGTTTCCTTATTAGCGTTTTTTTAAATTAGTTTCTCCCTTTTTTTTTTTCCCCTTTTTATAATTTACATATTTTTTTAAACTTTCACATTTATATATTTATTTGTTTGTTTGTTTTTTTTTCCTCCCTTAAACCCAAGTTTCTACCCAAAGCCGGGCTACAACTCATCGGAACGGATGACGTGGAAGAGGGTGACGTTGTACAGGATTTGATGCCCGTTGTTCCAGGCGTACAGAGCCCGATCCTTGGGGTTGTAGTCCAACATGGAGATGTGGGAATACTTGTTCTGGAAGGGGATGTCGATGTACTCGTAGGTGGAGGCGTTGGTCTGGTAGGCGTAGTGCACCTTGGTGCCGCCCGAGTAGCCGTTGGTGACGTAGAGCGTGCCGCAGATGATGAAGGCTTCTCCCGCGCTGCGTTTGGGGTAGCTGGTGTTCCAGGTCTGCAGGCTCTGCAGCGTGTTGGGGTCCAGCTTGCTGATGACGATGTTGCCGGCGTTCTGGTTGGTGGCGTAGACGGCCCAGAGCCCGTTCTCGTCCACCATGAGGTCGATGTCCGAGTGGCCGCCCCAGGCGTAGTGGTACATGTTGTTGTAGCCGGCGTAGTCCAGGCTGCGCGTCTTGAGGATGGTCTCCGTCTTCAAGTCGAACCTGATGATGATGTGGCTTTGGTATTTGTTGAAGTAGATGGAGCCATTGTAGACGACCTGGCCCGTGCCCGACCAGGGGTGGGGGAGGCGGTGCGAGGTGAAGTTGTCGGTGTTCATGAAATCCGCCATGGATTTGTACTCGCGCACGAAGCGGTTGTTGTGGTAGCTGTCCATGTACCAAACCTGTGGCACACAAACGCACGGGGGTCAGGGAGCAGCTGGGGAGAGGGGCTGGGATGGAAATCTGCAGCCAGGGATGGTGGAATTGTCATTAAATGGTTTGGAATGGAGAATAAAACTCTTGATCACCTTGAGAACGGGGCTGGGACAGAAATCCGCAGCCAGGGATCATGGAATTGTCATAAAATGGTTTGGAATGGAGATTAAAACTCTTGATCACCTTGAGAACTGGGCTGAGAGAGAAATCTACAACCAAGGATCCTGGAATTGTCATTAAATAGTTTGGGATGGAGATTAAAACTCTTGATCACCTTGAGAACGGGGCTGGGAGAGAAATCTGTAGCCAGGGATCATGGAATTGTCATAAAATGGTTTGGAATGGAGCTTAAAACTCTTAATCGTCTCAGAAATTGGGCTGGGACAGAGATCCACAGTCAGAGATTTTGGAATTCTCATAAAATGGTTGGGAATGGAGATTAAAACTCTTGATCACCTCTAGAACTGGGCTGGGAGAGAAATCTACAGCCAGGGATCATGATATCATCATAAAATGGTTGGGAATTGAGTGTAAAACTCTTGAACACCTTGAGAACTGGGCTAGGTGAGAAATCCACAACCAGGGATTGTGAAATCATCTTAAAATTGTTTGGAATGGAGATTGAAACTCTTGATCACCTCTAGAACTGGTCTGGGAGAGAAATTCACAGCCAGGGATGGTGCAACTGTCATAAAATGGTTTGGAATGGAGCTTAAATCTCTTGATCACCTCAAGAATTGGGTTGGGGGAGAAATGTACAACCAGGGATCATGGAATTGCTGTAAAATGGTTGGGAATGGAGCTTAAAACTCTTGATCACCTCTAGAACTGGTCCGGGAGAGAAATCCACAGCCAGGGATCATGGAATTGCCATAAAATGATTTGGACTGGAGCTCAATGCTCCTCCCTGCCAAGGACACCTTCCACCAGAGCAGGCTGCTCCAAATCCCATCCAATCTGGCCTCGAACCCAGCCTGCATCTGTCACCCACATCCACAAATAATCCCAACTTCTGCACCCCCAAATCAGCCAAGAAATCCGCGGCGCAGCAAAGCTTTCCCCGGGGGATAACCTAAGCTCTCTCCTTGGCTTAAGTAGTCCCCAGGGAGTGCTGGTGGCCCTGCCTTCCCCAGGGCAATTAGCAGATTTTCCCTGGCTAAACCCAGCATTTTCTGCCGCTGCTGCTTTTGCTTCCCACGGCAGCACTCAGTAAATTACAGCAGCTGCTGTGCACAGCTCCATTAATTTGGAATGCGGGAGCCAGGGATGCAATCACTCATTGTCAGGCAAATTCGAGCAAAAAGTCCATATTGGTTTAAAAATCATACTGGGCTGCATCAAAAGCTTAAAGCAAGGCTGCTGGAATAGAAGAGGCAAAGACATCTAAATCTTGCTCTGGGAAGATGGGGGAGAGATTTTTAGATCATCATTTAAGTGCCAGTTCACTGGGGACACTGTCTAGACTCCTTAAAAAAAAAGAAAAAAGCTTTTGTTATATGAAACCAATTCTGAGGCAAATGACCAAGCTGTGCAGTTAATATCCACAAGAAATATCCAGCCAGCCACTGGCATTGTGGATGCAGTTGCTGCCTGAAAATGAGAGAGCTGCTCTCTGTAAGAGCCATTTAGGAAGGAGAGAAGGTAAATTTAGGAAGGAGAAAAAGTAAATTTGGGAAGGAGAAAAGGTAAATTTAGGAAGGAGAAAAGGTAAATTTAGCAAGAGGGAAGCCTTTAAGGCTGCAGATTTGGGTGATGTATTGCAGATTTCTTCTGCAAAGCCCTTGCAAAATGTGACAGCTCTGTGTCTGGAGTGTGATCATCAGTCTTGGAGAAGGGCAGCCCAACATTTGGCTGCTGCCTTTGGGAAGTCAATTGGGGTTTCCAAAAACTTTGCAGGGAATTTCATCATTGCAGCTTTCCCTCCCTGCAGAGGTGAGGAAAATGTTTCTGACTCTGAGCCCCCAACCTTGGGGGTGGCTGTAAAAGCACCAGAGAGCACCCAGAGCTGGAAATGAAACTTCAGGTTGGAGAAATCATAGGGGGAAAAATATCCAAAACACGACTCTGCTGCTCCCACTTCATTATCTGGTATTAAAAATTCACCATGTGAATTAAAAATTCACCAAATGCGTTGTGCTCAGTTTTGAAAGCCCAGCAGTGTCACCATGCAGGGGTGACATAGCACTCCAAGCTCTAGAAAAAGCACAGATTGATGGATGAACAATGAATTTTGTTCCCAAAATCACAGCAGCTGGCTCTGAGCAACCTCCTCCTGTCCAATGCCAGCTCTCAGCATCCCACAGGGCTCACAAATCTCCCCCAGTTGTCTTCCACGGTTTCATGACATGAGCAAATGATCCACAAACACCAAACCCCTCCTGGGGCTCGGGGACAGGGGCTGGGGATGACAAACTGCTTATCCCTGCCCATCCTCACTCTGCTGAAGTTCACTGAATGGTGTGTGCCTAATAAAATTCCCAGCAGGTTTTTTTTGTATTAAATACACAGAGAGGCTTGGGAAGCTCCAGCTCCAGTTTGCAGCCTACTTGTACAACAAAAAACACACTGCAGAAAAAGGCATGGCTAAAAAAAAACAAACCAAAAAATAGCCGTTTGAGACAAAACTCTCTGAAGACATGGGAGGATCTTCAGCATCTGAACCACAAGATTATCTTGGTGATTATCTTGGTGCCAAGGGAAGCAGCAAACAGCCTGAAGGGGACAATTCCCTCCCCTCTCTTGAGCAAAACGAGATGTGATGTGGGTAAAACCTTCCCATCTCATCTCCAAGCTGGGTTTTATTTGGGCTGGAGGTGAAATTTTGCTTCATAACTGCAGAATGTGGAGGTGTTGAATTGGGGAACCAGTGCCAAGAGCCCAACAACTTAAGTCACCTTCAGAGAAACCACCCAGGGGTGACTTCTCCAGAGCATCCCTTGTCCTCTCCTGGCTACAGATCCCAAAATAGGTGTCCTGATGCAGCCCTTGCTGGTGCCTTTATCCCGTGAAGGATGCTGCATGCAGGAGGGAATTACAGGCAGCCAAGCTTTGTGCTTTTCGTTTTGTTTTGCTGCCTGCAAATCCTCGGCAAACACTGGAGATATTTTCCATTCCATCAGTCATGGGGAGCTGGGATTGATTTTCAGCCAGTTATTGGCCTCCTACCTCCTTGGGATCAAAATTGAATGGTCTGAATGAAAAAAAAAAAAAGGCCAAAACAAAGCAAAACAAATCTCTCTCTGGCTGCAGTCAGTTAATTCCTCACAGCAATGAAGGTGGAGGATGGAGGGCAAATGCAGGCAGATGAAATTATCAGAGGTGCTGGCAGCACAAGAGCAGCAGGACCATGGATCCCTCTGCTCAGCCCCTCCTGGCTGCCAAACACAGATTAGAAACCCAATATTGGGGGTTTTAAAAAATTTTATTTTCCACACAGACCTCGTGGTGACAATTCTGAGCAGTGCCCAGGAAAAGGAGCAGTGCAGGGGCTGCTGAGCTTCTCCTCATCCTCCCTCATCCCTGGGGATGCTGAGCCCTGTGGGATGGATGGGGACATTCCCCAGGGTCCCCAGGGCACAATCTCAGCTCTGATGGACACTCACTGCCCTCAGCACACTGAGGGACACGGGGGTGATGCTGCCACGCTCTTACCTTGTTTTCTCCCTCAGGAGCCAGAGGATCTGTCATCCACGATCCAAAGCGGGAGCCCGAGGTTTTAATTGTGATGGGGTCACTTATTCCCGTCAGCTTCCCACAGGCTGGAAAAGAGGGGAAGGCTGGTGAGCACCACGCGTCCCACCCCCTGCTCTGTGCCCTGCTCAGGGTGGCTTTAATCACAGAATCGGCTCAGCGACGAGTGTCGGCTGCTTTTGTTTGCTTCACACCTCTTAATGACAGTTGTCCCCAAGAAAAGGAGCTTTGCTGAGCTGCGAGTGGCACGGAATTGAGAATGAGAGCAGCGGCCAGGTGGAGGAAGGAGCTGGAAGAGCTGTTCTGATCCAGCCAAGATGAAAAAAGCAGCCGTGGCTATCCCAGCCCTGCTGGAAAGCCGCGTTTGTTACGGGGGATGCAGAGGAGGAAAAAGAGGAAGGTGGAAAATGGCACACAACAGAAATCTCCTCCCTGCAAAGATCGTTTCCAGCCACTTCCCCTGGTCCCCCTCATGCTGATGGAGCCTCCAGCTCCTCCAGCCAGACTGGGACTGGAAGCCAAATTCCCGAGGATGAAAGTGGGAGCATCCCGAGCATCCCTGAGGAATCCTGCCCAGCTCAGCCTCACCAGCACAGGGATGGGCAGGAGCAGACCCAGCTCTGGGACACGCTCAAATCTGCTCAAGGCAGAGCCTCGCTGAGTTCTCAAGCCCTAAATCTGAGGAGAAGCAGCAGCAGCTCTCCTCCAGCTCACCTGGCAGCCCTGGCTCTGTCCCCAGCTCCTCTCCATGGACAGGGCAAGCTGCAGCACATCCAAGCTCCTTTCCCCCACAATATCCCCCTGGATATGGGATGCTGCAGCACATCTAAGCTCCTTTTCCCCACAATATCCCCGAATTCCAGCAAAGCTGAAAGGTTCCCAGCCTTGGGGATGTGTGTGCAGTGAGGAGGGACAGGGAGGAGATGAAGGAGGGATTTGGGCTGGTGGGGATGCCCTGTAGGGCAGGGAGAGCTCATTTAAAACCCAGACACCCCAGAGCAGAGGGACAGCCAGCAGCTGAAGCTCGGGAGGTGTTTCCTGAGCTCTCCTTTTCGGTGTGGCGCGCTGGGGAAGGGCAGGGTGGCAGTGCTGGGGTGGAGGAGCTGAGCTGGAGCTGCAGAACCTGCCCAGCAGAACCCAGGGCTGGGCTGCAGCTGGGAGCCCCTGCAGGTGCTGCTGGAACTCGGGGAGAGCTCTGCCAGCTCAGGACAAGGTCATTCCTCTCCAAATCACCAAGTAAAATCACGGGGTGGTTGGTTATCAGGGACCATTAAAGGTCGTTCAGTCCAGCCCCCTGCAATGAGCAGCGATGTCTTCAACCAGATCAGGTTGCTCAGAGCTCTGTCCAACCTGACCTTCATAGAATCACAGATTTTACACCCCGAGCATTTCCAGACCTCTGCAATCCCTCTCAGCTGCCTCTCTCCTTGGCCTGTTCTGCATTTTAATTCCTCATCAGACACATCCACCTGCCTCAGCTCTGAGCTGTGGCCAAAGGGATCCAGGACATGAAACAGAGGAAAATATTCCTGATGTGCACCAGCAGGACAGGACCAAGGGCACCATCAGTGCCTCTGCAGACCCAGGCAGATCAAGAGAGATGCCACCAAAAAGCAGAGCTGTCCTGAGACGCACGGAACTTGTCACCTCTCAGCTCAGAGGGAGAGCAAAGCACTGGAAAAGAGCTGCAATGGGTTAAAATAACAAATGTTAACGTCTTGCAGGGGTCCAGCCTTCCCCTAATCCCAGATCTGCTCGGTGCTGCTTTCCATTATCACAGCCCTACATTGCTGTCACTTTATCTCTTCCTCCCATTTCCCTGGAGAGGAGTGTGGTATAAAAGCTCATTGATTGAAAAAAAAAAAAAAAAAACCACAGTTAAAAAAAAAATAGCAGCAGCAGCTGATAAGGGTAAAGCAGTGTTGTTTGCAACGTCTCCTACACGTTTAGCTAGAGGCTCACACAACCCAGCTCCTCAGCAGTGCAGGAGGGTTGTTCTTACATGCTGTAAACCCATGGATTTTTAAGATTTTTTTAAGTTAGCTTTGCTGATTTGCCATGGATAGCTGCAGCCCTGGGATCCTCACCCACCCAAGAAAATCCCCAGCACACTGAGAGTATCAGCAGCTGAGCCTTCTGCAAACACCCCTCCTGCTGGGATGGCAGGAGTGTGGGATGCTGTGGGAATTCAGGGACAATTGTGCCACAGGAAAGCCCATCCTGGTGCTCAGCCAGGAGTCCAGGACGGGGCAAAGCTGTGAGGAGCAGATTTTGGGGCTCACAGAGGAGCTGCTTTCACTCCTCTTCACTCAGCACTATTCAGGTCCCTTTTCCTGGACTCAAATCAGCCTCTTCCCCAGTGTCCCTCCATCCCCCTGTCCTGCACCCTGCTTCAAATCCATCCCCACACCGCTCCTTCCTTCAGGAATTTTCCAGCAGGGAAGTGAAACCCCTCCCAGGATGCCAACACCTCCGCTCCAGATCCCACAGGTCCTGCTTGGCAGCTGCCAGCAGCTCCTCCACCAACGCAGGCACCAGCTCCTCCTGGGCTCCCGGCCTCGGCTGCTGCAGCCCCATCTTCCCCTGCTCTGAATTCCCAGCAAGACAAGAATTCATCCCAATCCCGATCCAAATCCAGGATGGATCCCAATCCCAATGCAGGAATCCAAGCATTGATCCCAATCCAGTAAAACAAGGATGCATCCCAATCCCACTGCAGGAATCCAAGGATTGATCCCAATCCCAATCCAGCAAGCCAAGGATTGTTCCCAATCCCAATGCAGGAATCCAAGGACTGATCTCAAATCCAATCCAGCAAGCCAAGGACTGATCCCAATCCAGCAAGCCAAGGATTGATCCCAATCCCAATGCAGCAAGACAAGGATTGATCCCAATCCAAGAATCCAGGGATTGATCCCCATCCCAATCCAGCAAACCAAGGATTGATCTCAATCCCAATGCAGGAATCTAAGGATTGATCCCCATCCCAATCCAACAACTCAAGGATTGATCCCCCAATCCCAATCCAGCAAGACAAGGACTGATCCCAATCCAGGACTGATCCCAATCCCAATCTAGGATTGATCCCCATCCCAATCCAGGATTGATCCCAATCCAGGAATCCAAAGATCGATCCCCATCCCAGTCCAGGACTGATCCCCATCCCAATCCAGGACTGATTCCAACCCCCCCACAGCAGGGATGGGGCTGTGCCAGCCGAGCTGTGTCTGGATTTTGCCTCTGTTGCCCAAAACCATCAGGGCTGGGGCTCCATCCCCATTCCCACACCAAGATTTTTCCCAAGGAAATCTCATCCTGCCTGAATTAAATTCCCCCTTGATCCAAGGAGTGACAACCCCTGCACTTCCTCTCAGGAACATGCCTGGAAATGCTGAAATCCCTGTACAAACAGGGATCTTTGGAATGTAAACAGAAACACGGATTGCAGCTGCCATCATTGATTTTGTTTTCCCCCTCCACACACATGCCAGGGTCAGGAAGTCTTTTCACTACTGATCCATCAATAATGCTTAGGAAACCCAAAATGCAAAGCAGGACCTTGGCTGAGGGAAAGGCTGCACTGACAATGCTCAGATTGGGAGAGCAGAGCTGGATGGGGATGTGACACATCCCCCCCTCCCCCTGGCCCTGTTTGGGGGGCACACACACCCCAGAGAGCAGATCCCAGCTCAAACCTCCTCCTTGAGACATCAGTGAGCCCAGCTGAGCAGAAAACCTGCAGCAGAGTGAACTCCTCAGCACTCAGGGCCGCGTTGTGTGGCAGCAAAGCGTTTGTAAGGCTGTTACCTGAATTTAACTCAATTAACAACCATTTCCAGTGGCTGGCACGCCAGAGAGATAAACAGCATTGGAAATTCAATCCCTGCTGTTTCTTTTAAGTGACCAAATAAATCACAGCTCTGAGTGAGCAGCAAATCCTCTGGGATGAGCTTTTGGGAGGCACAGAATCCATCTCTGTGAGACCCAGGGCTGCTGCAAAAGAGCTGTCCTGACTCCAGAGAGACAGCGAGGGCAGGAAAAAGCCAGAAAACCCAATTAAAGACTCAATAAGATTGAAAAAAAACCCCACAAAATTTCTAGACAAGGTTACCTGCAAGAGCTCAGCATCCCTCATTCTTACCTGGGCCACTGGTCCCAGCTGGACCTGAGAGTGAGGGGATGGAATGAGCAGAAAGGGTTAATGGTCCAAGAGCAAATTCTATTTTTTTGGAGCCCTGAATGGTTTGGGAGCTACTCCTTAAAGCCTGCCCAGGGTCTGTGGGAGGATTGGAGGGGCCAGGATGGCTTTGTTTAAAGAATTGTCCCCAAGTTTAAAGCCACCAATCCCAGCTCCAGCTGCTGCTCCCTGTCACCCACAGCTCCTCCTCATCCTCAAGGGACGGGCTGAAGGCTCTGGGTGCAGCCAGGGGATCCCTCCTTGGGCTGCTTCTCCTGCTGGATGAGAGGATCAGAGCTGGGTTTGTGGGGCTGCCAGGAGATCTCTGTGAGCCCTTGGCCTACCCCATCCTCCCGGGCCTGCTCGCCTTTCTTCTCTTTCCTCCTCATCTTCCCACGGATAACACTCCAGGAATTGGGGATTCAGTCATTCCAGCCCTGCTCATTCCCCGTTAGGCTTTAGGGGGAAGTTCAAGTGGGCAAGGTCAGAATTCACCTCCATGCCCAGCCCTGCTGCCCTCGCTGTGACCATCATGGGGTGAGGGGAGGGACAGCCTGTCCTGTTCTCAAACCAAACCTGGGCCACCAGCACTCGTTAGTTAATGAGAATAAATAATGAGAAATCAAATTCTGATCTCTCTTGGCCAGGGGGGTTTAATCTGTCCCAAGGGTAGCTTGGTGCCTGACTTGTTCAAACACTTTTAAATGGGAATTTTACTCTCTGAGGGAGATGGAGCCTACAAGGGATGTCCAAGGAACCAGAGGATGGAAATGCAGAGGGAATGGAGGGGAGGTGGCTGCTCACAGTGTGGAGGCATCTACAAACAAGCAAAAGCAACCCCAGCAGCAGAGCCAGGAGAGAAACAAAGCGTTACCTTGGCAAGGATATAAAGTGCTCAGAAGAGATCGGATCTTCCATGGAGTTACCTGAGAGTGTAATTTCCTATGTGCTACCGAAATAGACTGCAGAGCAGTTAATGTGTTTGGATTATCTAAATGGCGTGGCCAGAAAGTCAATAATGGAAGGAGAAATTAAATCAAGCCGGAGCTGGCCCAACAAATGGTGCAGAGAGTCCTTGCAGCTGTGGGAGGCAGCGCCCTCCTCCTTCCCCATCTTTGGGGTTTGGGGACAGCTGGGCCTCCCCAAAGCACAGCCACGAGTTTCAGTGAATTCCAACCCTCTGGAGGAGGTCAGAGATGGATCCCTGGTGGTTTAGCAGCAGCCTGGTGGAAACGGCTCCCTCGGGGAATGGGAGAGGGAGGATTCACATCCCGCACCGGGGCAGGGCCGCGCCGCGCACCAGCTCCGTCATGCTCTGCTCCGGGGGGATGGCCACGATGCAAAAACAAAGAAAAGAAACCCGGGGAAACCGAGGCACGGCCCCACACCCCCCAGCACGAGCAGAGCCCTTTGCTGACGGGCCAGGTCCGGGGATGCAGAAGCAAAAAAAGGGGTGCAAGTGCTGGCTTGGCATAAGCGTGAGCTGCCACTTATGCAAGCGCCGCCCACGCGATCCTGAAGCGCTCCCACCACACGAGCAGCATCGCTCCTGCCAGCAATCCTGGGCAGGACTGCTGCCAGGAGGGACGTGGCTGGTGGCAGAACTCTTGGCAGGATCGCCCCTGGCTGCGTGGAGCTGCTCCCTCGCGGCCGGGCGCGGCACCAGATGTCCAGCGGGGCATCTCTGCCTCCGGCCGGCCTGCGAGCGCCGGCGGCGGCCCGGCCACCGTGGTGGATTCTGAGCCTACCTAATTTTTGCATGCATGCACGAAGCCTTTCTTCAAGATTTGACACTCTGTTCTGAAGCTCTTCGTAGTCATAGGCGCCAATCTCCTCCTGGAGTTCGTTTAGAACTGACGTCAGATTCTGGACCTCCTCTTTAAACTGCAATACCAATTTGGCATCGGCTTTGTACTCTTCCAACACTGGTATCAAAGGCCTAAGTTCCTCCATTTTCGCTTTTATTGCCTGCAAGGTTAAAATAAGCTCGGTTCAGTGCTATGCGTGCAAAAATCTGCAACACTCTGCCTTGACCTGGGTGCTTCCTATGGGAGCGAAATGTTCACATATCCCACAATTATTAGCATTAAAATTAGCTCAATTATTAGTTTTGGTCCCAATGATGTCTTGGCAAGAACATATTAAACAGGCTGCAGAACACCAAAATATTTGGGAAAGGCCTTTATTTGTCATTTTTAGAATGCAACATCTTAGGGTTACATGCTTCAGATCACATACACAAAGAGTTGTTGTTGTTGTTGTTTTTTTTTTCTTTTTTTTTCTTTCAAAAAAAAAAAATAAAAGAAAATAAGATATATATGCATTGACAAGGGTTTCAAACTATTCATGAAATGCATCTACAATTGCATGCAAAGGAAGATCTCGGCTGTGTGGTTCAAGGTTCCTTAGTGAGATATGGTGCTAATTTGGAAAATAATCAAAAAAAATCAATGCATGGTGCAAAATGCTCTGTGGCCCTCTTTTCATGGTTACATGGGAGTGAACTGCTTCTTCAGTCACTGCAGCATTGAAAAAACTTGCTTTTTAGTTAGCCCTGTAAGCAAGAAAATGAAATACTGTTGAGGATCTAGCTCACTAACCTGCCTTATATAGATAGCCATTCATAGACAAATACTCTTACGGCACTAAAGAGAGAAAAAAAACCAACACAAGAGCTGCAAAGCACTCACAGTTTAATGCTGGCATTAGCAGGAACAAAATGCTGTGGCTGTTCTTTCAAATGCTGCTTTGGCAGCAAATTGGACAAAAAATTCCTCGCTGGTTTCAAGCGCGGAACAGAAAAATAAAATTCATTATCAGACGGATTTTGCACAAATGAATTTTTTTTTCTTTTTTAGAATTTTTTTTTTTCTCATTTAGAGGCTCAGAATGCAGCATTTTGTTGCAGATGCTTTGCTCCAGCAGTTAATGAGTAGACATTAATATGCATGCACCTACCCGTTAATGAGGCGTGTGAGAACACCCAAAATCCCTGGTGCTGCTCAAGGGACAGTGGCCAAGATCACAGCACCCAGGGCTGGGACATCTCCCTGTGTCCTGGAGCTTTTTGGGGCTGAACAGGATCAGCAATTCCTGCTCAGCCTCCTTCCCATCCATCCCCTCCTATTTAAACCACCAGAGATTTTATTTTCCCCTCCTGCGCTTTGCATGTGGGGAACAATTTAATTTTATTCCATCTTAACTTCCCTGGCAGGCAGTGGGGAGGCTTGAACTCATCAGAATGGGGGGAGGTAAATAATTAATATCAATAATTATAACTTGAGATAAAGAAATAATTAAATAAAAATAAACTCATGCTCAAGTCTTTCCATCCAGACTGCAGAGCTAAATTTAGGGTCCTGCAGTAACTGGAGATGGGGAGCGGAGGAGGTGGAGTTGGTGAAAAGTTTTAAGAACCATCTTCCCAGCTTTTTTATGAGATAATCGTGGTATTTCAGTATATAGCATTTTAAAAAATCTGCTTTAAAATACCAGCCAGCTGCCTGCAAGCGAGGGTGGGGATCAGAAAAATCCCCAGATTCCACCAGCAATCTTTTCCCTTCGGCTTTTTATATCCATTAACCCACAGCACTGCTGAAATTTCACATCCCAGTATAGCTCAGAACATCTTTTTGGCAATTTCATTCATCCTCAAGCGAATTCCTGAGGGTTTGGCCAGGAGCTGCAGCTCCACTCCCCCTCTGCCCAGCCCCAGGACACAAAACCCATCAGGAGGTGCTGCCTCTGCTGCCAGCACCCAAAACTGGACAAAACCCTGGAGATGTGCAGTGGACAGGTGTAATAATTGCAAATTTTGGGGTTTTTTTTGGTAGATTTTTTTGTTTTGTTTTGGTGGTTTTTTTTTTGTTTTTGTTGGGGGTTTTTTTGTTGTTTTGGGTTTTTTTGTTTGTTTGTTTTTTTGAGGGGGGATGGTGTTTGATTGCTGAATCCTTCCTCCAGCCCTCCCCAGGGGAGATGTGGTTTGGTGCCTGTGGTTTGCAGGAATGGGAAGGAAGCCCCAGTTCTGTTTTTTTTTCCCAAGAAATGTGAGCTGGGCATGGCCTGGAGAAGCTGCCTGGCCACAGAGGGAACCCCAGCTCACCCCTGGTGGCATCACCCTGTTGGGGTGGCTGTGGGGGACACAAATTTGTGCTTTTCCCCTGGAAAAAGATGCAGGGTGTGAGGCTGGAGCTGGCTGTGCCCATCCCCAAATTTCCCTGGCTCAGCTCCTGGAGCGGTTTGGAAATCAGACCTACCTTAAACTGCCTTGCCAGGTGCTGCTTGTGGCTTTCTTCCACTTGCTTAAATTTGGATTCCAGTCCCCTCATCTGGTTCTCCATCTTCTCCACGTACTGTAGGTCTCTCTGGGTCCTCCTGTCCAACACCTCTATGGACTGGGACATGTTTTGCACCTGCCAAAGCAGAAGGGACTCGTCAGGAAGGTGCTGTCACCCCTTGCACCCCAAGGCTGAACCTTTCCCACACACTCAGCACAGCCAAAGTCAATCAGCCCGTGCATTATTTACTGCTCATCAACAGCAGCTCCCAGGTTATGACCCCGAGCTCTAAAACGCAGCAAAAACGGTTTCATAAATGATTTTTTTTTCTGCTGTGCTGCAGAGGAGAATTCAGCAATTTGCCATGGAAATGAGGGGCGTAGCTGAGGTTAAAATGAGTTTCTCATGGCAGTGGCACGGGGAGAGCTCAGAGGTGGCAGCAGCACACCTGGCTGGGAGGAAAAGCTTCAGCCCAGGTGCACATTTCCATCTCCTCGAGAGCCCAAAGCTCAGAACTTCCTTATCCACCCAGCCAGCACCTGCCACAAGAAACCCAGGGGCAGGGGGGATGTCCAGAGAGGGAATCCTGGAGTCAGGGGGGCATCCTGGAGCTGGGGAGGGCATCCTGGAGCTAGGGAGGGCATCCTGGAGTCATGGAGGGCACCCTGGGGTTGGGAGGACATCCTGGAGCCATGGAGGGCATCCTAGAGGCGAGAAAGGGTATCCTGGAGTCAGGGAGAGCATCCTGGAGTCAGGGAGGGCATCCTGCAGCCAGGGAGGGCATCTGGAGCTGGGCAGGACATCCTGGAGCCAAGAAGGGCATCCAGGAGCCAGGGAGGGCATCTGGAGGCCAGAAAGGACACCCTGGAATCATGAGGGCATCCTGGAGCCACAGAGGGCATCCTGGAGCAGGGGAGGGTCTCCAGGAGCCAAGGAAGGCATCCTGGAGCCAGGGAGGGCATCCTGGAGCCGGGGAGGGCTGGTGCAGGGAGCTGGGCTGGGCTCACGGTGACAGAAGGAGCTGGAGGTGTGAGGAGGGGAGGGAAACGCGGACGAGGTGTGACCTGGATTTGAGGCTTGGCTGCCATCTGATCTCTGCCGCTCCCTCCTGCTCTGCAGGCTGCACAGGGGCACTGGGGCTCTGCCACAGCTCCTGGGTGGCTCTGAGCCCATCTCAGGGCTGTCTGTGCCACCCTGGGGACATGACGGGGCTCAGCCCATGGGTGCTGCTCCTGCCACTGCCACGTCACCCCCCCAGCAGTGTCAGCACCCCGGTGACGTTGGTGGGGAAAGTGAGTCAGGCTGCCAGGCTGCTGCTGCTGCTCCAGAGCCAGCCAAGCCTGAGAGCAGCCAGCTCTGTCCCCACATGTCACCTCCCCTCCTGGCTGCGTCCGCACCGCTGCCAGGCTGGCACAGAGAGGGAAATGGGAAAATGGGAAATGGGAAAGGGTGCAAGTGCCACATTTCCTCTGGCAAATCCCACTGTGAGAGGCTGGGACTTACCTGGAGGGCATGGCAGGACACCTGTGCCAGCAGATGCCAACTGTGGGAGCTCCAGCTTGGAAAAACCACCCCAAAACCTGCTGCTCATGCAGGGTGACACTGAAACTACTGCAGGGATCTACTAGAAATGTCTGGATGAGCTGTCTGGCAAAGGCCAGCACACTTTGGAGTGCTCTGTACAACTGTTCCTCAGCAAAGCTGAAGCTATTTGCACTCTCCGAGCCTCAGAGATGAACCAGCAGCACCCTGAGCCCTGCCAGGACCTGCTCGGGGAGGTGTGAGGAGCAGGGATGTGCAGAACAAGGTTTGGAGGAGCAAACCTGAGCTCAGCCCATTAAGCTGTGCTTCCCGCAGGGAATGTGAGTTCTCAGGGGGTGTTAATTCACCTAGGCTGCATGAGGAGTTTGAAGACCTCTCTGTGCCCTGAGGCAGAAGAGAAGCCTCAGACAAGCATGACTGGGCTGCCAAGCTGCTTTTATTGCAGCTCTCCAGCCTGCCCTTGGAGCTGCACAATTGTTCCAAGGAGCAGGCAGGGATGACTCGTAGGACTCATGCAAAATTAATCCCATTTATTCCACCAGTGCCTAGCCCAGCTGCAGACAATCAGCAAAGAGCATTTCTGTGATGCCAGCCCAATATCTGAGTGGAGTTTTGGGGCTCTTTGGGGTGGTGGGGAGGCAGAGACACACTCTGCTCTCAGAGATCTCACCTCAAACAGCTCTGCAATGTTCCTGCTCCTCCCTGAGCAGAGCACAATCCCCTCCTCACTGCCTCAAACCAGCTGTGCTGCCCTGGGTAGGTTTTACCAGCCCACAGCGGGTGTTTGTTGCCCGTGCTTGTCCCAGGTTACAATGTAAAGCTGTGCCCACAGGGATGCATTCAATCCCCATCTCCATGAACTGCTCAAAACAGGAGGGGCAGTGTTTTCCTTGCCTCCTTCCCAGGACTATCTCCTGTTAATGGATCAATGCCCTGCCCCATGAGTCACAGATATCTC
>VRYO01001183.1:1973931-1996166 GCA_009812075.1 Sialia sialis | reverse complement strand
GAGATCAGGATCACTGCCCCACCCTCAACAGATGGTGACAGAACAGATGCCTTTGATCACATCCTGTACTGGAACCCAAAACACCTTTGCACGAAGCTTTCCCTGCTTTATCCATCTCTTTCTCCATCTCTCTCTCTATCCCACTCGGGGCTGGGAAGCCAGAGCTGCCTCAGTGCAGCACAGAAAGTCAATAACGACAGAAAAACTCAGCAGCAGGAGCAATCACTCCCCCAGACGCTGCCTTGTCACGGCAGAGGCAAACAGAGTTTCTTTGTTCACATATTTACCTTTTCCCAGCATCATTAGAGCTGCTGCATAAATAGAAAGGTTCATTTCCCCTCCCTCCTCCTCAGGGATAAAACTGCAAACAGCTCAGGGTCCCTAGCTGCTGTCGTGCCCTCCTCCAATAAGGCTGATCATCTCAGGAAGAAAGAAAATAATAAAAACACCACCAAAAACTAACAAATCCCCCATTAAAATCACTGCTGAAGGTTGCAAACAAGGTGAGGAAAACCCACACGAATAAAATAATGCTGCTCTGAGAAAATAGAGGCTCGTAAGAGCAACTTTGTCAGCATTAACTCCTCTGTTGCTGTAGGAGGCTATAATAACAAAATAAAATATAATAATAATAATAATAATAATAATAATAATAATAATAATAATATAATAGTTCTGCTACTATTTGTGGGCTCCACCAGGAGCAGGAGCAGCCCTTGCCACTCTCCTGCTTCCCCTGGTAAAACACAGAACAATTTACCCCCAGCCCAAGCTGTGGATTCCAAGCAGTCACTTCCATTTTTCTCATGAATCTTCACTAGTCAGAGAAGTCCCTAAATTCACAGAAATTGCTTGTGTTCACTAAAAAACCCCCCTACCTCGTTATTCTAATTAATTTTTTAAAACCTAAACCTCACACAGCCTTTTATTTTGTTTTTTTTCCTCCATTTTCCAAATGCTGGAAGCACTAAAACCTGCTGGCTTAGCTGCACCCAACTCCCTGAGCTTGGAAAGGAACACAAATGATAAAAACTGATGGGTTTTTATGGGGCAAGAGCAAAGAGGAACCTCCCCTGGTTTAGTGCCAGGTGTGTCTGAATAAACCCTCTCCAATTTGGGGAATCATGCAAATTTGCATTCTTTACAAATGGATTTTCTGGGGTTTTTCCTTTATTTTGTCAGGGCCATTTTTCACAGGGACACTCCCCGCTGTACATTTGTCACCTCTTTATTTCCATCAGACCCTTGATCCCAAATTTCTGCTCCTAACATAAAAAACACCGCCAGCAATCGCAAGGTGAGACCAAGAGCAACAGGAGCGGCTGTCTTGCTGCTCCTCTGTGAAACCAAAGGTCATAAATCTCCCAGTTAAAATTCTCTTGATTGATGAAACACAACTTATTGCTGGTAAAACACCCTTGTTTTCAATAATTAATATACAAGCTACCTGGAAGAAAGGCAGGGATCTGGTGGAGGGGAAGGCGCAATTATTGTTTCATTAAAGATTGATTCCGTGTGCGGCCAGGCATTTGAATAATGGCTCTGCTGACATCTGAAATGGAATGATAAATGAGCCTGGGGCCACTGGATGCACAGGTTGGCTCTGGGATGCCAGGGAGAAGCAGCAGCAGCTCTGCAGCCCAAAAGGTCAGCTGAAATATTAAAGAGCTGAAGATCAAGTAACTGTGGATGAGGTCGAGCAGAGTGCCACAGCGACAGGAGAGGAATTAATTGAGTGATAATTGCCCTGCGTTTATGCACTCGGTTTTGTTTCATCTTGTGTTGGGACAGAAAGCCAAAGGAATGGGAATTGAGGGGTTCAGGAATGACAGGAGCCAGCTGGGAGAGGGAGGTGACTGCTCCTGGGAAAATGCTCTGGGATGTCTGGGAGGGACAGGAGCCACCTGTCCCCATCAGCCGAGCTGTCCCCTCCTGTGCCAGCAGCAGGAGTGACACAGGACAGCAACTCAGGCTTCTCTGAACCCCGGCAGAGGCTGGGGACAGCATCCCCTGACTCCAGAGTGAGGGATCCCCCCAGAACTCCAGGAATTCCCAGCCTGGAGTGAGGAGGTGGCAGCTCCTTGTCCCCACTCACCCACGGGGCTGAGAGAAGCAGATCCAACCTCCCCAGCCCGGGGCTCTGCACGAGAGAGGAGCTCTGGGTGTTCTGGGGGAGAGAAGGAGAAGGAGCCTTGAGTTTTCTGCAGGAGAAGGAGCCCTGGATTTTCTGGAGGACAGAAGGAGCCCTGTGTTCTCTGGAGGAGAAGTAGCCCTGGGTGTTCTGCAGAAGGAGAAGGAGTCCTGGGTTTCCTGGAGGACAGAAAGAACTCTGGGTTTTCTGCTGGAAGAGAGCCCTGGATATTCTGGAGAAGGAGAAGGAGCCTTGAGTTTTCTGCAGGAGGAAAAGAGCTCTGGGTTTTTCGGAGGAAGAGAAGGAGCCCTGGATTTTCTGGAGGACAGAAGGAGCCCTGGGATTCCTGGAGGAGAAGGGGCCCTGGGTGTTCTGCAGAAGGAGTCCTGGGGTTCCTGGAGGAGAAGAAGCCCTGGATTTTCTGCTGGAGGAGCCCTGGGTGTTCTGCAGGACAGAAGGAGCCCTGGGGTTCCTGGAGGAGAAGGAGCCCTGGGTTTTCTCTCTGCCCATCCCAGCAGCTCCAAGGACACAGGGAAGCGAAGCAGAGAGTGGGGTCAGGTTTGGGACAGAAAGCAGCTCCCAGTCCAGCTCAGGTGAGGGATGCCAAAGACTCCTGTGGCACCCAGGGCAGTGACAGCACCCTGCAGGCCCTGAGCCTCCAAACCACTCCTGGCTGCTGTGGCTGGGGATAAAAGCACACAAAAAAAAAAGAAAGCAGCCCCACTCCAAGGTCATCCTGCAGCCAGGAGTGTGCCAGGCAGGAGTTACAGGAAGAAAGAACCAACACATGCTGGAAGTAAATGCCTTAATTATATTAATGATTGGTTTTGCCCTCGACTGCAGCGCTGAGGAGACCCTCTTCTATCAAAGTCAATTAAAGGCTTGCTACTCTCCTAAAGCCCAGCAATAAAACAAGAGCTGTACATATCCATTAAGCTGCAGTAGACATCCATTAAACTCACTTTTGCTGCTGCAGTTCATTTCCTGCCAGCTCTGGACTCTGCTCTGCTCTGGTTTCTGTGAGTTTTACCCTGCTGGAGCAGCAGACACTTGGCAGGCTGAGCCCAGCTGATTTACTCAGCCCAGTGCAGATCCAGACGTGGTTACAAAGGGGATGAGATTGATACTAACATCCTAAAGAGCTGCAAATAATGGCTGTGCATCAATAAACCCCGGAGATTCAGGGCGTGCTGAGCAGCCTGAGCAAATCTGTGTGCGGCTTCTGGGGGGAATTCCTCCTGGAGGTGGGAATTTTTCTCCCTCTGAAAGTTTGGGAGGAGGAGGAGGAGCTCTGTCTGCAGCTCCTGCTGTGGATGCTGGAAGCCAGGACATCCTTCTGGCTGCCATGGATGGTTCCAGACCCTTGGCACAGAGCCCGAGCCCCCTGTGCCTTTGATTTCAACCCCTGAGAGAAATCACCACCTTTGCATGAAGAGTTACAAGTCACAAAAATAAGTAGAGTATAAGTTAGTTTGTCACAAGGTGAAAAAGTAAAATTTGAAGATTTATTAGAGTAGGAGTTTGGGGTCAAGATGTAGGAATTTGGGCGTGTTGTGTCCTTCTTTCTCCTTCTTGGCATCCATCTTCTGGGTGATGGTGGCACTTTTCGATTGGTTTAGAGTAGAACTGGATTGTACAACGCAGGTGATAGGTATTGGAAGATAACTGTAAATAATGTTCACATAGTTTGTGTATAAAATGACAATACTGCCCTTGAGGCGGGCAGTGTGCCCGGGACTGACCTGCTGAACGGGCCCAGGCTGGGCAGGGAAAGAATTTGTCAGATAAGATAAAATAAACAACTTCAGAAACTGCAGGGAACGACTCTTAACTTCTCCTTAGGTTCTCAGGCTGGGACACAGAGATTTTAAAGTACACAGGTGGTTATGTCGAGCTCCTGAGACACCACCAACATGGTGATGCTGAGGGTGCATGAGCTGCACTGAGCTCATTTCCCTCTGGAAAAAAATATGGCCATTAACAGGAGGATATTCCCTCTGGAAATAAAGAACACTGCCCCAGCTGGTTTATAAAATATGGCCATGAACAGGAGATGTCCCCTCTGGAAATAAAGAACACTGCCCCAGCTGGTTTCAATGGATGATCCACTAACAGGAGGTGTCCCCTCTGGAAATAAAGAACACTGCCCCACCTGGTTTCAATGGATGGCCCATTAGCAGAATATCTCCCAGGGAGATCAGGATCACTGCTCCATCCTCAGCAGATGGTGACAGAACAGATACCTTTGATCACATCCTGTATTGGAACGCAGGACATCTTTGCATGAAGCTTTCCCTGCTTTATCGATCCCTTTCTCCAACTCTCTCTCCATCCCACTCGGGGCTGGGAAGCCAGAGCTGCCTCAGTGCAGCACAGAAAGTCAGTAACGACAGGAAAACTCAGCAGCTCCAATCCCAAATCAGAGCGAATCCCAAACTCCAGACCCTCATCTGCACTCAGCTGTTAAACTAAATCACTTAAAAATGTTTTTTTCCCATTTTATCACACTTGGCTGGAAGCTCCTTGGAAGGGGAGCAGGTGAGCGACTGAGTGTTTTATCAGACACCAGGAGCTCCCCTGGACCTCACTCTGCTCTCAGCCAACCTTTCAAATTTCAACCTCCACAAAGGCATTTGGAGCTTCCCTGCTGCACTCAGATTTAAATCCAGTCTCACTCCCATCCCCACGGAGCTCCATTGGTGCCCTGGGATCAGAAAATCTCTGTTCTCTCCTGGGGGCTCAGGTTTTTCCCCACAGGGAAGGAGCTGTGGCAGACACAGCTCAGGGACGCAGCAGACAGAGAAAATTGAACTTTTCCTGATGAGTGTTGGTATTTCAAAGAGCTCTTGGGGAATGTGCTGGAGCAGTGCAAGACAAGGTGTTGAAATCATCAGCACTTTAAAGGTGCCTTTGCTTCCCTCAGATTTCCTCAGAAGTCTCACAGTGTTCTTAAAAGGAGCTGGAGATAACAGGGAAGAGGTGAGAGGCAGGAGAGGGGCTGGAGAAATCAAGTTTGCCTGTGGGCAGAGCACAGGCCGTGCCAGGGGAGCAGGGGACACTTCTGCAGCTCTGGGGATGTCCCAGGGGTTTTGTGCCAAGCTGAGAAAACAGGAGGAAGAATCCTGCACCAGCAACCCCAAAACATCTGTCCCTTGTCCCTCTGTGCCGTCAAACAAGAGGAAGAATCCCACTCCAGCAAACCCCAAAGCATCTGTCCTTTGTCCTTTTGTCCCTTTGTCCCTCTGTCCCGTTATCCCATCAAACAGAGGGAAGAATCCTGCCCCAGCAGACCCCAAACATCTGTCCCTTTGTCCCTCTGTCCCCTTGTCCCTCTGTCCCATCAAACAGGAGGAAGATTCTTGCACCAGCAGACCCCAAAAAATCTGTCCTTTGTTCCCTTGTTCCTTTGTTCCTCTGTCCACCCCCAGCTCCCTGGGGTGCCCAGGATGCCCAGGAAAGAATTCCTGTCTGGAATTCCTTCTCCTAACTCCTGCAGGATGGGTTTGCTCTGCTTTGGCCTTGGCCACAGCTGGGAAATGGGAATGGGGAAAAGAGAGAGGGAGAGGGAGAGGGAGAGGGAAGGGAAGGGAAGGGAAGGGAAGGGAAAGGGAAAGGGAAAGGGAAAAAGGGAAAGGGAAAGGTCAGCACACCCTTGGCTGTCAGCGTGGCCCTGCAGAAATAAAAACTAATTAAGACTCTGGGCTGCAGAGGCAGGAATGCAAATCCTGACATCTGTCCTGGCCTTCATTACCACCTCGGAGAGCTCTTCAGGAAAGGGAAACAGCCCATACCCAGCTAATTGGCTTAATTTCTCTAACTGCCTTCCCCCCGTGATCCATTTCTGAAACCATTTCCACTGTTCTTTCAATATCCTCTTCTTATCTCCTTATCATCATCTCATTCATCCCAATTTGGAAAGAGGCCCAGTGAAAGAACAAAAAAACTCTGAGTTTCTTTTGTTTTTATGCAGCACACGATGTGAATTTTCCCAACAGCAAAATGTTTGGGTCTCTTCCTAATCAATCCTTGATTTCTTTCATTCCTGCCTAGGAATCAAAATGATATTTTTGAGGCAGAAAATGAATGACAACAGCAGCACTTCCCCCGTGTTGGTGGTGGAATCTTCTCGATTTTAAAACTGAGACAGGTTATTTTTGCGAGGCAAAATTTCAGCTTCCAAGAGGAAAAAATTCACTCACACACAGGAGGTCTGTGCACCTCTCCCACCTGCCACCCTCCAAACCCTCCTGTTGGGGGTTGGGGCAGGTGGAGTTACTCTTTCCCTTGGTAAAAAAGTTGAGAATTTTTTCCATTATCATGTCAAAGAGCTAGCAGGGTGGCGCTGGAGTTGTTAATTGCTCAAGACAAAGGAATGGGATGGGCTGGCTTGATTGCTGGTGGCGGGGTGGGGGTGGAGGAGTCAGAGTGGTTGGGGGTTTGGTTGCTTGGTCCTGCCTGAATTTTAGCAGAAATTTCTCCATCATTAACATAATAATGAAGTTTTTAATAACATTTTAACATTTCCTTGTTCCTCCAGCTGGAAAAAAACTTCTTTGGGTCAGGGGGTGAGGTTCGCCCAGTTGATCCAGTCATGAATTTTGGAATAAGGAATATATTCTGGAAAATTCTCCTAAATCCCTTGACTTCCTATCTGTGGAGCAATCCATTACTTTGCAGCTCCCGGCCCAGAATAATCTGCATTTTAATTTCTCTTACTGCCAGCATTTCTTCATTGTTTGGTGGATTTTATTTTTCCACACCCAAACACGATGGGGGTGAAATCTCAGCAGGGATAATGGATGCTCGATAGGTGCCAAAAATAAAATCCCAGCGGCTGCTGCACAGGAACTAAAGGTGCTGAAGAGCTTTCAGAGCTCTCGTGCTCCTCGGGAAGTGCTGCTCCTTCCCTCCCTCCAAACTCCATGAAAATGCAGTTTTCTCCCCAGTATTTCATGCTGCAGACTCCAGTTATTAACCAAGGATGTGCACTGGGGCAGAGAGGATCTATCCCTGAGCCCTTGAGAAAAATCTCACTGGATAAAATTGATTCCTCTGCTCCTTGAAGCTTTTTATTTCACACAGGTGGTTCTTGTGGCTTTTCCTGCTCGGGCCAGGCAGACACTGAGGATGATTTTGTTTCATTTCTGCTCTCTCCTCTCATCACCACAGGCTCAGAAATCTCTCCTGAAAAGGGCAGAGCTTCATCTCCAGCCGTGCTGTGGGATTGATGAATCCAGCATCATCCCGGCTTGGAAAGCTCCTGCATTTTGGGAAGGATGGAACAGGAAAACCTCATAAATATCATTGCCTGGCAAAAGAATTTGAGAATATGGGAACCACAAGTGAGATTGAAATGAAAGCCATCTTTGAGACACCAAACCTTAGTCACTAAATAACCAGATAACAATAGAATGGCTGCTGAAAGCACAGAAATTTCACGCCTATAAGGCGCACCCTCTTGACTGAAATTTTGATGGAAACCCAGGAGTGCGCCTTATAATCCAAGGCGCCTTATAGTCGTGAAATTACTGTACACACAGCCTGTAAGAATCATCACATCACCACACTGTGTTACACTTTAAACCCTAAAAACTCCTCTTTGGACCCTCCTGCCAAGCCAGCAGGGTCTGCTCTGACCCTTGGACTGTCTGCAAGCAGAGAGAATTGTTCACTCAAGAGGGGATCACAGTAATTTCACAACTATAAGGGGCACCTTTTTGACTGAAATTTGGATCGCAACCCGGAAGTGCGCCTTATAATCCAGTGCACCTTATATATGGACAAAGTTGGGAAATTTGCCAAGCTGGAAGCGCGAGCTGCAAGCGCCGGGGGCGGGCGGGAGTGCCGGGGCCCACGGCACAGGGAGGGCGCCTGGGGCTGCTTTTGAAGGCTGTGCCGATCCGTGAAAAATGTTTGCAAATTGAGCAGCTGCCAGTGAACCCTGCGATGGTGCCATCCCGTCACTGATTCGTTACTTCGTTGTGCGCGGATCCTCGCTGCAAAAAAAAAAGTGTGATTTATAGTCCTGTGCGCCTTGTAGTTGTGAAGTTACTGTGATCCCCTCCTGAGTGAACAATTCCCTCTGCTTGCAGACAGATCAGAGCAGACCCTGCTGGCTTGGCAGGAGGGTCCAAAGAGGAGTTTTTAGGGTTTAAAGTGTAACACAGTGTGGGAATGTAATGATTCTTACAGTCTGTGTGTAAATGCTGTAGGATTTGTATCTTGTGTGAGATTGGTCAGTGGAAATTAGAATATTCAACACAGAAGATTTATTGGATTGTAATGGGAACCTCGCTCTCTGAGCTCTTTCTCTTACCTCTTGCTCTGCTCCCCCTCACTCTCTCACTGCCCTGGCAGCTCCAGGCAGGGCCCTCTCACCCTCACCCTTTGCAATAAACCACAAGCTCCAGACCTGGCTTTAGAAATCTCTCCCAACCATCCTGCCCACTGTCACTCCTAGTCTCTTACACCTGCATTTAATTTTTCCTGCTCTGATTTATGGCACACAGGAGGGGGAAGGCCCTGCTCGGGTTATTCTGGAGATTTTGCAAAAACAAAACTGCTCTGACCCCAGCAAGAAATGGTGAGGGAGAAGGATGTGGAAACTTCTCCAAAGTCTCTCAGAGCTGGTGATGACAAGGAAAAAAATCCTGATCTTTCCTTGATTGCCTGTCAAGCAAAATGATTCCTCCTGGGTGAGCAGATATCTGCAAGGCTGCTTTTCTGTGGTATTTAAACATATGGGCAGAGGATCCATCACCATGACAAACGAAGCACGACGGGTTTAGAAAAGCAGCTACACCCCAAAGCTGGGCAGGGACTGGGAATTTTAATTTTTTTTTCAAATTTTGGAGGAGCTGGAGCCTCTGAGCATCACCTCAGAGGAGAAACCTGCGCAGGAGCACAGGGAGATATTTTTAATTTTTATTTTTCCCCCATTTTTGGAGGAGCTGAAACCTGCCCAGGAGCACATGAGATGTGGCTTGGGCTGGGAGCACAGGGACAGCAGAGCTTGAATGAACAAATAAACCCAATATAAAGAGGGAAAGAGGTTTGTGCCTCCCAACCTCACAATCCTGAGCAATCCTGACTGATTAATGGGATGGGATTTCCCTCTGCTCCTGGAATTCTGGAAAACAAAGAGGAGCAGCGAGGGAAACATCACAGCAGGAAATTTGGGGGTGCTTGGCTGCCTCTCCCTGCACCCCAACATCCCCCAAAGATCCAAATGAAATTCTGCATCCCAGAGGGAAATCCATGGATCTGATTCTCACCCTGAGCTGGGGAGGAGTCCGGGAATCTTTCGTGGATTGGAGTCAAAAGCATCATCTCCAACCGCTGTAAATCACCTGCCCTGCCCCTCTAAACCTCTCCACTGAAATGCAGCAATACTCAGTGATTGATTTTTACAGCCAGCTGAAAAGTTTCCCTCAAAGCATCTCCTGGAGGAGTAAATGGCTTTTTAACAGCACGGACACCTGGCAAAGTTTGGAAAAGTTTCTCAAGCAGAAGAGAGTAGTTTCTGAAGGTTTCTGGAATTTTGGGGGGATGATAGAAAAATTGAATATTTTTTCAGAGGTTTTCTCCCTGGAGAAAAGGGACAGATGTATTTTAACCCCATTGAGGTGTTCAGTGTTTGTTATGTTTGTTTTTTCCATGTGCTGAAGGGCATTCCCAGCACTACCTGACATAGAAAAATCTCTGTGCCAACAAGCCAGCCTTGAAATAATCAATTATTATTATTAACTATTATAATTAATGAATTATAATAAATTAATTATGGGGAAAGAGAACAGGACTTGGAGAGGGTGAGAGGTTGGGATCCATCATGCCTTTGGTCCTTTTATCCACCTTGGTTGGGTCTCTCCAAATTCTTTCCAGGAGCTGTTCCAGGCTCCCTTCTGCTCCTGGAGCTCCTGGTTCCCATTCCTGCCCCTATTTCCAGCTGCAATAAATGATCACAGTCACTCCAGAGTGAGATCCCCACTTCTCCTCACCCTTCATTTGATTTTTCAGCCTCGATTCCTGAACTCCTCTTTCCTCCAGCTCATTTAAACTGCAACAAACGGGCACTTTATTATCCTCAATTGGCCCTGCCAGAGCACTGGGGTCATTCTTGTGCTGGCTCTGAGCTCTGGTGGCTTTTTTTTACTTCTCTGAATGATATTTCCAAGCCTTTCCCCGGGTGAGGAAAGAGAGAGAACATTTGTTATTGATAGAATTTCCATTTAAATTGAGGATGTTGCTCAGTGTAACACGTGTTCAACCCAACTCTTCAACCCCCCCAGCAAAAACATCAAATTATATGAGAGGGGAAAAAAGAAAATAATGTTGGGAAGAGGAGGGGGGTGAAAGGGAGAAATCACAAAAGCTGCTGTGAAATCCAGCTGGAAAATGCCTGTAATGAGACATCTCGAGCTTAATAAGGCTGTGGGTAAAGCTTGGATTACACACCCAGCTTTGTGCAGCTGCTTCCCCTGGCAGCTCCTTTCTGTGCCTGCCAATCCGATTAACTCTGCAAAACGAGACACAAAACAACGGCAAATCTCATTTTTTTACAAAACAAACAGGAATTCAGCCGTGTGGAGGGGCTGGATGGGCCCCAGCAGAGCCTTTTCCAGAGTGGGGCTTGCTTTCAGCCACAGAGGGCTGGGAATGAAAGGTTGGGATCTCCAAAACACAGAAATTTCACGCCGATAAGGCGCGCCATTTTGATAAAATTTGGATCGAAACCCGGAAGTGCGCCTTATAATCCAGTGCGCCTTATATACGGACAGAGTTGGGAATTTGCCAAGCCGGAAGCGCAAGCCATGAGCGCCGGGGGCGGGCGGGAGTACCAGGGCCCGCGGCACGGGGAGGGCGCCTGGGGCTGTGTTTGAAGGCTGCGCCGATCCGTGAAAAATGTTTGCAAATTGAGCAGCTGCCAGTGAATCCCGCGATGGTGCCATCCCATTACTGATTCGTTACTTTGTTGTGTGTGGATCCTCACTGCAAAAAAAAGTGTGATTTATAGTCCTGTGTGCCTTATAGTTGTGGAATTGCTGTGCTTGGAAAATCCGTGCTGATGGAGCTGGGAGTTCTCCCCATCCCTGGGCAGCAGGAGGGGAGGAGGAATTGAGGCTCCTCCATGATTTCACTGCACCAGTCTGGAGTGATGCTGATTTCGGGGTTCCTGACCTGGGGTCTGGCCCTGGCCCTGGCTCTGGCTCCTGCAGTGTCCCCTCAATGCCCCCAGAATGAGTTTGAGCTGATCACAGGATCATTAAAAAATCCCTGGACAATCATCAATCACATCCAGCCTTTAACCAGCACTGCCAACCGTGTCCCCAGGTGCCACATCTGTGTCTTGCCAACCCTTCCACCATCTCAGGGCAGCTTTTTCCAGCCCTGATCAACCCTTTCAGTGAAGAAACCTTTCCTAATTTCCAGTCTGAGCCATTCCTGACACGACTCGAGGCCATTTCCTCTGCCTGAGCCCAACTGATGTCAGCAGACTGAGGTCAGCATGGAACAGGTGACTTGGAAAGTCACAGAATTCACAGAATTTTGGGTTGGAAGAGACCTTCATGATCATCAAAACCAACCCATGCCCAACATCTCAACTAGATCACATCCAGTGCCACATCCAGGCTTTTTTTAAACACATCCAGGGATGGTGACTCCACCACTTCCCTGGCAGACCATTCCAGTACTTGATCACTTTTTCAGTGAAAAACTTTGTTCCTGCTCCTGCAGCGCAGGATAAAAGGGAGAGATTCTCCAGGTCATGGAGAAGGGAATCAAGAGGTGCAGGAACTGCTGGGGTGGTTCATCTCCAGCTACTCTCAGATGTTTTTTGATTTCTAATCAGACAAATGAAAACAATCCATAAAAATAAATGTTTGGCAGCGAGCCAGCCTTGCTGTCACATCTTCTCTGCTCCAGGAGGATCCAGAGGGCACATCCACGCCAGCCCAAATCCCATCATCCCATCAGGGAGGAATACCCATAGAAAACATGTTGATCTCTAAAAGAACAGCTTTCATCTGCTCCAGCAATGTCCCCAGCTGGGGACAACCCAGGGACATGGAGCCCCTCTGCTGCTGGGCCATCCTCTGTTCCAGGCTAGTTTGTTCCTCCCAGGAAGCTCAGGATCCACAAAAAAAAGTTTTTTTTCTATTTGCAGGATCACTCCTGTGCCTAAATCCCAGGTGGGAAGGAATGCACATCGGGGGAAGAAATTATGGATTTATCACCCCTTGCAAGAGCTGGAGAAAGAAAGATAGAAAGGGAAAGAGAGAAGGAAAAGGAATAAGAAAAGGAGAAAAAAAAAAAAATACAATCTCAGAATGATTCTGCCTGAGCTGCACAGGAACATTATTTATGGTCCAAAAAACCCCAGAAGCATCAGAATGTAAAGCAGAATCACATCATCGATAACGGCGGGCCCTGATCACAGGGAAGAGCCATCTGAGCAGGGCAGGCAGGGAAATGGCACATTTTCAGCCAGCTGCAGAGATTGCAGAGGGATTTTAATTCGGAGGATGCTGAAGAAAATTGCAGATGAGGTTCTGGGAGAATAAATAGTGTGTGGTCATAGATCAGCACAAGCTGATTTTCTCCCCTTTAAGTGCCATGGTATCAATCTTGGGAGGGGAGGGAAGGGAAGAATCAAGGTGGCAAATGAATTATTCCTCATCCAGGAGGAAAAACAAACCCTTGCACTCTTGCTGGGCAAACTGGCTTTGCTGGAAGGAGCCTGAAATGCAGATCAGGGGAGGAAATGGGGGAGGTGGGGAAGAATATTTATATACAATAAATATTTAATCCTGCTCAGTGTTTCCTCCTGAAGAAACTCATAGCAGGGATTAATTTGTGCATTCCTCCCTGCTCCACTGGTGCCCTTCAGGAAGGTTAATCTTTGCCTGATGCAAGTTGAGAAATTAAATCCGTGGTGGTGGATGAACTTGCTGTGGGTTGGATTGAATTTCTGGCTTTCCCCACCCAAAAGATGATGGATGTGTGTGGAAGCCTCGTGGAGCAGATCATTCCTGAGTGGCTGCTCCCCTCCCTCCTCCTCCCCCTCTCTCCCTCTTGTGTGTCTTAATTGATGCTTCGAGTCTGGCAGGGTTTTGATTTCCATTTCAACAGGCTCTCAGATCGACCTGCTTGAAGGGAAAATCCTAAAAAGGGACAATTTTTAAATTTTTTTTTTATTTTAGTGGCTGCTGCTCCCTCCTGGTGCTGGTGGCAGTGAGGAGCAGGTGGGATCCAACCTTCAGGGACGAAGTGAGGCGATTTCCCAGCCCAGATTTCCATCTGGAATCCCCCAGGAAACTTTTGGATGTGAATTTGTGCCACAATCCTCACTCTTCACCATGCTGGGATGTGTCAGAGCACCTCTGGCAGAGCCCCAGCAGCTCCTGGTCCCTGCTCAGCAGAACAGGTGAAGTTTGAAATTTGAAAAGGCACAATCAGGGCATTTTTCCCTCTACCTCCAGGAGGGTTTGGTCATGGGATATTCCCAAAAAATCAGCACCAGCACGATGCTCTCCTGACTTGATCCTCTCTTGGCACCTTGGGATGTTCGTGGAATCACAGGATCCTGGAATGGTTTGGGTTGGAGTTCATCCAGTGCCAATCCCACCTTGACTATCCCATCCAACCTGGCCTTGGACTCTCCCAGGGATGTGACAAAAAGATCCCTCAGGCTCTGCTCTGCCTGAGCTGAAAAAACAGAGAAAACAAAAAATCTGCGAGCTGAGAAGCAGCCGGAAAATAAAATTTAAAAAAATAATAATTAAAAAAAAAAAGAATCCAAGCGCGGCGAAGGGAAATTTTTCCGCCAAGAACAACATCTCACTGTCAAATTAACATATTAATAATTAGTCAGGATGAGAACAGCGAGTCCCAGGGCTGTGCAGCAGCAGTTCCAGGGCTGCCTGGGAGCTCTTACAAGATGTAATTTCAGCGCTCCAGCGCTCTGCAGAACAAGCTGGCTCCTCTCAGAAGGAGGGGAGCAGCTCTCCCTGCAGCTTTTGCTGTGTCTGAGTTCTGTGGGGTGTTTGTTTCTGAGGAAAGTTCTTCGGTAGGAGCAGGAATTGGGAGGTTTTGTTGGAGACAGGAGCAGGGTTTGTGCCTCTGGAGAAAATTGCTTTGCTGCTGGGTGGCCCAGGATGGGAAAATCTGCAAGCAGAGAATGACAAGGGATAAATGAAGTGGCAATAGGTGCCATGAATAAAAACACAGAGCACTGAACTCCCCCTGCTCTCAGATCAAAAGCAAAATGGGTTTTCAGTGCAAGAGCCCCAAATCCAGCACTCCAAGAAGATGCTGAAGATCCCCTGGATGTGGAAAGGGATGGGATTCCCCAGAAGTGCTGAGGGGAGGATGGATGAAGAGGAAATTATTTCCAAGGCTGATTTTGGGTCACTGCAGCATGGCAGGAGAGCAGCCTTGCCCAAACACCCCCTGGCAGATGTTGAGAACATCAGCCCAGCCTGGCCTCAAAGGCTGCTCTTGCCTTAAAGAAAAGAATGTGAGAAGAAAATAAAAATGCAGGAAAATCCAGATGATGCAGGGATACTCTAATTGATGGATAATGATGATAAATCCTTGCTGCTGCTCACGGCAGAGCGACTCTGGGCTCATGGTGCCAAGTGACACACGCAGCACTGAGCTGTCCTGTTAAAAATATGGATTCAAAAAGGTGGGAATTGTGTGGCTGGAAAGGCAGAGCAGGGAATTTGCAGAGGCACAGCTCCTGGGCAAGGTGTGAAGAAGGGACACATCTGATTTGCAGCGCTTCAGCTTTTCTGGGCACTCTGCAGATTAATTCACAGGTGGTGCTGAGCTGCCAGAGGCACCTCCAGCTCACTTGAGCTGAGATGGGCTTTTTTGTGTTTTTTCTCTTTTTATTTTCCCCAGAGCTGTGGGTCAGATCAATTCCTGGCTTGAGACATTAATAAAAATAAACCCAAGTCGAATCCAGCCTGGCTGGGAGAAGATGCAGGACAACAAGCAGCTGAAGGACAAGAATAGCTGCAGCTCCTTTGAATGCCGTGAGAGCCTCACTCTACCCAACAATTTGCATATTTTCTCCATGCTAATTCATGCACAATCCTCTCCCCTCCTCATTCCAGCCTCCCACTTGGTCCTGCTGTTTGAGTCTCTCCAGCAGAGCTCTGGTGGCACTAAGGATGCTCAACCCTTTGTATCAAACCCATCCACAGCTTTACCAAAACTCACCTAGACAGGGAGGGCATGCCCAGGATCTTTTCTCTAAATTTAATCAGTGCCATTTTGGGCCATTTTTATTTTTACCAGCCTGTTGCAAACACAGGGTTTGAGGAGATGGGGGAGAAACATCTCTTAGAGAGATGGCAGCATCAGGAGCATCCCAACCTGAGCTGTGACATCTTGTGGGGAGCAAAAGCTGTGACCAGAGTGGCCCTGAGGGCTCAGGCAGGGCTGGGATCCTGCTCCCAATTCCCAGCTCCCAGCAGGAACTGGGATGTGCTGGTCCCTGCTGGTCAAAGCTGGGCTGGGTTTGGTGAGAGCCTCTCAGCTCTGTTCTCTCTCACTTTAACAAATCATGGATGGGCTTTTTAGGGACAGCCAGGGCTCCCCAAATCACAAAAGATGGTTGAGTTCAAGTGGAGGAAGCCAAAAGAATCCAAAATATAAAAGGGGAGTCACAGAGCAGCACGAGGGGCTGGGCCTCTTCCTCCAGAGCAGGGCTGAAACCAAACCAAACCAAAGAACAATTCCCATTTCACAGCAGATGCCACAGCAGCTCCTGTTTCCCCCTGGGAGCAGCAGGAAGCACAGGGACACATCCTGGCTCCGCTCAGGGAGCTGCATGGGGAGAGCTTTGCAGCTTCACCTGCTCTCCTCACACAGCAGGGCCCAAATCCCAGCCCCGAGCAGAAACTCCAGCCAGGGCAGAAACTCCAGCTCAGGGCAGAAATCACAGCCAGGACACAAATCCCAGCCCAGGGCACAAATCCCAGCTTGGGACAGAAACGCCAGCCCAAAGCAGAAATCCCAGCACAAAGCAGAAACTCCAGCCCAGGGCCCAAATCCCAACCCAGGGCCCAAATCTCAGCTCAGGGCCCAAATCCCAATCCAAGGCAGAAACTCCAGCTCAAGGCACAAATCCCGACCCACGGCCCAAATCCCAGTCCAGGGCCTAAATCCCAGCCCAAAGCAGAAACTCCAGCCCAGGGCAGAAACTCCAGCCCGGGGTGCAAATCCCAGCTCAGGGGCCCAAATCCCAATCCAGGGCCTAAACCCCAGCTCAGAGGAAAAATCCCAGCCCAGGGCATTCCAAACCAAGCCCCACAAGCAGGGCAAGGCAGAGCAGCAGCCCCAGGCCCTGCTTTACAAGCTCTGATAACCTCCTGGGATCAGCTGCCCTTGGATAATTCCCATGGCTGGGAGCTGCTCTGCTCTCCCCTGGCTGCTGAGCTTGGTGATTTTAACTCAAGCTTTGGGCTCCTGGTGCTGCCCTTGCAGGATCCCTGAGGTGGGGAGGGAGCTGCTGCTGGAATTTGGGGTGAGCTGCCCCATCCTCACACCATAACTGAGCAGCTTTGGGTGCTCACACTCTTTCCAAAAATCCCTCTCAATATTCACCCGCTGGAGTTGCAGGTTTGGGTGCTCACCCTCCATCCCAACAATCTGCTGCTCTTTCCAAAAATCCCTCTCAATATTCACCCGCTGGAGTTGCAGCTTTGGAGCTGGAGCACGAAACCATGGACTTTGTTCTACAAAAAGAGGTGAAAGATGTGCCTGGCTCCCGTGTCTGGCAGTGCCACAAACAGTCAGATCCCTCCTCAGATCTCTGCTTTCCCCTAATAGCAGATCAAAGCTTCCCTCCACACTTTGCTGCAAGCAGCAGTGACTGAGTGCAAATCACACCTGGGGTCACCTTGAAGCATGAGCAAGGCCCAAGAGAAGAATTTCCAGCCAGGTTTAAGGAAATAAAGTTATTTTTCCCTCATTTCTTTCTGCAGCTCTGCATTTCTGGGATCCATCTGGATGAAGGTTTGGTCACAATACCCCAAGATTTCCCAAAACCGCTCCTAGGAGTTAATGAATGAAGATTAAACTTCAGGTCCAGTTTGGGTGGGGTTTGGAGCCCCCTGGGTGTGGAAGGACCTGGCTGATTTTTAATTCCCCTCTCAGCCCCATCTGTGATTTGGCTCCTTCTCTGGATGCTTTTTAGCAAAGAAGGAAGCCAAAGAAGGAAGGGTAGAAAGTTTTGGGCCACAGAGCTTGGCTTGGTGACGGCAGAGCCTGGAGCAGAGCTGGGCTGGTGGCACCTGACCCACCTGCAGTGCTCCAAATGTCACCTGCTGAGCTCCAAATGTGACCTCCTAAGCTCCAACACCTCCTGAGCTCCAAAAGTCACCTGGTGAGCTCCAATGTCACCTCCTGAGCACCAACACCTCCTGCTGCAGCTCCAACACCATCTGAGCTCCAAAAGTCACCTCCTGAGCTCCAAACATCACCTGCTGAGCTCCAACACCTCCTGAGCTCCAATGTCACCACCTGAGCTCCAAGTGTCACCTCCTGAGCTGCAAGTGTCACCTCCTGAGGTCCAAACGTCACCTCCTGAGCTCCGAATGTCATCTCCTGAGCTCCAAACGTCACCTCCTGAGCTCCAATGTCACCTCCTGAGCTCCAAACATCACCTTCTGAGCTCCAGATGTCACCTCCTGCATCTCCATCACCTGGTGCAGCTCCATCACCTCCTGAGCTCCAACATCTGAGCTCCAAGGTCACCTGCTGAGCTCCAACACCTCCTGGAGCTGCAGCCCCAGTGAGGGTGTCTGAGGAATCTCCTCAGAAGCAGATCCAGACTCGTGCAGCTCCCCACAGTGAATTCCAGAGGATCCTGGAGTGAAACCTGCAGGAGAGGAGGAGGAGAGGATGAGCAGTGTCCCCTCCTCACAACAATTTTGGGGATTTGGGGGTTGAGGAGCTCACCAAGAAGCTGGAGATTTTATTTTTTTTTCCTGAATTTGTCTTGGGATGAGAAGATCAGCAGGAGGGAAACTCCTCTGGGGACGTTTCTGCTGAGAGCTGGTGGCCACACAGAATTCTCCTCCACATCCCAGCCACCCAAACCAGCTTGGATTTTTGCACTGGAATTTCTCACTGAAAAAACAAAACAAAACAAAACAAAACCCCAAAAAACAATGAACACATTCCAGGCCTGGGAATACTCCCCATGGTGTGTTCGGATTATATTTTATAATATTTCTTTACCTCTGAAGCATTTCCACCGCTCCTCTGCTGAAATTTCCAGGCTCCAAGGGCAGGGGGTCCTGGGGAAATCAACTCCAACAAGAGATTGACATCACGGGGGTTTAGGTGGAAACAGTAAACTTGATTTATTGAAAAAAACAAAAATCTATTACATTTATTCCTTTATTACACAGGTTTAAAATATTTAAAAATAGCTCTTATGGGCATTACACTTAAATTTTATGACATGTTTATTGGACTTTGAAGAAATGTACAATATGGCATTTGACACTATATTTTAAAAAGGGCCTTATGCACTAAAAGTTGGGTTGTTTTTTTTTTTCCATACGTTTTATTTTTCTTATCAACATTTGTTCAAGTCAATATATATTAAGGGGGGAGGAGGGAAAATAAAATTACACAAAAAGAAGGTCTGCAAATACAAGTAGTAATTTTATTGCAATATACCGTAGCTAAGTGGTCTGGGGGGGATTGGAACAGTTTGGAGCTCAGTACAATTACAACACTGTGGAGTTCAACAGAGGAAATCTTTATTCTTTTTCTTTTTTTTTTTTTCTTCTTCTTCTTCAAGCAGAGAAATTTAAAAAAAAAAAAAAAAAAAAAAAAAAAAAAAAAAAAAAAAGCTCCCTTGATGAGAAAATCGAGACCAGAATCCCATGACCTGGGCAGACACAGAGGTGTGGACAAGTAACAAATTAAAATTAAGATTAAGATTAAAATTAAAATTAAAATTAAACTTAACAAACATCAGGATATGGCTTTGCTGGGATGTGCAACCTTCCCTGCCCTTCCCGCTGTTGCCAAGGTGACTGAGAAGCTGAATTCCTTCTTTCTGATCCTAAATTCCTTGTCACTGCTCTGCAGTTTGTAGGGTAGCACCTTTTGGGTTTTTTTTTTTTTAATTAAGTGGGAGAGAGGAGAGCACCGCTGGAATTGCTGCTCCCTCCTTTCCTCTCAATTCGGGCAGGAGGGGGGAAAAGACATCATATATAGGTTTTTTTATTTTTATTTCACAGTAAATGTGATGTCTTTTCCTTCGTGGTGAAAAATCCCCCTTGAGCTAAAAGGCCAAAGAATAATAATAGTAATAATAATAATAATTAAAACAAAACAAAACAAAACAACAAACCCACCTTGCAACAATTATTTTTCCAGCTGAGAGACCTGAAGAAGGGAAATGGGCAAGGAGGAAAAGAAATGGGAAAGGAAGAGGGTGTCAGCACGCTGTGAGCCATGGAAGGAATAAAATAAAAAGTGGGAAGAGAAGGAAAATTGCAAATTGCTGGGCAAGACACCCAACCGGAACAGAAATTAGCACCACAAACGTTCGGCCACTGAGTACAATCTGCTCTGCTTCCCACTGGGAAAGGCGTGGAGAGCCTTGGGAAAACCAAAAAATAAAATTAAAAAAATAAAATTGTAAGGACGTTAAATGGTCTTTTCTGCACGGAAGGAGAGGAGCAGGATTTGGACAGAGGAGATAAGAATTTGCCAGGCATTTATCAGCAGCCAAAATCTGCCTGAATGTGCCTAAAAAGCCAAGTGGGGATTGGCCAGTGGCAGGGTATCCCCAGTGTTGTTAAAATTATCAGATAGCACCACAGAGATATGTAAAAATAACTATAAAAAGCACCTTTTTTTTCTTCCTTCTTATTTTTTTTTAAATTTTTAAAATATATATATTTTTTATTCTTGATATTCAGAGAGGACAATTGGATTTCCCCTGCCACTGGGAATGGATTCAGGTTTAATTCTTAGCATTTTAAAGGAATGCTGAAAGGAAAAAAAGAAGCAGAATGAATTGAAAATAAGCAAGTGGATGAAAACACAGATCCTGCTTTGAGATCAGGGGATTTGTAGGAAATCTGTTAAAAATTTGCTTTAATTTCCTCATTTGGAAAGGAATCATTCCAAAAAGCATTTGGGGTTATTCCAGCTCCCAGTTGGGGACTGGGAAGGGGCAGGATGGGGGACAGGAGCTGCTGGATTCATTCCCAGCAGGGATGGGGTGGCTTCAGCACACACAAGGTCACTGGCGTGGTTCTGTGGCAGAAACATCCCAAGAGCTCAAATAAAAACACCACACAAATATTTACTCACAAACACACAAAAACAGAAGCACCTTTAAGACACCGGCAAAGAGATGCCCAGTGTGACCTTGAGTCAGCACTTTGGGAAAACGCGGCAACCAGGCAAGCTCAGAAAATTCTGGAATTGGCATCTCCTGCCTGGAGCTGATCCAAACCTCGTGGAAAGCAACAAAACCTCGGAGGGGCTTTGGATCCAGGATTGCAGGGGCTTCAACGAGGAATTTCAAGTTTTTTCCATTTTTTTTTTTTATTTCCTTAGGAACAAAGAAGCGCTTCCTGGTGAGAAGAAGAAGAGGAGGAGGAGGAGGAAGGAGGAGTTTGCTGGAGGTGGGCTCAGCTCGGTGGCAGTAGGGACAGGGCCAGGTCTCCGTGTGTGGCTGCTGGTCATGAGATTCCAAATCCATCCTGGGAACGGCTGAGGGGGGCACAGAGGGGCTGGGGCACAACAAAATAGGTGGGGAGGAGGGGGGGAAAAAAAAAATAATAACCCATCGCTGTCCAGTTTCAGACCGTGCACGTGAGGAGGAATTCTTTTTTTTTTTCTCCTTTTTTTTTCTCTCCTTTTTTTGCTCTTTTTTCGTTTTTAATGACGTGGCGCAATGAGGTTACGAGGTTGCTCATTTGGAGACTAGGTTCAGGTGGCTCTGTCAGCCCAGGAAGCAAGCTGGTCCCACCTCGAATCCAAATTTCTGTGCCGCTTCTCCGAAGTCATTGAACATGATGTCAACTATGGGCACCTGCTCCACCTTGGGCGTGTTGATTTCCAGCATGGTTTTCTGGTAGCCCTTCCTTGCCTGGAATAAAAATAAAGAGGAGCTCTGAGGAGGCCTCCAAGGAAAACTGAACGATCAGCACTCTGCTGGGAATTTTTTCCTGGCAATTTTTGGACCCAAATCGGAGTCAGCACCACCCAAATAAATCTATTTTCATGTTTAATCCATGTGGCTTCATGTGATGCCTGAAAAACCCTCCAGAGCTTGGAGCAGAAGCAGATCATGTCGTTCTAACTCTGCTCCAGCACATTTCCCAGCTGGAATGGGAGCCTGGAGAAACTGTGGCTGTGCAGGGGTTGTTTTCCCTCCCCCAGGACCTGCCTGGCTTGTTGAGCAAACGGGAGCAATTTAATTCGAATATATCAGCGAAAAGATCACATTTAAAGTTTGATGGAATTCACAAGGTGCTGCTGTCTTTTTATCTTGCCTGGTGGCCACGGAGTTCTTTCCAAAATATAAATAATTATTAGAGGAGCAGAAGTGCCCCCCAAGGGTGTACAAAGCTGCACAAACAAGAGGATTTATGGAGCAGCTTTGGGCTCTGCCTTTGCCTGTGATTTGTGTGGCTCAGAAGAGCAGCTTGGTGAAAAAGAGCTGGAAGTTCAGGAAAAACATTGAAATTATGGGAAGAACATCAGCCCTGCAAAAGCACTGACTCTCCCTAATAATTGATCTTATATAGGATTTTTCCAACAAGCTAACACTAAATTCAAACCACTACTAATTAACATATTCAAATTCTAATTTCTTAACATGCTAGGATACATATAAACCATGTATATGATTTGTCTTGTTCTATCTGAAAAATGTCATCAATATTCTCACTGGAGTTCTATTTTGTCTAAGTCATGTCTAACAGGGAGCTTCTGGAGCCTCTACTGAAAACATCAGTGTGTTTGTTAACTGTCCTGGGTTCCAGTACAGGATGTGATCAAAGGTCTCTGTTCTGTCACCATCTGCTCAGGGTGGGGCAGTGATCCTGATCTC
>VRYO01001183.1:1935718-1955528 GCA_009812075.1 Sialia sialis | reverse complement strand
GATGGATGGATGATGGATGGATGGATGGATGGATGATGGATGGATGATGGATGATGGATGGATGGATGATGGATGGATGACACACGAGAGAATGAGATCCTCAGTAGACAATTCCCACTGGGAAATTCTGCTGGGAATGAGAGGCTGGGTGTCCCAGAGCCATGGTCTCTGTGGGGACAGCTCTCATCTCTCCAGGTACTCACAGTCTGCCCAGGTTCACCATCATCACCTTTGTCACCAGGGGGACCATCTTGACCCTAAAACAGAGGGAAAAAGGAACAAGGAGGTGTTTTAGGGAGCAGAGGAAATCCTGGGGGAGCTGCTGGGAATGAACAGCTGAGTTCCACCACAGCAGCAGGAGGAAGCTCTTGAGACCAACACTCACAGCTGGGCCAGGCTCTCCAGGAGGACCAGGGTCACCAGGGAAACCCACTGGGCCCTGCAAAGAGAGAGGAATATTCCCAAATCAGAGCTGCTGCACCTGGAGAGCACCAGTGACAACACAGGGAGTAAAATCCCAATTCCTACAATCCCCCCCCAGCTCTGCAGCGTTCCCACCCTGTCCCAGGCACTCCAGCTCTGCACCCTGAGATGGAGAGAGCTCCAGAGGCTCCTGGGACTCCCATCCCAGTTTTTTCAGAAATCCTTCAGCTGGGTGACAGCAGCTTTGGGAGCGTGCAGGATGGAAGGTTTTGCTTTTGCAAATGTGTGACATTTCGCACAGGAGGAGCTTCTGAGAGCATTTGCTGAGTGAAACACTTCACCATTCTTGCCCATACAATGTCTGTCGGGTGCTTCACATGATTCCAGGAGCAGCCTGCAGCCCATGACAGATATCCCAAATCCCATCTGTTCCGAGGGATGACTAAACCCCGCTGCCTCCTCTGCTTCCTCCTGCCACCTTGCCTCATCTCCTCATGAATTTCAGGCATCACAAGAGCCTGCAAGATAAACCCTGTAGCACTATTCCCTGGAAAAATCAGCAGAGCTCCACTGGCTTCACCAGAGCAGCAGGGAGCTGGGTGTGCAGGTACAGCTCCCAAATCCAACAAATCTCCTTGATCCTCTTTTGGAAGCTCTGCTCTAGTGCAGAAGTTCTTGGAAAGCCATGAACACAAAGTGACCCTAGTGCAGCTCCTCTCCATGGGGTGAGATTCCTGACAGCCTGCAAAATGCACTGAAAATTCCAGGATTTCTGGGAAATGTGGTACAAAAAATGGGTATTTCCCTCATCAGCAGAAGGGGGCTGAGATCATGGATCAGCAGAGGAGCAATCCCATGGTTAGGAAACTCTTTGAAATTTCCACAGATATCTCTGGGAACATCTTTTCATGCAGAAATCTCTGCAGGCAAGGCAAGGCAAGATGGAGGGGGTACTTACAGGGCTGCCTTTGGGGCCATCATCACCTGGTGGCCCTTTGGGGCCAGGTGGACCAGCAGCACCAGAGGGACCTGCTTCCCCTTTCTCACCTCTTTCACCTTTAGGACCCTGTAAAGGAAAAAAAAAAAAATCCACAAAACTTTTATTATCCAGGAAAAAAAAAACATCCCACCCTACTGATCTGTAATTATCCTTGGATCAATTCTGAGCAAGAAGCTCTATTTGTGTCTCCAAACACCAGGAGATGATTTCACAGTCCCTTCCCACAAGGACTGAGTGCTGCTCATGGTGTTGAGCCGTGGGCAGCCCAGCTTTGGTGACTAAACGTGATCCTATAAATACCCAGCAACGTGGCAATGTGTCAGCAATGCCCAAAGCCAGCACAGGGCTGCTTCAGTCCCTGCTGTCCCATCCCCAGGGGGACACTTACCGGCAGGCCAACCTCACCAGGCAGCCCAGGCTCACCAGATTCCCCAGGTTCACCCTGCACAAGGAAAAAGAAAAGATGGAAATATGAAATATTCACATTTCTGCTGGCACAGCAAAGCCACAGCAGCAAACTCTGCTTTACCTTCTCTCCTACTGCTCCAGGATTTCCTATTCCCCCAGGAGGACCCTGGGGACCATCTGCTCCTGGTGGCCCAGATGGACCTCTGGGTCCTGGTGGGCCCGGTGGACCCTGAGAGGAAAGGAGGACAAATTTTAGGGGGGTTTCTCAGAGCAATGCCAGCAAGAAAAAAAGCAAAATGGAAGTCTCTTACCATCTGCCCAACGTCACCTGTTTCTCCCTTCTCTCCTGGTGGTCCTGGCAGGCCCTGTGGAGGTGCAGGGGATGAATTTTAGCTGTGAACATCTCAGCTCTCATCACCCTAAACCCTCCCTGGCTGCTGAAATTTTACCTGCAAGCCCACGGGGCCGGGGGGACCGGGGAAACCTCGGGGTCCCTCGTCACCTTTCTGCCCAAAGAGCCCCTGCTGGCCTCGGGGCCCGGGCTCTCCATCAGCTCCCTGCAAGGAAAGGCAGTTCAGGTCTCATCAAAGATCTGATCAAAGATCTGATCAGCCCAGATCAGATGTGGGGTCACACAAACCCCATCCCAGCACCCCCTGTGCCAGGCAGGAATCATCCCAGTGCTTCCCAGAAGGATTATTTTGGGAAATTAAAAAAAAAAAAAATGGATTTCTGCTAATACTCACAGCTGGGCCAGGCTGACCAATTGGACCCTGGGGACCTGTGGGGCCTGGGGGACCCTGTCCCAAAAAAAGAAATGTCAGTGTTGGGAGTGACCATTTCACCTGGAAAAGGTGAATTTCTTCAACACAATGTCCAGTAAAACTGCTTTAATTCCCAAAAGAGAGGTGGAGAACAGGCTCAGGTCTCCCTGGACACTCCAGCATTCCTCAGCCCTGGTGCCAGTGGATAGCAAACGCAGCCAAACACATTTTTGTGCAGCAAAGCAAAGTCAGCACTCAGCCCTAACTCCTGGAAAACTCAAGCACAAATAAAGGGTGTGGAACTGGAATTACCACAGAATTACAGGATGGTTTGGGTAGGAAGGGACCTTTAAAAATCTCCTGGTCCACCCCTCTGTCATGAGCAGAGACATCTTCAACTGAATCAGAGAGGGAACTTCAGCCAAAGACCCAACTTTGGTGGCAGCACTGCCCGTGTTTCACAGATATTTCCATGCTAAGTGGGTGATGTGGAAATATCTCAGTGTTCCTGGGGGATGGAGGCTCCCACTTGAGCCTCTCACTCTTTTTTTTTTACATCATGTGGGTATTTGATGAAGCAGAGGAGATGAATCAACATTAAATTTCATTTCTATTTCCAGCAAGTCACAGCATGGAGCACACTGCAGAGCAGCAGCTCCAGCCGAGTCCCCCCACTCACCTGCTCCCCTTTGTCACCTTTGCTGCCCTTCTGTCCAGGCTCCCCAATCTCTCCCTGTCAGGGACAAAGGGACAGCATTAATCCCTCACCACTTCCACATCCCAGCATCCCAGCAGCACCCTCACCACAAATCCCACATGTCAGGGCTGAGATTCCAGACATTTGGCCACTCCAGGTGCAACCAAAACCTTTTCCATCCCACAGTTCCTCAGCAGACCCTTGGAGCAGCCACGAGGGGTTTGTCCCAGCTGATGTTTCCTGGGAATCCTCCACTCCAGAGAAGTGGAAAAGGGGTGAAGGGAATTAATTTGGGGAAGCTGGGCAGGCACCTGCTAGAGGTTTGGGGCAGGCAAAGTGGATTTCAGGGAATTTTGTGGCTGGAAGAGCTCACAGAGCTCCATCATCTGCTGCTTATCCCACGGGACTATGAGTCCCACAAAAATCCTGCAGCACCACCCAACTGTGGGCTGCACCAGGGTGGGAACATCACCCAGATCCTTGCCAGAGTGACCCCGGGCTGCAGGAGCTGTCCCCACCTTGTCCCCATCCTCTCCAGGAGGCCCAACAGGACCTGCAGGGCCCGGCAGTCCCACGGGGCCCTGGATGCCATCCCGGCCAGCCGGTCCTTGGGGACCTTTCTCTCCCTGGAAGCACAAAAACAGGCAGGTCACACCCAGAGCTCTCCAACCCAGCCATTCCAGTCCATGGACTGGTGACTCCTGGCTGCATGGGCAGGAACAGCAAAGCTGAGATTTCATCTGTGCTCCTTGTCTGAAATGAAACGAAAATTCTGTCTTGTGGGATAATGAAAAGAACAAACAAATGTAAGCAGTGAATACCCAGATCACAGCTGCAATTTCAGTGCTACAGCAGCATAATCTGATTTAATCTGAGCCCTCTGCCATCTCTGTCTGGATGACAAACAAAAGCCTAAGTAATTTTTACTCCCACGAGCCAGTTTTTGCTGATTCTGGCCCTGGCTGCCCCAGCACTCAGTGCTGCTCCCTCCCTGGCTGACCCCCAACTCAGGGGGCTTCTCAGGAGGCCCATCCTGAGGTTCTGGACAAATAAAACCACCTGAAGTGAATAAAACAATCTCTGTGTCACCATCTTCTTGTACTCCTTTGAGCAGGAGCCTCCAATCAAATTTTACAGGAACAGAACAGTATTTTCCAGTTTCCTCATCCACAATTGAATTGCATCTGAATCCTGGGTGCTCTCCTCTAAATAAATCAGATGCCACATAAATTTCCCATTCATGCCTGCCCTGACTGACACACTGTGCAGCTACTCAGCAGGACAGATGTTCCTAAAACTGATTCACCAGGAAATTCTCACCTCTGGATTTGCTGCTGGGGTTTCTAACAAACCCTGATAAACACTTCTGGTATCAATCAAGCACCACCAGAGTGGTGACATCACCAAAGCCACCCCTGGCTGGTTTTGCTGGTGGGGCTGGCTCAGTTCTCTGCCCACAGGCCTGGCCTTTGGCTCTTTGTCACCACGAGGTGACACAGGCCGTGTGTCACCTTCTCAGCCCCCAGGTTCTCCATACCTGGGGTCTCAGCCATGCTTGATAGCAGAGGTGCTACCAAGGGGGCACTTGAGCAGCTGACATTCAGTGGTTTGGTGTGCTCAGGATGAGAAAATTCCTTACAAATTGAATTCCTTATTTTTTTATAATTTCAATCTCCACAAGGACCGGTTCCGTGCTCAGCTCCCTCCTGCTCACATCTCCAGCTGTCCCACAACTGTTCCTCTTCCTGCTGGTACTTACTGGAGCTCCCTTTTCACCTGCAGGTCCTGGAGGTCCCTGAGGGCCAGGTCTCCCTGGCAATCCTATGGGGCCAGCTGATCCTGCAGGGCCACGCTCCCCAGGAGAGCCCTGTGGGGAGGAGAAGGAGGAATGGAACATTGATTGCAGTATCAAGCTTCAAGACAGAGAGAAATTCAAGCTCTTCATCCATTTGATGGGATAACTGCCACATGAAGAGCTGGTACCACCAGCCTAAGGGGCCCTGCAGATTAGTTTATTTTAAAATTAAAATCCCTGGAAGGGCTGGATTCTCCAGCTCAGCTCCTGGGGACACATAAACATCCTGGAACAAGAGCAAGAGCCACTTCACAGCCAGCAGGGAGGCTTGGATGATGGATGTTTCCTTCCAGGAGGGCAGCCCTGAGCAGGGATCTCAAATGGAGACAGCTTCCAGAGGAAAGCAGGTGGATTAGAAACAAAATCCTGGATGTGCTGAAGGCCTGCAGCTCCCTCAGCCTGTCACGTACAGCTCACCCCACCAAATGGCTGAGCTGTTCCATGAGTGGCTTGTAAAATGAAGGAACATGCAGGGAAATGGGATTAAAGGAAGGTCAGGAAAATGAGGATAAAGCCTGGAGCTGTGACTAAGCTGGGCCTGGCCCTGGAAATGGTTCCTGCAACGCCTGGGATACTCACGGCTGGGCCTGGAGGGCCTGGGGGGCCTTCATTGCCTTTCAGGCCTGGAGAGCCCTGCAGGAAAAAGAACAAAGTCACTGAGGGAGCCCTGCAGGAAGGAAAACAAAGTTCCTGGGGGAGGTGGGAAATTCTCCATCTGCAGGGAGCCAGCAGCCTCTACTCACAATGGGGCCCGGGAGGCCTCGCTCTCCAGGGAATCCTCTCAGCCCGGGGGGCCCGTCCTTCCCTGGCAGGCCAGCAGGGCCAGGGTCCCCCTGCAGGGACAGGGATGGGGACATGAGCATCTGCACGTTCCATGGAGGCCCAGCCTATCCCTCAGCCTCCAGCTGGGATCAGGCAGAACCTCCATTTCTTCTCTGAACCATCCCAAGAAAACCTAGCCCATCCCCTCAGCCTCCAGAACCTCCATTTCTCTTCTGAACCTTTCCATGGAGAGCCAGCCTGTCCCCTCAGCCTCCAGAATCTCAATTTCTTCTCTGGACCATCCCATGGAGGCCCAGCCCATCCTCTCAGCCTCCAGAACCTCAATTCCTCTTCTGAACCATCCCATGGAGCCCATTGCATCCCCTCAGCCTCTAGCTGGGATGAGACAGAACCTCCATTTCTTCTCTGAACCATCCCACGGAGCCCATTCCACCCTCTCAGCCGCCAGAACCTCAATTTCTCTTCTGAACTATCCCCTGGAGCCCATCCCCTCAGCCTCCAGAACCTCAGTTTCTTCTCTGGACCATCCCATGGAGGCCCAGCCCATCCCCTCAGCCTCAGGAATCTCAATTTCTCTTCTGAACTGTCCCATGGAGCCCATCCTCTCAGCCTCCAGAACCTCCATTTCTTCTCTGGACCATCCTCCCCATCTCCAGGGAGGCAAGGGCAGCAAGGAGGGTGAATTCCAGTCCCTACCTTGGTCCCTTCTTTTCCAGTGAGGCCAGGAAGGCCCTGTTCACCTGGAGGTCCTGGAGGGCCTGGGTGGCCCCGCTCGCCCATGGGCCCAGTCTCGCCAGTTGGACCCTGGAAAAAAAACCAGTCCGAGAAAATGGGGTGGGAATTGTCAGGAAAAAAAGTGCAGGGTGTCAGGTGAGTTTTTTGGGGTGTAATGGTGTGATAATTGATAAAAGATTTCTGTTTATCATGAAAGTATTGAGGTTTGTATGAACCAGAATACTAAGTTCTGAAATGACAATTGATAGAGGAAAAATGGGATTAAATAATTCTGGTTTAACCCCCCTAAATAATTTGTATCTACTACCAGTTTGTAAAATCAGACTTTCCAATATTCTGATTGATTTTGCAACATCAGACCTCCTGCCTTTGTTTTATCAATGCTGCCTATCTACAAAGACCAGAACTTCCCGATTTCTGCCAGTTTTATCTACCAAGACCAGATGCTTATCTATGGGACCGACTCCCAGAGACTTTACACAGATGTTTATTTCAGCCACCACCGCTTGCCTGGCAAAATTATGACAGCAAAAACCAAAAATTATTGATTACCAGGAGGAACCACACTATAAAAAGAAGCTACAAACGAAAATTCAATGAGCATGGAGTGGGCAGTGACCCCTCACATTCCTCAGTGCTGCTTTGCTCTGTCTATATAAACAAAACCAATCTAAATTTTGCTACAAATGGAGACTTTCGTTTCTCATTTCTAACAGTGGGATGGAAGAGGTGCCTTGCAGTGCCAATCCCGGCAGAGTTTCCCCCTCTGGCACCTACACCACCTTGTTCTGGAAGTGCCCAACATCACCCTGGGCACACTGGGAAGCTCCTGAGGAGAGCAAATTCCACCCCGGTGAGATGTTAACACTCCAACTATTCCGCTTAGCTTTCCCTTTTTAATTGAAAACTTCCCAAGCACTCTCCAACCCTGCTGATTCCTGCTCGGATGGGGCATAAATAATGCATGAGGCTCGCACTGCCTGGCAATTAGCGGCTGCCTCTGTGCCCTCCAGGGCACTCAGGGTGACACAAGTGCCACTGAGGGCTCCCCGGAGGCTCCTTTTTGGGAGGACAAAAGCCACTGTACAAAAATCAGCACGTCCCTGCCCCTTGGTGGCTTTGGGGACAGGGATGTAACTCATGTGCTGCTGCAGGGAAACCACTTAGAGCACTCAGCAGCCACACATCACAGCAACCGATCCCCACCAAATTGCCACCGAGCCTCATTTACACTTGAGAAGACAGACACAGCCATCAGGGAATTGCCCCTAATAAGGGAATTTACAAATCGGGGACTTTATGCTGTCATTAGAAAGGACAAATTAATTACTTTCCAATTAAAGAGCAGCTCAGGGAAGGAGGCTGGACCCCAAGCCAGCCCTGCTCAGTGCAGGCTCACAAAGTTGGGCTTGTTCCCACACTGCACAGAGCTTGTGGGGACTGAAAGGGAACCAGCCCAGCTCTGCCAGAACCTGGCAGCACTTCACATGAGAGAGGCATGATTTTCCTCACACTGCCAGGGGAGAGCATCACGTTTGCTGTGCCCTGACCCCCAGCAGCTGCACAGCCCTTGGAGATCTCATTTAACTCCCTGCCTGCTTCAGGTCTTTGAGCTGGCTTGTGCTTTCTAGCTGGGTTGTGTTTTTTATCTGCTTGGTGCTTTTTAGCTAGTTTGTGTTTTTCAGCTGTTTTGGGCTTCTTAGCTGGGTTGTGATTTGTATCTGATTTGTACTTTTTAGCTGGTTTGTGGTTTTTATCTGATTTGTGCTTTTTAGCTGGGTTGTGTTTTTTATCTGGTTTGTGTTTTTCAGCTGCCTTGTGATTTTTTTTTTTTTTTTGCTGGTTTCTCACCCTACACCAGTTTTACACCAGGTTGTGCTGAGCTCACATTTACGTTTGTCTAAACCCCATCCCAACCCTTCAGCAAGGTGAGCTGGGGCCATGGAGGGGAATTCACACCTGCCTCAGGAATTTCAAAGCTGCCTAGCAAAGCTTTGCCTTCCCTGGAAAAGGAGTCCCTGCTGTACAAGCAGCTCCTTAAACCAGTGCAGACCACTGAGCATTTGCTCCTTACCTGAGGGCCCACAACACCAGGGGGGCCTGGAGGGCCAGTCTTGCCTTGGAAACCCTGTCAGAGAAAGGGAAAAGACAAAAAGGTGACATTTCTGTCTAGGATTCTTCTGTGAGGGTCACACTGCCACTCTGTCCCTCCCCCAGTGACAGCTCTGGCCAGGTTGGGCACCCGAAGGAAAAGGAAATAAATCAAACAGAAAGTTGGAAAAATGTCTTTGTACATTTATAGAAAGAGAAGAAGAAGGGATTCTCACAGCCCAGCCCTGGTGTTTGGATGGAGCTGTTGTGGTTTGACCATATATATATATCTACAAAAATCTGTTACACTCATAAAACCACAGAGGAAACAGCAATTAAAAATGCCATTAATGGCTATTAACAATCAGTATGAACTTATTTATGCTGAGCAATTCTCACAAGCTATTCCCTTCTCCTGCTCCCCGTTCTGGTGCTGGTTTAGGCTCAGCTCAGCTCCCAGAAGCTCAGGGCTGAGTGAGGCTTTATCTCCCCATCAACATTTGCTGCAAGGAAGCAGAGCCCTGCCTGTCTCCACAGGCTGATGAGCAGGGAAGTCTCCATGACAGCTCCTTCCAATGGCATTTTGAAGAGTGACAACCAGGAACTCTCACCACTGCGATTATTTGGCTCTCCCAGGCTACTCTTTAAAAAGCACATTAATTATGGTTGTTACTCCAGCCTGCTGACAAGCTTGAGCAATGGCATTTAGGGCACAGGGGCTATTTTCTCCTTGCCACAAAAGAGGAGCAGATAAATCCCATGCCAACGCTAGCCTGTCATGTTGAAATAACTCCTCCATGCTATTCTGGCTGCCTGCAGATCAGAAAATATCCTGTCACTGATGGGGGAAATGGGAAAAGATCCTTGGGAAATGAAAGTGCAATTTCAACTCTTATCACAGACAAATATTTAGCCTATTTCTGTGCAGGACCTTCCTCATTAACCTGAAGAGAGATTTCCTTTTGTACTCCTGGAGCCTTGGGCACACAGGCTTTAGAATGTCTCATTTTTTTTTCCAGAGCCAATCTTTGCAAATCTGATGGGGCCAAATATCTGTTTGCTGCTGAATGGGAGCTTCAGTGAAGGGAAGTGTTTGACACAGAGATTTCAATCTTGCACCAAGATACACTAGCTGCTGATGTAGAAAGAGCATTTAATTCATTTTTATGCTTCTCTCCTTGCTTTTTGGCACTGTGAGGGAAAAAGGGACAACAAAGGGGCTTCTGCTGCCTGGGTGTGCAGGGGAAAGTGATCTCTGCAAGGTTGATGGCACAGGTTAACCAAGATTCAGTTTCCTGGGAGAGGCAAATTGAGGAAAGCTCTTAGGGAGAGCTTTCAGACCCCAAAATAATTAAAAGCTCATTCTCCACTCCTCACTGCAGACTTGATGCTGTTGATTGCAGTCTCAGGAGCTGATGACAGCAGATGCTGTCAGAGTGTCCACTGCTCCCTCCACCTTGGCTGGAGGTGTCCTTGGATGTCACAGCAAACTCAAGGAAGGCTCAATGTCAGTCAGGCTCTGGCAGGTGAAAACTCTTCACCTTTAAGTTAATCCTGACCTGAGGACTTGGCTCAAAAATTCCTCCAAGCCCTTGTTTTAAATTCAATCTTATGGCGTGTAAATAAATATCTGGTGCTGGGCTGAGCAGTGTTTGCACTGCCTTGCTTAGCAAATGCCAGGCAAGTTAATTAAATTGTGTGCTAAGCTGAGGGGAAAAAATGCCTGATGTGCAAAACCTTCTGAATGCTCATCTGCTGGGGAAAGCAGTGGGGGAAAAACGGGCTGCCCAGAGACCCAGAGCTCAGGGAATCCAAACAATCCAAACGTGGGGCAGCACAGGAGGCTCTAGAAAAACCAAAAGAGGCTCTGGAGTAAAGACCAGCCTGAGATTTTTTGGATACTTACAGTTTCTCCTCTCTGTCCTGGGTGCCCAGGCAATCCATCCTTGCCAGGAGGACCCTGTGGCAGAGAAGCAGAGGAGAAGCAGCATCACCAAGTGCTCATGATAAAACTGTGATACTGAATCAGTGAATCCCAGCTGCTCCACATGGAAATGGAGCTGCAGAACCCTGAAAACTTCACCCCTTTCCTCCCCACACATCTCCCAGAGGGTTTATTTTACAGGAGCTGCTCACCACCCTCAGGAATTCACTCCCAAACCATTCCAGGGTCCAACAACCACAGAGACAGCAGTGTTGGGCTGTCCTCCACATCCACAGAGGGAAAACAAAGCCCAGAACAACCAGGAAAGATCCCAGAGGAAAGGAACATTTATCACCAGCTGGTGAAAATCTGAGACCACGGGGTTGTTATCAGCATGTCTCAGTAATTTATTGGAATATCACCACTTGTCACTCAGGCTGGCTGGGAAAGACTGGATGATCCCTTGGGATGTCCTAGGATTGAGTTACTTACAGGGGGACCTTTTGGTCCAGGAAATCCAGTCGGTCCCTGAGGTCCTGGTGGTCCCTGGGAGGAAAGACCAAGCAGAGAAGTTGGTTAAGGAGCCTGGAACTCTTGAGATGAAATATCACCCGTGGGGGAGCAGCAGGTGAGCACAAAGGTCTGGAAAGTCAAATGCTGGATGGTTGTGTAGGAATAAAAATTACAAATAGAACAAAACCCAGTGGGGGGAAAAAAAAAGCAAAAATTGAGGCTAAAGTCATTGTTTGTAATTGATTGTGATCAGCAGAAAGCAGCAGGAGGTCCTAGAGAACCACATCCTCCAGAAATTCCTGGAATTCTGGCGGCCTGCAGCCACCCAGGGATGACTTCTGCCTTCTCCCTCCAGTGATGCTTCCACAGGACACCCAAAATCCCACCTGAGCCATCCCCCTGGGCTTGGAGGATCTCTCTCCACACCAGCACATTTCACCTTGGATTTATAACCAGAATTTTTTATTTTTTCCTTTTGCTGAGCTGCATGCCACTCCTCTCTGCTAACAGGAGGATCCTCCTTGCCAAAAACTCCTCAAAACTTCAGCCCTGCCACCCTCCTCTGCCAGAGCACTGAGTGCTGCTTCAGCCCTCAGCTCATCTTACCCTTTCTCCAGGAGGACCAGGGGGGCCATCACCACCAGAGTTGCCCTTTTAGGAAGAAGGAAAACAAGAGAGTCTTTTAAAAAAATACTCAAATCATCATCACAGCTTCAGATGGCACCAAGCCCACGGTGACACCACAGCCCAGCACCTCCCCCAGCCCTCTCTAAGAATAATTCTGGGGCAGTGACAAATGAGCAGCTGCTTGTCCCCCCCACATCCCTCCAGAAAAATCCAGGGGACATTGGGATATTTCCACCACACCTTCGGAGAGATAAATGTCACCCCTAAAGAAGAGGGATTTATCCAAAATTCATGCCAGCATGTCCTGGTTTAGTTTAGGTTTGCCAGTTTTAATAGACTTCATTTCTGTTGTGAGATAGGATTAGGAGTAAAAACAAGGCAGGTTTAACTTAAAAGGGTATAAAGAAGAAATTTATTAATAACACAGAGAAAATAAGAATTTTGGAGTTTGCTTGCTCTGAAATGTGTGTCACAGATCCATCTAGCTTCTTTAATTAGTTTCCCAGACTGACAATTACCAACTCAGCCTCCAATTGGCCATCACCTCACCAGGAGGGAGTTCTCACAGGGAAAAACCTGGAGTATTTCCTCCTCCTCCTGGGTGACTTCAGTGCAAAACCAGCACACCACACAAAGCCCAGACATTTGTTTTGAGATCTGGCAGCAGGGTGGTGACAATGTCTGCCAGCAAAAGCTTTGGTGATCAATTCCTGGTGATCAATGCCCTGGTGATCAATTCCTGGTGATCTGTCAGTGCCCTGGTGATCAGTTCCTGGTGATCTGTCAGTGCCTCTGGACTGGCTGGGAGAAAAATCCCAAATTTGGCCTGGTGGCCAATCCTGCCTCAGCAGTAGGAAGGCGAAAATGGCTCAGCCAGGCTCTGGAGATCACCAGCACCATGTTCCCTCACCCACAGCCCAGCCTAAGGGCTCTGAGGGGGTTTAGACTCAGTTTTAACCCCAGACCCGAGGGGCTGGGGGAGGTTTGGGGGCTGTAGGGCTGTGCTGCTGTCGGGGCTGTGAGGGGAATGCACTCAGAGTCCTGCTGGCTCCTGAGCCAACACAGAATTTACAGAACCTGGGCACGTATTTTAGTGCTGGATTAGGATCCACTGAGATGGGGATGAACCTCAGGAGGGCTCAGCTTTCCAAATCCCACAGAAAAGGAAAGGACACGACCCCACAGGCTCCCCCAAGCCTTACCTTTGGGCCAGGTTTCCCAGTGCTTCCCCTGGGGCCTCTTTCCCCTCGTGGACCCTTGAGAAGACACAAAATTTGACATTTGAGGCCTTTCTGAGCACCTGAGCTGTGTGGGGTCAACAAATCCTCCCAGCAGCAGAAAGGTTTAAAAAAGATTTTAAGTGGTGAGAGCCAGCCCCAAATTGTGTCCCCCTGAGGCTGCTGAAGGTCAGAGCCCATCCCAGTTTCACTTTGGCCAGGACAAGGTTTGGAAAAGCTCAAGGATGAAGGAATGGCTCCTTACCGTGGGCCCACGCTGCCCCCTCGGACCCGGCTTGCCAGGAGTGCCCTGGAAGGGAAAAGGAGAAGGGATAAGAGAGCAGCACAGCAGAGCCTGGCACACACAGAGAACCTCTCTGCTTCTCCCCTGCTCCTACATGGGGCAGGCTTCTCACCCTGAGAGGTTAAAAATGTTTCTTAAATCATGGGAATGGTGTACAACAGAAAGGTTGGGCCTGGTAGCGCTGGGAAAGGGAAGCTGGCCTGGGAACGAATGTTGGGCTTTGTCTTTATTGGATCATGTGAAACTGCACCTGTGGAATCATCATGTGATAAATAATATGATTTTTATATGTAATAATTGTTTGGTAAATGGAATATATTATTGTTCAATGGTAATAAGAACCATGAGAAGTGATGTAATGGTAACAAGAATTGTGAGAAAGGATGTTTGGGGAGCTGATGGAAATCACAAGAATCCATGCTGGGATAAGATCAATGTGTACAATAGAACAATATGGGTTTAATAATTATTCTATAGGGTATAAAAGCCTGTCCCTCTGGAATCCATGTGGAGTCAGATTCAGGTTTGTACCCCTGATTCCCAGAGCTCTGCAATAAAATCCTTTGCACACAATCACCCTGTGATGATGTGTTTGTGCACTAACAGCCCCACTGCTGTGGGATTTGTTAGGTGTGCCAGCAGATCCCTGCTCACAGTTGAGCTGCAATACAGAATCACAAATCTTCCCTAACTTGGAGCTAAACAGGAATTGCAGGCAGCTCATGAGATCTGAGAGCTGCACTCTCTGCAATTCACCCTGCCAGGAAAAGGCACAGCCTGAAAGGCATAACCTAAATCTGGCAGCAAATTAAGCTCTGCCTAAAAGAAAAGGAGTGGCCTAAAAGAAGAGGAATGGACTAAAAGAAAAGGAGTGGCCTAAAAAGAAAAGGAGTGGCACCCAAAGGAAAAGGAGTGGGCCTAAAAGAAAAGGAATGGGCTTAAAAGGAGTGGCCCAAAAGAAAAGGAGTGGCCCAAAAAGAACAGGAGTGGCCCAAAAAGAAAAGGAATAGGCCCAAAAGAAAAGGAGTGGCCCAAAAAGTAAAGGAGTGGCCCAAAGGCTCAGTTTTGGTGGTGTCAAGTGGCCAAAAATCCACCAGAGGTTTGGCTTTGCCCCTTGGTGTCACTCATGTCACCAAGCACCTGAGAAAGGAGAGGAAGCCTCAATTCCCATGGAAGGTGCTTAAAATATCCCTCTGTCACTTAGTGCCCCAAATCCATCACCTCTGTGCTGCCGGCTCGGCTCTGACACTCATTAACCAGCAGAACATGAAACACGAGCTGCAAAACTTCACCATCAACTTTCTGCCAGCTGCTAAAATTAGTCCTGCTGAATCTTCCTTCTTCTGCAGCTCCATTTATTAAAGCCTGCTGGCATTTTTTTTTTTTTTTTAATTAATTACAAAATTCACTTTAAAGTACTCCAGCTGGTTTTCTTTTGAGCTCTGGGAGGATAAATTGGGAGGAGGTGGGGAGGGGAGAGTGCTGCCTCCCCTCAGGTAGCCCCCACATTCCTCTCCTGCTCCCAACAATTCTATTTTTAAGCCAAATTTCCCCCTGCTTATTGCTGTCATTAATCATGCATTCAGCCAGGTTGCATAGGATTTATATTCCCTGTAAATGTACACGGACCTGTATTTTTCAAACAAGGATTTCTGATGTGAAGGCAGCAAAATTCAGATTATTTTTGAGGCACACCAAGAAACAGTTGGATTTTGGGACCTCCACACCCCCCAGGCTGGGCAAGCAGGCAGAAAATAACCCTTAAAATAAGATTTGTGATTTTTATTTAACTATGGATTTCATGAGAGGTCTTGGAAAGATCCTGAGCCCAGCTGGAGCTGAGGTGCTGAGCAGCTCTTGGGGGCTTTAATGGGTCAGAAATCTCCAAAAGCACCAAACAGAGAATCAAAGGACCTGAAATCTCAGCTCCTCCCAAACACTCCCGTGGGCAGGGACACCCCAGGTCACTCCAGAATCACTCCAGGCTCTTTTCTCCACCTTTCCTGCAGCTTCCCTTCAACTCCTGCCAGGCCCCAATCAGCTCACCCCAAAACTCCTCTTCTCCAGCAATCCCAATTTCCCAGATTTATCCCTAATCATCTTTATTTCTTTCCTCATTTTTACCTTTCCAGCAACCCCAATTCTCTCAGCTTTTACCAGATTCATCTCCAATCATCTTTACTTCTTTATTTCCTTCCTCATTTTATACTTTCCAGCAATCCCAATTCTCTCATTTTTTTACCCAGATTCATCCCCTAATCATCTTTATCTTTTTCCTCCCCATTTTTACCTTTCCAACAACCCAATTCTCTCAATTTTTTACCCAGATTCATCCTCCAATCATCTTGATCCCTATTTTTCCTTCTCCATTTTTAACTTTCCAGCAATCCCAATTCTCAGCGTTTTCCCAGATTCATCCTTCAATCATCTTCATCTCCTTTTTCCTTCCCCATTTTTCCAGCAATCCCAATTCTCAGCTTTTTCCCAGCTTCATCCCCTAATCATCTTTTTTTCCCTCCTCATTTTTACCTTTCCAGCAATTTTTGGTACATCTGAACAGCCACAAGTGAATTTTTGTGTTTGGGGATGTTCAGCAACCCAGCACTAAAATTCCTGTGCATGTCCTGCCCTTCCACCTTTGATTTTCACGATTTTTTTTGGATTATTTAAGAACTTGGGAAGACTCTCTGTGTTTCATTTTGGGAGAGAAATGTGGGATTTGAATTATTTTACCCACAAATACCAGGGAATTGAAGATCAAAATTGAGATATTGTAATAAAGAAAAGACAAACAAATTATTTGAGGTAGTTGCAGCTGCAAATTGAATTATTGCCCAATGAGCTGGAGGAAAAAAATCCTGGAAATTTTCATTCTTGACTCCGTGTGAACACAATCATAAACTCCACAAATTGAGTGGTCTTAGGAGAAGCAGAGGGGGATTTATCAAGTGTGACTCAATGAGGCTGAAATGAAGATGAGGACTGGAGCAGAGTGACCCCAGCTCAGCCAATAATTCTGGATATAATTGCTTTTCTTTCAAATGGGATACTTGGGAGCAAAATAAAAAATAAAATAAAAATATTTCTATAGATGGAGAGTAAAGCTGTTACTGCAAATCAGTATTTCTGCTCCTTTTAAATTCCCATCCTGTTGCTAATGGAAAGATTTGTCCATGAAAATCTCTCTCCACCCTGATGAAGGGAATGCAGCTTGATGAACTGGATATGGAATGCTAGAAATGGTCTGATCAGCCATGAAAATGAAAAAAATAATTAAAATTGGAATTGCCATGAAATAAATCAATGTTTGAAAGGATAAAAGCCCTTTTTTAATTCCTGAACTGAAGAAATGTGTGGTATGCCAAGGGTGAACCAAATACCCTCAGTGCCCCACTAAAGCTCATTTGGAATACAAATGAGCCAAATGCTGATTTTTTTGGGTTTTTTTGTTGTTTTTTTTTTTCTCATGGCTTGATTCTGAAGCTGGGCCCTTTCCCATCAGATCTGCTCCCTCCCCAGTCCTTTTCAGGCTGGATAATTCCCAAATTGAAACCTAAACCCCCTCAGGGTTTGTTGTAGCCTCAGAAATGCCCAGCTCCTGGTACCTTCTCCACTCCCTGGAAGATTTCCCATCCCAGATGGATTTGATTCCATCCCAGAATAAAATCATCCCATGGATATGTGCAGGGATTGAAAGCAGCACATCCTTCCCCTGCTGTTCTACACCCCCCAAAAATCCAGCCCAGGGGTTTCATTGCTGGGAATTTGAGAAGGAGTGGGAGGAGAAATTCCAGAGAATTCCAGAAAAGTCTAGGGAAAAAAAACTTAAAAATAAAAAAAAAATAATAAAAAAAAACAACCTGAAAAATCCAGAGAACTCCAGAAAATTCCAGAAAGTTCCAGAAAATTCCAGAAAACTCCAGAACACCCTAGGCTGAATTTCCTGGCCTCCCTCCTCCTGCCCAGCCAGAGCAGAGGGAAGGCTGAGGATGAGGATTTGCAGCTCCACATGAAATGAAATCATAAAAAAGGAGGGGGTGGAGAGGACCCAAATTGCAGTGGCAGGATATTAATGCAGTGCAAAGTGATTTATATTTGCTGGGCTCCTCTCAAAGCTGTCTGTTAGAAGTCATTTCTATTTAAATGAGAGCAAAAAAGAAACTAATTCCACTCGCTGTCCTCACTCCCCCTTCTTGTCACTGGGACCAGAAAATGACTTTGTTTGTACTCTGAGTCCTTTCATTTGAGCATGTTCTGCAGCAGATAAAAAAGAAATCAGTGTATTTAGACAATCTCTGTGCTGTGGAGAGGCAGGGACAGGGCTGGGGGATGGAACCCCTTGATTTTCAGGGCGCCTCAGAATTTTGAGCAGCTCATTAAAAGCACTCAGAGCGTTTGCATTCAGAATTTCAAGTTAGGTGAGGGGTGGTTCTGGGAGCAGGCTCAGCCATCTCTGCTAATTACTGTTAATTAAAGAGCTCTTTGCATGCCCTGAGCAAAGTCTGACAGTGCAGGGAGGATTCAGGTTCAGAGGAACCTCTTAAAATATCCTGAGGGGGAAAATCCCCGGGGTTTCATTGGGAATTCAGCAGGAAGCCCATCCTGGATCAGCTTTTTTTTTGGGCAATTCCTGCATGGAAAAACCTCTGGAATGATCCTCACAAATCTTTGGAGAAGAACAAAGTGGGGAAGCAGCTCTTACCCGTGTGCCCTTCTCCCCGTTGGCTCCTGGAAATCCTGGGAAGCCGATGGAGCCCTGGGGGGAGAGCAGAGAGAGAGGGAGAGCTCAGGATGAAATAAATTACTTGCATTAATCGTTTGTTCATCAATTAATAAAAATTGTGTAAATAGCAAAAAACCATCAAACTGTCATGTTAAAGCCCCCTAAACTTATCAAGAAAGTAGTCTAACCGTATATAAAAAAGTTGTTTACAACTCACTATTAAAGCTAAAAAAAAAGATCCAAGCCTTCCTCCCACAACCACCAAAAAACCAAAAAAAACCCCTAACAACAAGTTACACAACCACAAAATACATTAAAAAACAAACGTTTTCACAAAAAAAACCAAACAAACAGAAACTAAAAATAAAACTTTTTGTATTAACTGCGTAAAAGCAAAAACTCCCCAGTCACACCCAACGCTGCACTTGCCTACTATTACTTACTCATTTAATCAATAAATTCCCATTAACATTGCAACTCCGTAAAAATAGAAATTAAAATTTATAACCAGGACACAGCAGGGACCGCTCTGCAGTGACCCCAGAGCTCCCAGCCCTGGGCCTTGAACCCCCCAGGAATAACAGCAAAACCAGCAGGCCTGGGGAGACACCAGAAATTCCATTTTCTACCAAAAAACAACGCAAAATAAAATTTTAAACAATTCCACCGCTCCATCAGCAGTCACTGCAAAGACCCAAGCCGTGGTTGAGAGGGGAGCCCAGGATTTGGGATTTCAGCTCCTCAGTCACTGTGGTGCACATGAAAACTGAACTGTTCCTTTCTGGTGTTAGTGCCTGGAGGATTGCTGCTTTGAAAATATGGATTAGTCCAAGAAAATGCAAAAAAAAAACCACAGCCCCCTCAACCTCACTCCAGATATAAAATGCAAATTAAAAAATCAACCAGCCCCACCACGAGCAGGAAACAATCTCTTGCAGATAATTATGTCTCCAGAATGAAACAAGCCGGGGTTGGTTGTGGCTTTTTTAAGCAGTGAACATGAATAATGAAATATAATTCTTACAAAAAAGTTAACAAAAACAGAAGTTCCCAAAGCCTCCAGGGCATGTGAAAGCTGGGCTGGAGCCTAAATCTATGGATGGAATTCACAGTTTGAATTTTAAAAAAATGCCTTGAAAATAGAGAGAAGCACAAAGGATGTTTGCAAATATGCAAATGGAAACTTTATTCTCATTTCAGGGAGACACTGAGCCAGGACTGTTCTCCCTAAGGAATGAGATAACGCTGTCTGGGCAGATAAACCCCAGTGCAGGAGGGCTGGGGTGTCTGGGGCAGCTCCAGGAGCCTGCTTGGATCCATCCCTGCTCATCCCAGCCCTTCCCACCCGTTTGGGACCGGAGCCAGCACGAGCAGCCCCTGAACTGCACCAGCTGGGGGCTGGCAGCTGCTCCTGGCCATCCCTGACCGTCCATCCCTGACTGTCCATCCCTGCTCCTGTCCATCCCTGACTGTCCATCCCTGCTCCTGTCCATCCCTGCTCCTGGCCATCCCTGACTCTGTCCATCCCTGCTCCTGTCCATCCCTGGCTCTGTCCATCCCTGCTCCTGTCCTGGGAGTGGGGAGGGACCTCATCCCATAAGAGGGGGCTGAGCTGGGCTGTGACCCTGGGCTTCTCATGCCATCCCAAACCTCCTCATCCCATCCCAAATCTCCCCATCCCATCCCATCAAGCTCCCCATTCCATCCTAAACCTCCCCATCCCATCCAAACCTCCTCATCCCATCC
>VRYO01001183.1:1898775-1909516 GCA_009812075.1 Sialia sialis | reverse complement strand
GAGCTGCCGTTCGCTCTGATGCTGATCATCCCTTTCAAAACAACACATTTCACATTTCCTGCCAGCTCGGTGCTCTCCTCTCCACATTTCCTTCTTCCCAGAGCATCCTGAGCCCCCTGGAACCTCCCACAGCCAGGCTGCTGCTCAGCTCTGCTGACACAAACTCCTCTGTGCCTGCTGAAAGGAGCTTTAAATAAATAAAGCTCTTTCTTTTTCATACTGAGTCAAGCAGAGCTAAATGAGTGTTGGCCAATATTAACAGAGCTGGCTATTGTCAGGCTATTAATTCATTGCACCTGCCTGATAGCAGATAAAAAAAAATAAAAAAATCTCTTTATCAGATGCAGGCAGGGGGAATGTTCCTCACTCTGCAGGGGGAAGGGTCATGTAAATTCATGAGCCACACTCAGGGTTAATAACAAACAAATTAAAAGAGGAGCTGCTCTAATTGAAAAGGAGGGTTGAAATGCAGTGGCAGCTCCTGGCTCTGCGAGTTCATCACTTTTCTGTGCTGGGCAGGATGTGCAGCCTGTGCTAGAATTCAAATTATTCCTTTCACTGGAGGGCGTGGAGCAGCAGCAGGGACAGAGTGGCTGCTGCTGTTGGGATTTATCTGCAAATTCTGCATCTGCCTGGACAAAATGACTGCAAGAATGTCCCCAGGGCCACATCCAGGACAGGGGAGAGCTGGGCATCACCCAGGGCTCAGCATGGGGACAAGCAGGACATGGATAAAAGCAACCCTGGGAATGTTCAGGAGCCAAATCAGGATTTTTAGGGCTGGTCCTGTGTCACTGAGAGATGCAAACCCCACCCAGCCCTGGTGAGCTGGGGCTGCAGAGCTGTGCAGTGCCACAAGGGTTAAGCCAGGCTCAGGAGCCTGGGCTGAGCCTGGATTGACTTTTTGGGCTGGCAGCAGCGATCGATGGAGCTCAGGCAGGAACCTGCTCCTCAATCATGTCACAGCCACCAGAAATGTCATTACTGCCCCAGCAGTGAACACTGCAGCTCTGCAAGCCAGGAAAAAGGGAAAAGTGGGAGAGCAGCAGCCAAACCCCCAGGGAGCAGAGAGGCAGCAAAGAACCTGAGCTGGAAAAAATGCAGCGCCCAGGTTGGGGACAGTGCCATGGGTGTGGGGAATAAACTCCTCAAATGCGAGTTTGTCTCTACCAAATTGTTGCTGCTTTATGTTAATGCTTTATTTCTTTGTAAACTGTAAATGTTCCCAGCTGCTTGTCTTTTCCCTTCCCTGGTACCCGCCTTGTATCCGTGCCCAGCCACAACGCTCCTGGTTGTTTGTCCTTTCCTGGTACCCATACCTCTACTTTGTATCCATGTTTGCCACAATGCTCCTGGTTGTTTGTCCCCTCCCGGTACCCGTACCTCTACTTTCTAGCCATGCCCCATTCCTATTTTTAATGCTATTCAACCTCAGGTGCTCATGGGACGCTCTTTAGAGATAAAGACTCCTAGAACAATGAGCCCAAGTGACATCTGGAGGTGAAAATAGTGTCCCCAGGTTGAGAAAACAGTGCAGAACTTGAATTTATCATCCTGAGCTGTTTTGATTCCATCGCTGTGACCTCAACAGCATCCTGCCAACATGACCCCCCTGGACTAGGTGCCATGAATCTTTTCCTACAGTCCCTGTGAAGATGGAAGTCCCAGCTCTGCCCAAGGACAACGCTTAACTCCCCTTCCTTCATAGTTCAAAGAGAACAGTGGTGGTGTGTGCAGCCCTCAGGTTCCCCACCCAAAGCTGACTCTAATAAAAGCCTTACAAAAGAGCTGCTCTCCTGGCCCAGGGGATGTCCCAACACCTCAAATCTCCTCAAATCCACCTCAAACCTCAGCAGACTCCTCCCAGTGAGGGCCAGGATTTTAACAGGATTTTATCAGGATTTTAAGGCTCCACAGCCCCACTCTGCCCACCCAAAACTCCAGCAAAGAGGAGAAACCCACGGCCACTCACCCTCTCCCCTGGGTCACCCATCAAGCCCACAGGTCCTGTTGGTCCTGGAGGTCCTGGAAGACCCTGGCAGAGAAAAAAAAAAGAGAAAAAAAGCCATGAAAATGTGTTATTATTTGTAGCAGATTTCTCCAAGCAACAGGAAAAGATTTTGAGCTCTCTTGTTTATTTTTGCACCAGAAAATCCACCCCAAAGCTCCCTCTGCTCACGTGCGTGGCAGATGGGAGCAGCAGAGCATCCCACACCTGGAGCAGGGGGAAAATTCCACTTACTGCTGGGCCTTCAGGACCAGGGGGACCTTCCACCAGCATTCCCTGGGCAGGAGGAAGGAAAAAAAAGTGATTAGACACATCCTCAGAGTGGTTTGGACCCCAGGGAAAAGGCCAGGGCTTGATCTGTTCTGAAATATCTCAGCTCTTGGTGCTGGATGACTTCTAGAGCTGGATGACTTCTCCCACAGGTGCAGAGGATCATGGAAAAGCCAAATAAAGTGAATTTAAATCACACAGAACAGCTCTTAGTCCCAGCACAGCATCACCTTCCCCACCACAGCCTTCTCCCTTTGCTCAGAGCCAGGCAAAAAGCAAATCCTGATTTTTCCCAGCCTTGGTGCTGCTGGAGCTTGAGGAAAAAGCTTTTCCCAGCCCTAAAGAGCTTAACAAGAAGTTAGCAATCAAAATTGCAAGGTGCTTTTGAGATGATTTTTTTTCCAGCAGACTGCACTCTGTGATTTCCTCTGTGAACGAAGGAAATCAGTGTGTGGAAAAAATTGTGAGATATTGTTACTGCAGCCTCTTCAGGCTAAATATTTTGTCATCAGATCTATTATGCACTCAGGAAAATTAAGGTTTGGGAGTTTTTACTGTGTAAGAAACTCCCAATCCACCTGGAAAACGCTTTCCAGGATAATATTTTGGGAAGAGCTCTGTCCCTTTTGTCTCTGGATCAGAGATAAAGCAGAGCCCAGGCTGAGTCAGCAATTCCCAGCTCACCTGGGACGTTTTTCCTAAAAATGAAATCCTATCCAAATCTGTGCATAAGAAGCCGGTTCCTGTGGGAGAAGCCGTGCAGGGGCTGCTTTGGGTTCACCCTAAACTGTTCTCATGCTCTGGTGCCAAAAGCCTCAGCTGACCCTAGTCCAGCAGAGCTGAACGAATCTGAAATGTCTGCAGGAAAATCCAGGCATTCCTGCCCCAAAAACCACACTCCTCCCTAAGCCCAGAGCAGCAAAAAATAACCTAGACCAGCCTGCATGTCCCAGCCCTGCTTCCTGCAGCGTTTCTGCACCAAAAAATGCGTGGCCAGCTCTGCTTTCTGCCCTTCCTGGTGCCCACCCTCATCACCAGGGCATTTCAAACCCCAGAGGAGCCTCTGGCCATGGGATTGATCCACTGCAGGTTCAGCCAGGGAAATGCTTCACTGAAATCCTTCCTGAAATCCCAGCTCATGGACACCCCAAAACCCCATTCTTGTTGAGATTCCCAACACATGGACACCGCAAAATCTATCCTTCCTGAAATCCTAGTGTATGGACACACCAAAATTCATCCTTCCCGAGATCCCACCACATGAACAACCCAAAATCCATCCTCCTAGAAATCTCTGCATATAAAAAAACCCCCCAAATCCATCCTTGTTGAGATCCCAGCACACAGACACCTCAAAAATCCATCCTGGCTGAGATCCCAGCTCAAAATTTCTCATTGTTGAGATCCCACTTCATGGACATCCCAAAATCCATCCCAACACATAAGCAAGCCAAAATCCATCCTTCCTTAAATCCTAGTACATGGACACCCCAAAAACCCATTATTGTTGAGATCCCAGCTCATGGGCACCCCATAATTCCTTCTTGTTGAGCTCCCAGCTCATGTACACCTCAAAAATTCATCCGTGTTGGGATTCCCAGCTCGTGGGCACCCCAAAATCCATCCCAACACAAGAACAACTCAAAATCCATCCTTCCTGAAATCCCAGCTCATGGACACCCCAAAAACCCATTCTTGAGATTCCCAGCACATGGACACCCCAAAATCCATCCTTGTTGAGATCTCAGCACATGGACACCTTAAAAACCCATCCTAGTTGAGCTCCCAGGATATAAATAACCCAAAATCCATCCTCATTGAGATGCTAGCATATGGACACCCCAAAATTCCTCATTCTTGAGCTCCTAGCTCATGAACACCCGAAAATCCATTCTTGTTGAGATCCCAGTGCATGGACACCCCAGAATCCATCCTCCTTGAAATCTCTGCATATAAAAAAACCCCAAATCCATCCTTGTTGAGTTCCTAGCATATGGACACCCCAAAATCCATTCTCCTTGAGATCCCAGCACATTGACACCCCAAAATCCATCCTTTTTGGGACCAGTGATGGCACATTCTAGAACAGGAATTAATCACAGAGGAGGATTTTGGGGTGCTGCTGTGAGCACACCCAGCACCAAGGCTCTGCTGCCCAGGGGAAGGGTCAGGGATAATTTGGGACGTGAACATCCTGGGATGTCCCCATCTTTATCTGCTGGTTGGGTCAGCTCTGGCCTTGAGGACATCTGGAGATTGTCCTTGGCAAGAAAACCCGCTGTGTTTCATCAGTGGAAACGTGGGAGGGTTTTAGGGACAGCACCAGCACCATTGAGGGGGAAAAGCCAACCCTGGATTTGGGACTGTCCCAGGGGACAACAGGGCAAGGTTTCTGCTTCAGACCCGCCCAAAAGTGAAGCCAACATCCCAAAAAAAACCCAAAATCCTGCCCCAACTCAGGGGTGCTGAGCACCAGGGTCCCCCCAGAAGGACAGGAGGTGCCAGCAGCCTGGTGACCCCACAGCTGGGATTTTTGGGATCCCTCCTCTCCATCCCCCCTGCCCTGCTCTGCTGCCTCCAGCAAGTGTCAGCACAGAGCAAGGATTGAAGGACAGCTGGCTCTGAAAGGGAAGGAGTGAAAACCCAGCAGAATCCAATTTGTGCTTGGGTTTTATTTCCCTTCTCCTGCAGCTCCCATTAGAAACTTTAAAAAAAAATAAATTTAAAAATAAAGAGCTAAAGAGCGAAGCAAATCCGAATTTCCCTGCTCTGGAGGAGCTGCATTTGGTCTTGTTTACTTTCTGGCAAAAGCCATCCATGCTCCAGTGTTTTGAAATAGCAAAGGCGGCCAAATTCTTTCTGGGTGATTAAACTTAACTATTTTGTTCGCTTTGTAGCTTTTCAGGCTGGGCTCCTGCCATCATCTTCGTGGGGTTTGGCTGCGCCCCTTCCCTTCCCACCCTGTGATAAGGAAATCGCTGGCTCCTCCTTTTGTTTGCAGAGTGAGAGACCCAGGGAGGAAGGGAAGGTCAGAAATGTTTTTACAAGAGAATTAATTGCAGGCTTGAAGCTTTGCTGCTGCACCCCGGTTTCTGCCTGGCTCCTCTCCCTGCCACCCGCAGGAATTTCAGGTGGGAGAGGAAAAGGAGGAGAAATTGAAAGGGAAATGATGGCCTCAGAGTGCTGGGAAGTGCAGGGTGCTGTGCTGGCCCTCAGCCAAGGAAAATGAGGTTAATGGAGCTGGGGGTGTGCAGCGAGCAGGAGCTCAGCCCTCGGGCTTGAGCATCCTCAATTCCACCCCAATTCCACCCCAATTCCACCTGGCCATCCTGGCACACAGAGAGGAGCAAAAAAAAAAAAAGGGAATGAATCAAAACCATCTTGGTGTGCTGACAGGGAGCCCTGAGCCAGCCCCAGCCATCCCCACCATGAGGATCCTGGGCACCCACAGCTTGTGCAGAGGACACAGCTGGCTTGGGATTGCCCTTTAGGAGGAAAAACAACCCCAAAATCAAAAATGTAAATCAGAAATGTAAAGAGAATGTTCCACCCTGGGGAGGACACAAAGCTGGGTGTGAAGATCCATAGCTGTGAGTTTATTTTATCTCCCTTTATTTATTTTATTTTTATTTTATCTCCCTTTTATTTGAACCCATTGGTAGCCCCATTAAAGCCAGCCCAGATCTGGGGGCTCAGGGCAGGATCTGAGCTGGATGCTCCAGGGGCACTCTCAAACTCCTGAGGGATGAGACCTGACCCTGCCTAATGCTTCAGCCTGAGGTCTGATATCCTAAATAAGAGATTTCATGGGAATTCTTGCATTTCCTTCATGATTCAAGTTGGTCCTCAAAGCTTTAAAAATATTTTGTAATTACAGTGTTTTAGATTAAATGAAGCAAGGAATTCTTTCATGGGAATTTTCCTCCCAGCTGTCCCACTGAGAATAAATTCTCTGCACCTTTTTCCATGGGGGAAAACCCAAGAAAAGCCCAAACTCAGGTTCCTCACCGGCTCAATAATGGCAGGTTCCCCCTTCTGCCCCTTCTCTCCACGGGGGCCACCGATCTGTGGGACACAGGGACACACAAAGCCAGACAGTCAGAGGGGACACTGCCATCATCTTCATCACCATCGTCTTCTTCTTCATCATCATCACCGTCATTATCACCATCACCATCATCGTCATCATCATCAAAACCATCATCGTCATCACCATCATCATCATCATCACCATCATCACCACCATCTTCATCATCACTATCACCACCATCATCTTCATCATCACCATCACTATCATCATCGTCGTCATCACTATCATCATCACCATCATCGTCATCTTCATCATTACCATCATCTTCATCATCATCACCATCATCATCACCATCAGCATCACCATCATCGTCATCATTACCATCATCTTCTTCATCACCATCATCACATCATCATCATCACCATCATTACCATCATCATCACCATCACCATCATTACCATCATCATCGTCATCACCACCATCTTCATCGTATTACTATCATCATCATCACCATCATCATCACCATCATTGTCATCTTCATCATTACCATCATCTTCTTCATCATCATAATCATCACCATCATCTTCTTCATCATCATCATCATCACCATCATTATCATCATTATCATCATCGTCATCACTATCATCATCACCATCATCATCATCATCACCATCATTGTCATTTTCATCATTACCATCATCTTCTTCATCACCATCATCACCATCATCATCACATCATCACCATCACCACCATCAAAACCATCATCATCACCACCACCATCATCATCGTCACCATCATCACCATCACCATCACATCACATCACATCATCACCATAATCACATCACCATCACCACCACCATCATCATCATCTTTTTCCTCACCCATCATCATCATCACCATCATCATCATCCCCACAATCGTCATCATAATCACGACCACCATCATCATCATCACCATCCCCACCCCCACCCCCAATCCCAGCAGGATCTGGACATCCATCCCCAATCCTGCTAAGGAAACACCCAGAGCAGCTCCTCCTCCTTTAACCACAAATTACAAATGAGTGAATCCTTGTTTTGTGCACTAATTCTGCTCTAAATCACACGAGGCCCAACATTTTGGAGCAGGATTCTCCTGGATGGAGCAGCAAAACTCTCACCCCTTCGTAGATGGTGTCCTGGTTGGCTGGCATGCCGGGGCCGATGTCAGGAGAGGCTGTCCTGTCGTAATAATTGTCGTAATAATTCCCATCGTATTCCTTTATGGTTTCCTCCGTGAAATCTTTATCCAGGTCATCCCCTCCTTGAGCAGCCTGGAGAGGAAAGAGCAGCAGGGTCAGGAATTCTCTCCTGGCTGGACAAGATGGAATATCAATGTGTTGTTGGGGTGATTTTTGCAAAATGAGGGTGGTTTATAATAATCGTGATAAAGAAAAAAGCTGGGGAAAAGTTAAATTCTGGAATTTTTTTAAGCCTCCAGCGACTTCTCCAACAGCAGAAGACAGATGGGAGAAACCTCATGTCAAATTTACACCCTGGATTTCTTTGCTGATCCCAAATAAACCACTGAGAGTAGAAAAATTGGAGTGAGGAGAACAAAACATAGCACAGAGCTCGTGTCAGGAGCATCCAGCAAGCTCCAAATGCCTGAAGAGAGAGCTAATGGAAGTTTCAAGCTCCAAATCCTCCTCCTGTCCCACAGCCCTGCTGTTGGAGGCTCTGGATTCTCAAGGAGCCCCACATCCAGATTTCAAGCCACCATGTGTCACTGCCAGCGTCCAATTCCAGCAGGAAATGTGGAAAAAAAACCCAGGTCAGCGGTGTGGAAAGCTCCTGTTTGTTTAGTCTGGGCTCTGAGCTGTGCCTGGGCTCGGCCCAGGAGCAGGAGCTGTTACAAATCTGCTGCCTCTGAATCCTCCCCGAGTCCTTTCAGACAGCAAGGACATCCAGACAGGGCTCAGAATTTCCTCGCTGTTCTCCCAGCAGCCTGGCAGGCACAAACCCTGCAAGGAACAACATGTGCTGCTGCTCTGATGGATTTGGGCTCTTTCTTATCCAGGTAATGACCAAAATAGTCCAGAAATTGAATTATTTCCAGTGCTTCCTGCAGAAATAGCTCCTCACTGCTAGGGATTCAAAGTCACTTCAGTGCCATCACTGCTTCCAGACTTTTTCCTGTGCCAGAACTGCTCAGAAATCATAAAAATGAGCATCTGGGTCTAAATTCAGGAGGTTTTAAGCTAAGACTAAGTCTAGAACAAAGGCAATCACATTCTCTTACCTCTGCAAACACCAACTGGCTTTGGCAGAAATTATAGCTGGGCAAATATTCAATTAGAAAACTTGGAAAAGTCAGGATTATTTTTCCTTTGGGCTGGTTCAAATGGATCTGTTGCTACCACACCTCCCCCTTTTTATCCTGGCTGAAATATTTCACTTGGTTTTGCACTTTCAAACCTTAAAACCCCAATCTAAAAAATCTCATCCAGCTCTAAGGGCTTGGGGCTGACAGCAAACTGCATGAAATGAGTATCAGAAATGTCTGGTTTGACATTTTAATTGAGGTCCTCAGGTCTATTTGCATGGAAAGATGGTATTTGGAATAAGTGGGCAGTTCCCAGGCTGAACTTTGCTTCTCTATTTCCTTTCCTTAGCAACTAAACTGGCCCTTGAAGCCTCCTCCTTCCTCTTCCACTTTTTAATTTAAGGCCCTTCTATCCAATCTTTAATTCTCCTTTTTTAGGAAATCCAAGCTTGGCCAAAGATTTCTGGTCTTTGTCAGGAAATGGAAAACTTCCCCATCCATGGTTCCCTCAGGTTGGCGCTCTCAATTCCTGGAGCCTTTTCCTTTTCTCCCTGTGCATAATTTCTTCTCCAACCTCCCCCAGCACATTTTGGGGGCTGGATTCTCCCCTGCCTGGCTCCAGCTGCTCAAATCTTTGCTTGGACATTTTCCCTGACACCTTTTCCCCTCAAATTTCCAGCTTCGGGGATCCTGGCCAACTTTTGCTGTCTTGAATTGTGACAGCCCCACAAGAAAGAATTTCTCCACTGGAGAATTGCTGGGAATTGGGATGGGATTTGGAAGCATTACAGCAGCATGGAATGGTTTGGGGTGGAGGGAATTTAAAGTTCAGGCAATTCCAAACCCTTGCCATGGGCAGGGAGATCTTCCACAAGAGCTGAGAGAACAATTCCATGTTATCCCATCGCTGATTTCTGTGCTGCTGCTCCTGGATCATGAAGGATTTACCCATTTAATGTCTTTATTTCCTTGCTTTGTGACCTCCACAGCACCCAGCATCCCAAAAATTCATCTCAGTCTCACCAAATTCCCCTATTTGAGCATCAACATGAAAAGCAAGAACCATCTTGAAAAGCAAGAACAAGTCTGAAGCACAGGAGAGTCTCGAGTGCAGCATTTCAGCTGGAGGGTATTGAAGTGTGGGAGGTAAAAGTTTAAAAATTCCAACATTAAAAGCTGTGGGGTCTGGGCTGATCCCAGCTCTGAGCAGATCCATGCACAGAATAAAAGGGGTTCACACCAGGTGGATGCAGCAGTTTTGGAATCAAGGCTTTGTCCCAGTGTTGAAATGTTTAAAAAATAAAAAAAATAAACTGAAAAACATGAAGATGCTTTTCAGTGGAAATGGCAAAATGAAAAATATTGATGTTCTCCAGCAAATCAACATTTGAAGGATTTATATTAATAACTTTGGGATAAAAGGCTTTTACTGAGATTTTAACAGAAACCCTCATTTCTCTTTTTTCTCAGACAACCACTTCACCCAAGGAAATGCAGATGTCAATATGAGCAGCTTTTTCCAGGGGAATAATCCTTAACCAAATTCTAAATATCTGCATTCCCCACCCTGAAAAATCTGGAGTGAAAACATTTTACAAGAAACTTCCTCTCCCTGCAGCTGCCTGAACCACTTATGGATTTACCATCTGGCTGCTCCCGTCTCCTCTGCTTCCAGGGCTACGAAACAGCAGAATTAATTAATTAAAAAAATAAATTAAAGTTAATGAATTAAAATTACATCAGTCTCGTTGTAGGTGACGACAGTGCTCGTGGGGAGTTCAGCTTCCACTGCATTTTCAGTGAGGCCACCCTGGGGATCGATTTCCTCGTTGTAGTTGAGATCCTCGTAAGGCATTGGGGTGAAATACTCCTCGTTGATGGTCTCATAGTTGTACTCATCAACCAGGGGATCCTCCACTGCTCCGTCCTCCTTGGGCTGCTTCCCGGGGTTCCCCCGCTCAGGGGGTGCTGTGGGAGCTGGATAATCCTGTGGGAAATAAAATAGCAGGATCAGAGAAACAAAAACAATCTCCATCGCCCTCCTCTTTGATAAACGTTCATTACTGTCTTAGGTTGCAATGTAAAGATGTGACCAAAAGTCTGTGTTCTATCACAGCTGTTGAAAACCA